>VXAU01004747.1:1418748-1555207 GCA_013399695.1 Formicarius rufipectus | reverse complement strand
GCCCAGGTTTTCCCGGGGCGGAGCCTGGACCCTAGTTGGGTCAATCGACTGCAGGAGGGGTCCTGTGGAGGTGCAAGGTTTCAATAGCTGCAGGACGAAGTTGCCACACAGCCTCCCCAGGCAGCCTGGTTAAGTGTTTAACCATTCTTGCAGGAACAAAGGTTTTTTCTTCTGTTTAAACAATATTCCTGTGTTTCTTTTTCACCTGTCACCTCTTGTCAGCCTGGCACTGTCCTTGTTGCACCCTCTCTTCAGATACTCACATACATTGATAAGATCCTCCACAGCCTTCTTCACTCCAGGCTGAATAGTCCCAGCTCTCTCAGCCTCTCCTCATGTAAAAGATGCTCCAGTCCCATCTTTGTGGCCCTTTCCTGGAGTCTCTCCCACATGCCTATGTCCATCCCTCACTTAGGAGCCCAGAGCTGGAGCCAGCACTCCAGATGTGGCCTCACCAGTGCCGAGCAGAGGGGAGGGATCACCTTCTTTGGACCTACTGGCAACACTTTGCCTACTGCAGCCCAGGAAACCATTCAGCGCCTTTGTCCCAAGGGCACACTGCTGGCTCATAGTCAACTTAGTCCCCACCAGGATCCCCAGGTCCTTTTTCACCAAGCTGCCTTCCAGCTGGTCAGCTGCCAAAGTTTGTTCCTCCCTCATTTCAATTTGTTCAGCTCCATGATGGTCCTCTTGACCCATTTGGAGATTAAGTGATCCCAGAGGGCTTGCTACCCAAAGCTTCCCAAGAATGATGTGAAATTAGCCGAAAGGGTAAGTGACCTTCCCTTGTAGCTTTGCTCTTTCCATCACGCTGTGATGCTGGCTGGAGCCAAACTGGGAAGGAAAAGGGGAGGCCCCACAAGCATATGCACCTCTGGGCACAACACGTTCTCACTGCCTTTCCTGGCAGTTTCCTGCACCACATTTGCTAGGTTTTTGAGCACTCCGGTGCCATGAGCTGACACATCTACCAAGTCAGGATTATTCCCTGCTTCCTCTCCCATTTGCATTTATGCATGTTGAGTTTAATCTGCTGTTTTATTGTCCAACCACTTGCTAACCGTCAGCTCCTGCCACAGCTCCTGGTGTGTGTATATGAGCCAGCCAGAGCCTTCGAGGCGCGAGGCATGCTGACAGTGAGCTGGGGATTAGGGAGCCAAAAAAAGCCCTGAGTGGACACCCCTCCGCTCCTGTAGTCACACAGGGATGGTCACAGCAGTGGCAATGGCATATCTCCTCATCACAAAACCTCACACCAGCAGGAGCATCCCAGCCTGTCCTGGGACTTTCTGCCAAAGGCTGCAGGGGCACACAGGTATGCCCTGCTCCGGCACTGCCGCTGTGCTCCCTCTGTCACTGCTGGTGGCAGTGCTCTGGCATCACTGGTGTGCCCCAATCTGGCATGGCCAGCATACCTTGCTCTCGCAGTGCCGGTGCACCGCGGTGGGACTGCAGCATCTTCATCCATGAATGTTAAACGAAACAGGGCTCTGTCTTATGTAATGGTGTTTAATGTTTAATGCTGTTACTTACAAGGAGGGCATTATGCATGGACAGCGCCTGCGCCAGAGGCTGCCACTAGTTCATCGCCTTCCCCAAAGGGATGCAAGTGGCCTCTCTACTCCCTTCCTCAGGGTCTTCTCTGTTTCAAAGGGACTGAAGTAGGGGTGCTGCCTCCTCTCCCCATCTATACCAGGGTATATATACCCCACCTCTCACTCCAGAGGAGCATCCTCGAGGTGTTGCTCCAGCTGCCATCAGATCAGGTTCCTCTGTCTCAGTTCATCATACCCTTGATCCCCAGTCCAAGCCACGCATCTCCCTCACCACCAGGGCAGAGATGCAATAGGGGGCCCAGGGGAACAGGATATTGCCTTAACAGCCCTTTCACCCCTTTACCCAGGACACTGACAGATCTGCTGAAGCAGCCAGGCCACAGCCCCTCTGAGAACATGGACAGCCTCATGGGGGGTGTGCAGGTCCCACTGGGCGAGGGCATGGCCCGGGGACCCCCCAGAAACAGCACAGGTAAGGTGCTGGTGTGGTGGGGAAAAATAAGTTCCCTTGGGTGAATAAAGGCAGCAGGAGGGCACAGCTTGCAGCTGAGCCCCTGCCTGCCTCTGTCCTTCCAGATAAGCCACCCTTGAACAACGCAGTGGCCATTGCTCCCTCACTGGGGCGGCCCCACAGCCACGGCAAGCGCCTGCCACTGGCCAGCAGCCTGGCTCTATCAGCTCCGGACTACACTTCCTACACCACCCTTAAGGTTGGAGGTGAGTGCCACAGCCATGTGGGGTGGGATGGTGGCAGAGGGGCCCCTCAAGACAAGTGGGAAGGCATGGGGGGCTCACAGAGGGGCACAGACAGGACAAACGCCCCAGTTTCCCAGAGCTCCTGGGGTGGTTGCTCATAGCAGAAACTCTGCAACTCCTCCCCTGCTCCACCAGCCTGCTGTGCTGCCCAGGCAGTCGGTGTCCAGGGTCCCTCATGGATCCAGTGCACTTCCCAGCCAATGGGCACCCAGGATCCAACACAGACCTGATGTACTGCCCACACACAGAGCTGCATGGACACACTGCACTGCCCAGTCACCCCGTGCCCAGGATCTCCCAAAAGCACTCCCCAGCCAATTCATTGGCAAGATACCCCCTTACTCCCCCACCAACCAGCATCCAGGATTCCTCCCCCAGCGCCACCCCAGCCTTCCCCGCCACTGCACCCTCCCCAAACCAGCAGAAAAGGAGTGTCCCTGCAGGGTGACGCAACACCCCTGTCCCTACAGAGAGCACCACCGAGGACTTCTACAGGCGGTTTGGGGGGCTGGAGACACCCCCTGCCAGCACACTGCCCTTCCCACCCACCGAGACCCCGGTGCTGCCCAAGGGCTGTCCCCTGCCCAAGGCCAAGGGCCCCAAGCTGCCAGGGGGCCTGGCCTTCGCAGGGAGCTGGGAGGGGGGCACCCATCGCGGCCCCCACCGGCCAGGCCTGGCCACTCTGCACCCCGAGGGGCCACCCGATGCCTTTGGCCCCTCCACGCCGCTGTACGGCCAGCACCCCCGGCACCTCACCACCAACAGCAAGACTGAGGTCACCGTCTGACAGCCAGCACCATCGGGGCTGCGGCTGCCCCCTCGCCTGGGTGCTACCACCCTTGGAGCAGCCCACCCGAGCAGAGCAGCATTGGACCTATGTAAAACTGCGATGGCTGGCCGGAATGGGAGATACACTGTCCTTCCTGCTCCCAGGATGGGGACTGCTGGCTGCACTTCACCATCAGGGAGGTATTGGGGTCTTATCTGGGCAACTAGTTTCAGCTGTTCTCAGCTAAAGAAGAGGCTGAGCTGGGGCACACTGGCAGAGCAGCATCCTGCTCAAGGGACGGGGGCCAATGCTGGACTGACTGGGAACACATCCTGCTGGGGCCAAGCACCCCCAGACTAGCTCCTGTGAGCAGGTGGGGGGAAGAGCCATGGACTCAAAGCACCAGCCTGGTGCTGCCAAGCAGCCCCTTTCCCTCCCCAGCCTCTCCTTTCCCACTGCCCCATCTCCACCTTGTCAATAAATAATACATTAAACTGTACGGCCTTGGTATGGATTGGCTGGGGAACTCCACACTGCTTTCAACACCCCAGCACCTTCCCCAGGGGCAGCAGAGTGCAAAGCACACTCCTGCAGGGCCTGGGGAAGCCTCTCCAATTGGGGACATGGAGGGAACAGCTTCCAGGCCCAACCGCAAAACCCTCTGAGCAGCTACACAAAAACGAGATCTCCTGTCTGAAGTTTAATGGTTCTGACAGAGTTTTACCAGGGGGAGCAGAGATGGAGTAAAAGGACATTGTTGTAAACCAAGGTCAGGTAACAGCTTTTGTCCCATAGAGATGCTCCTAAAATTGCAGGTTTCTGGCCTAGCCCTACCTTGTTTAGCTCTGCTCAAGCCATCAGACTTCCTGAGTTGCTTCCAAAGGAGCACAGAGACACCACACCTGCTCCACCAAGGGACCATCTTTTGTTGCAAGCTGTACAGCTCCATTCTTCACGTTATCCAGACAAAGAACTGACAGCTTTCCACGGCACCTGCAAGGTTTTATGTCTCAAAGGACACTTCAAGCTCACCTCTGCTTAAGAGCAGCTGCTGGGTGGGATGAAAAGAGTTGAGAGAAAGAGGGCAGGTGGGAGGTGGTGGAAACGTTCATCTTTATTAGGTAACAGATGCTCAGGAGCCCTGGAACAAGGTTTTCAGACAGCAGATATGTTCCCTGGGGAACCTTCCCACCAACAGTTGCATCTTGTATCACAAAGCATCCCTACTCTGAACTACATGTGGATAAATAGACTTCTTCACATAAACCATAAAACAATTCCCTCCCACCCACAAACAAAAAAGTTACAGTATATACACACACATATAAAAAAAGTTGTAGGGACAGATGGGCAGCAAATTTATAAACAGTGTAGAAAAAACAGGGCAAAGTTCCATCACCATGGAGGGGGCAGAGAAGTATCAGCCATGCTAGGACCCTCCATGGATCATGCTATTTGCTGCCAGGGTTTAAGCCCAGCAGTCTCCCAGCTCCTGGGCCAGCCAGTACTCCCTGCAGCCCAGCCCCCCAGCCTCAGACCACTGTTAGTGACAAAGTGACACCTCAGCATCACTGCTTTCCCAAAGCCTTACTTCCCGTTTTACTGAAGCACAGAACTTCCCATAACATTGCACGCAGACCCAGAGAAATGCAAAATAACTCAGGTTTCCACAGGCAAGGAATTTCTGTATTTTAGGGGGAAAAAAACATGACCAGGAAGACAGCATGAGAGTCACTGGACAAAAATCAGGATGAGGCAATCCACCTGCCAAATTACAATCACTGATAAGCTAGAGAATTTGGGAATAGGCAATCAAAATGTGTATGAACCCAAGAGCTGTTCTGCACACTAAGGATACCTGCTCAAAACCGAAGGTTCCTGTTGTAAGAGCATCCCCTACACTGATCAAAGACACTCTTGAGAGCAACCTCTTTCCCTCAGTGATGAGCTCCCCTCCAACTGCCAACTCTGGGAAGTAAGGGACACCCCTGCCTGCCAGTAGGACAAGAAGCTCAGGCTGCTGGCCACTGCAATCGTGTGTCTCCCAGCTATTCCCTAAATAAAGTGGGGGAGGGAAACACCTGCTGGTCCCTGTGCTTTTGTCCACAGCCATAGGCCATGATCACTGGGAATAGGCTTTGCTGGGAGACACATTTCTCCTGGCCCCAGTTTCCATCTTCTTGAAGCCAGGCAACTCCAGGACTAGCATCACCTATGTTCAATTCCTGTAGCACATCCCCTCACAGACACCAAACGACCCTGTGCAAAGTGAAACCACAAGTCCCTCTCTTTTTCCTCTCATTTTGAAGGAGTGCAAGCTCTCATGCCCCTCTGCAAAAGCTGGATACATGTAAAAGCTTCTTGCAAAAGTCTGAGTTCTGCAGGAGTTGGGCAGTACAGGCCTGACTGGGATAGAGTGGGTTTGGACTGCTACCTATATCTAAATGTTTCTAGCTGCCAACATGGAGCACACAACCATACACAGGGAGAAAGAGCAATGCCCACTTGCCAAAGGCTAGTTTTCACATTTGCGTGTGTGAGAGGGCAACCGCTTTGCACTTCTTTGGAGAGATGCAACAGGAAAGGCAGAGAGAAAGAGGGCAAACCGTTCCCTCCCTGTCCCAAATCTGCCTCCCCCTCTTGGGAAGTTCACAGGCAATTCAACACCTGCAAGTCAAACTGCTTGGAATAGCAATGGTAATGATGTTGAGAGACTTGCACCCTGAATCAGTGCTTCCCAGATCCTGAAGAAGCTGTTGAGGTGTTGGAAAAGGTAAGGAGAGACACCTGAAGACAAATTATGGGACTGGGAGTTGAGTAAAATAAAAACCTGTTTCTAAAAATTGTTTCTGCATCAACGAAAAAGGCACCAGAGAAGCATTCACCCTTCACGCCAATGCAGGGCACAGCACGTCCACCTCTGCTGCCACCCAGCACCAGCTCACCAGGGATGCCAAGGCCTTCTACCAGGCTCTGCTTGTTTTAGGCTGCTACAAACCCACCCCCTGCCAAAAACTTGAGGCAGCTATCACAGGAAGATGCATGAAGCAGAGAGGGAGGAAAATCTGCTGCATTGTTCCCTATATTTTTGTAAAGCCACAAACACTCCTATTAAAAAAACTTGTATAAAAACTGTAGAGAAATTTGCTGGGCAGTACTGGCCCCAACCGATACTCCCAGAGCACCTAGGTAAGCTGGGTCTAGGGGGCTTCAGTTTCCTGACACACAACTCAAGGAAAGCTGGTGCCTTCCCCTCTCTTTTGGGAACAGCCTCAGGTCCCAGAAGCCCTGTGGGACAAGGCTTGAGCAGATCCTCTGCCCTCCCCACAGACTTCTTTCTGAAGAGGCATTTGGGAAGGGAACAAATACCCCTGAGGACAGACACAGGATGTGCCATTTCTCTATGCCTTGTGGGCTTGAGCTTCTCCCCCAAGCAGGAATGGGGAATCTGTGTCAGGACAGCGCTTCCCAACAGCCCCAGGCATGGTGACAAAAACCACAACTAGACAGATTCCTGCTGCAGTGCCTGAGAACAAGCAAGGAAGCTAATAAAGCTAAACCTGGGGCAAGTTTAGGAAAAAAAAACAAAACCAAAAAACTACTAAAACCCTCCCTTCCTTTCCCACCCCACATTGTGATACCACCAGCACAGCCCTAACCTAGCACTTTTTTTAAGCTCCAGAAGGGAAGTCCAGGCTGATGGTCAACCAGACTCTTTGCACCAGGTGGCCCCATGACAGCATTAGGAGGCGGCAATGGCCGTACCCCCACTCAGCTTGACAATCATTTGCTGGCAGTCATTGCAAGAGCGCTTGTCCCCCACTTTCTCCAGGGTGCGGGCAGCCTCAGCCAGCAGGACGGCTCGCTGGCCCGGGGAGGAGAGGAAGGAGAGGGGGAGATGGCGGCAGGCCAACAGGATGGCTGTGGCTCTCTCCCTTTGGCCCGGCAATGTGTCCAGTTCACCTGTGTGCAAACAAGAGAGAGAAAGCTCACAACAGCTACCACCCGCATGACAAAACCCCACCATGCAGGCCCTCAACTGGAACCAGTGAGCACAGACACCTCTGGCTGCCATCCCACAGCTGAGCACCCTGAGGACTACCAAGAAGCTCCTTTAGGCTAACAGTCTGAGCTGGAGTCAGGTAGGGACAGTCAGTCACATCTTCTACACACAGTTCCTTTCACTTCACTTCCTCGGGCTCATGCCAGCATTGGCACGCATGTTTGCCCATTCCCCTTACAGCCCTGCAAGGGATTTTACAACCAGCACCACATCTTTTGGCTCTTCCCTTTAGTATTCCCAGCTTCTGCCTTTGCACTGACTGCCCTGAACCCCAGATTGCCAAGTTTTGTGCATGTGTAGCTGCACGAAGGCAAATGTTTTCCAGTCTGTTCACCAACACCTCTAGCCCCAAGGCTGCCAGCTGATGTTAGCCAGCTTGTAGAGAGCATGGCAGAAGCACCGCCTTGAGCCACAGGCTGATGGGAGCTCCTTATCCTGACAGAGGAGAAAACACTGCAGGTTGCATCTATGCCTCCACACCTTGCCCACATGCTGCCCCCTCCCAGCCCCACAGGCAGTGGGTCGCTGCCCAGGCCCTGGGGCTAACCTTGCTTGCTGCTCTGGGGCGTGCGTCGCCTCAAGCTGTGCTCCAGCAGCTGGTGGGTGCGGGTAGGGCTGGCACCTGCCATCAGGCGCACGGTGGCCTCATGGAGAAAGACCTGGAAGGAAAGGCAGGATGGAACATGAGAGGTGGGTTGGAACAGGGGCGATGCTGTGGCTGAACGTGTGTGATTCCTCAGCCATCACCTTTTGAGAGCAAAGCACTGACTCCTTGACAACAACAGAGACCCACTTTCATGCTCCTCCCTCATGTTTCCACCTGTCTCTAAGGAATTTGCAGGTCAGGGAAACTGTGAAGAGGGGAGGGATGGAGGGGAAAAAAAGGGGAAAAAAAAGCCACTGTGAGTGGCTTGGAAAGAGGGAGGATCAAGAGTAGTGAACAGGGTGAAAAAAGGGGAGAGTAAATCATGGCACTACAGCACCTGGAAGCGGTCTCATCCCAGGCTGCTAATGCAGTGTTTTGATAGCAGCATCAAACTTTGAAATCCAGAGATTGGACAATACCAGGACAACTCTGTTGTCCAAGTATTAGACGACACTTCCTCTACTGAGGCTTAATATTAGAAAAACTGAACAGAAGGGGAAAGATCCCTAGAGAAGCACCTGGGGGTCTACAGATGCAGAAGGCATCTGACCCTCCGCTACTCAGCAGAGCCAACATGGCTGAGGAAGCCTCCTTCCAAACTCCCCAGAGGGACAGACCCAGTCTGAAGCTACTTAAGGGACAGGATGCCACGCTGTTTGTTTGGCAATACACATGCTGATGGTTTTCTATGTAGAACCTAAAGCAGCCACTTCCCCACAGGCACTGAACGCCCATGGGAACCTCCCCCATCTCATGTCAGGAGAAAGTATGGAGGCTACTGGTGGCAGAGCATCCCACTCCAAGCATCCAAACCACTCAAGCTCACATACACCCTTACGATTCCACAGCTTCCCATCAACTCCCAGGAAGGGCTATAGCTAAGGCAGAGCGGGAAAGAGAGGCGTCACCTTGCGGTAGGCGGGCCTGAAGCTGTGGGCCAGCTTGCGCAGGCTGCCAAGGTCGCGCTGGAAGCCCGTCAGCTCGGGGGCCGAGGCGTGGTAGGTCTCACCCAGTGCCTGGCTGGCGTTCGCCTGCTTCTGCCACAGGCTGGTGCGGAGAGAGAGCAGCAAGTCACAGGCCAGCAGCTGGATCATCTGCAAGAGCCACGGTGCCCAGGCACACATACTTAGTAACACATACTATCAGGTGAGGAACAAACTATATGGCTGCTGACATGGCCCACGGGAAGACAGCCACCTCCTGCCCACCTGGGGTGCTCCCCAACCCTCCCCACTGCATCACACCGAAGGTAGCAGGACCTTGCCTTTTGCCAAAGCAGCATATCTTGACCAAGAGGTCAAGATAATAAGTTCCAAGGGAATCTTGCGCCAGTGTTTCATACCCTTGCCAGCACCCTTCGCTGGGATCAATGCTAACGAGTCCAAACTGATCCCCATAGGAACACAGCCTTTTGCAAAGGCTGTCCTGCCCAAATGACAATGCTAACTCTGGGAAACAGCAAACCCAGCCTTGCTACCTGCAGAGAAAAGAGGCGGTCTTGGCACAGCCCGTGGCGACTGCCCAAAGCCCTTTTCCCTGTCTGCTGCTGCCCCCTAGCACCGCTCACGGCTCAGGGAGGGCTCTGCCTGTGCTGCCGAACGGAGAGTGCCTCTGTACTGCACTGCAGAAACATTGCACAGTCACTGCCACAACATGCAATGCAACTACAATGCACTACAGCTGCCACCCAGGAGCAATGAAGGGGACCAGAAACACGTCCCGTATGCCACAGAGGGAAGCTCCATCTTTAGGTAATCCTGGAAAGAAGAGAATCAAGCCCCACACAAACTCAAGTACCCCAGCAGTTACACTTCTGTGGCAGAGGGTTCAAACACTTCTAAGTGCTGCCTGAAAGAGAGCAGACTCATCTTAGTGAGGTCCTGCTTTACAGGGGTAAGCAGCTTGACCCAAAGGACAGAGATGGATACTTTCCATCTATCCTGGGCTAAATTTAAACCGATCAATGCACCAGAAAGGGGTAACAGCTACTGGCACAAGAGAAGTGAGAGCTGAGACCATGCCCAGGGGGACAACATTGTCCTTGCAGCTCTACTCCCCCAACAGAAGAAGCAGAACAATGTCAATACTCTTTGTGAGGAAAGGGAAGAAATTTCCCCTCTACTGCCATGATATACAGGATGGAGAACACAGATACAGAGGGGAAGTGGCACACCTGCAGCAAGACTAACCTTACAGCTATGACAGATCATGTGTTACCCCAGGGCTTATAGCTCTTACATTGTTGAGGACAGTGCTGGAGATGCTGCTGCTCATGTTGAGGCTGTTCCATAAGTGACTGCTGGCCCTCTCACAGTGACCCAGGGAGTTCTGCTGTCCATCTGCCTTCCCAGACAGCGAGGCCTGCATGGCTTTGCACACGTGAAAGGTGGCTTTCACCAGGGCATTCCTGAAAGAGAAAGAGCATGCTGCTTTCAAGTAGTGCCGTGTCATGCTGCCACAGCATCAGCTTTCACTCTTCCATCTCCAAGAGCAGAGATACCATTCCTTAGACAGGAAAAAAATGGCAATGGTTCCTCACCTACAAAGACTGCAGAGAGAAATGTAAGAAAAGAAGAAGCTGGCAAAGATGCTTTAGTGCAAAGGAACAGAGATGATGACACCAGCCTTTCCATCAGCATGTCAGTTTTGTTGTTTGATTTTAAGAAGGTGGGAGAGGCTGTGCAATTAGAACAAATCCAAATGACATCCCTAAAGAAGCAACTCTTGACACTTCCAGTCCACAGCTCTAATAAATCTTGATCTACACATGAACTGCTGAGGACATTGGCACTCGCAGAGCACAAGCGACGTGCAGCTCCAAAGCACAAGTAGGTATAATCTTACAGGACAGCACTAGAAGGAGTCATCCCTGTTTAGAAGGAGCAGCGGTTTGGAAAGCATACAAGGCCTACGCACTCTGACAACTCCAGGGATTTCGGCATGCGTTCCACTTCTGCAAAATGTGACCTCACAGCTGCATCATCCCCTCTGAGCCAACTGATTGCCATAGCCACTGCTGCTGACCACCATCTGCACACCATGTCAGGACCTGCAAAACAAAATCATGAGCTGCAGCCCAGGAGAGGATGCCTGGCTCCCTCCTACCTGGAGAAGCAGGCAGGTACCACATGCTCTTGCCAGTGCCTTCTGCTGAGATTGATGCTAACGAGCCCAAACTGATCCCATGGGAATGAAGTCTTCCACTGAAATGTGCTGCAGGAACACCAGGGAACTTGGCAGCAGGCAAACACCCTATATCTGACCACAAGCAGAGTTTTGGATGGCGCATTTGTATCTTTTCAACAAGAACTTACCCTGTCAACTTCTCCAGAAATCTGTTGACTTCCTTCCTGACAAGGATCTCCACTCACCACCCCAAAATAACAACTGCACTCATATATGTCACACTTTGACACTAATCGGCATCAAGACAGTAAATCAGGTTCCCTATATAATTTCCTCCATTATTTAACATCCCCTCAAAAACTTCCCAGAGCCTACCCAGGGCCAAAGGACATACACTCCATTCCTCTGACCTGCTTTTCTATTCCATGACAATATTGATCCAAATATAGACTCCCCTTTATACCAGAAAGAATCCCTAAAAAAATAATTATCTAGTTTTCCTTCTACACTTGCTCTACCCATTTTAGGTACAGCACAATTAGTCTGTGTCTAAAGCTGCAACAGCATCCCAGTGAGCTGCCAGCTGCTGTCTGTACCAACACCAAGCAAGACAAATACTCCAGCAACCTGCTACCAGGCCAGCACAGATGAGCACAAGGCTCAGAGGAATTCTACAGCCCTTGTTTTCCCATTAAGTATACACCAAGGGACCAAACCAATCACCTCCCAATATATGCCGAGAGCTTCCCTACAGCGGAGGCTACAGGTCTCTGGAGATTGAAAAATAGACCTGACAGCCACTGTGAAAGTGAGGGCCACCTGGTTCAATAGGTAATTAAGTAGGAAAAAAAAAATCCTTCCTGTACCTCAACTGCAACACTGCTATGCTTGTTTATATACTCCACCCTTCCTCTCGCTCTACACTGCCAGGAGCAGACTCTCTAGTGAGAGCTCAGGGTTCAGCTTGGAAATAAAATATTGCCCAGCAATACAAGTAACAGCAGTCCCACCTGGGCATGCAACATTACAACACAGCCAAATTTACAAGCTGCTTTAATCACCGTCTTCATGTCTGAGTGTGTGCAATCAAGACGCATTTCTCCAGCCTGCGTTTCTGGTTGCCTGGAGTTTGAGGGGTAGGGACAAAGAACTCATATCAGTAGATCCTGCAGCTGAGAGAACTTCAGTTCTGCCAGACTTACCCACGGCAGACTTGAGTACAGAATTGTTGGCAAAGGGTGGGGCTCCACTTCCCATCGAATCCAAGAAAGAGTTGAGCAATTTCAGGTACTCCATGGCACCCGAGAACTCACTGAAACAAGAAGCAAGGCAGACCTTAGCTGTGCTGTCCAACAGGAGATACCAAGGAATTACTCACTGGTCTCAAGGCATATTTAAACAATGCTGCCCCAATAAGAAAATTAAAGTTCAACAAGTAACACAACCCTGCTGGACCGAAGAGACCACCCTGTAAGTGAAAGCGCATAGAGCAATGCTCCACAAGGAGCAGCCTCACAACTCCCCTTGCAAGGAGACCAGCACAGAACTAGATTCAACCCCAGGAGTCTCACCTCAACCACAGACATATGTTACAAGTTGATTATAGGCTCCTTTTCAACCACTGCCTCCAAAAGAGGCAAAACTACGCTACTGTGACTATTTGTGTATATGCAAATATATATGACTGGAAGTGACAACACATTCACAGTGTTGGTCAGAGAAACCACAGAGTGGTCAGAGTATATGCAGCAACAACCTAATTTCCTGGGACAGGCTAGAGATGAAGATCTTGAGCTTCCACCCTCAGAGAGGCACAAAAAGGCTTGCTGTATTACTTAAGCTAATCCTTCCCATGAAGGGACAGGACTCCCACAAGTATACTGTCAATCCACCCCTTTTATACAAACCCTGCTGCCTTCTGTCATCAACAGCAGTATTTCATCACAAGCACTTGTATTGTGCAAGCAATTGCACCAAACTGCTGCTCATTCTCTTCTACGAAACAGACATGAGACTGAATAAAACCCCAGAGCTAAACATGTTATATTTCCCCTACACAGGTGGGGAAACTGGGTTATCTTCCCATCTGGGGCTTTTACCCACACATTCTGGAGACAGGATCCTTACAGAGCTTCCCATATATTTACATAACATTTGCCTGGCACCAGCATATCTGGAGAGCAACTAGAAATACTGCTGAATTACTAGCAAAGGGTGGAGTTCCACTTGCTGTGGAGTCCAAGAGAAAGCTGGACATGGTTCAGTACAAAAAGCTGCTCTGTTTCCCACCAATTGTCACCTTTCATTTCACAGAGCTTAGAGGCAATGACAATTTCACCCATCATCATCCTTCCTCCTCTCACCAGGTGTTTGTTTGATTCTTCACTGCTGGTAAATATGGCACTTGAGTTGGGAGAACACACTTGCATAAGGCAGCAAGCTGGTGAGTTCGCTGTCTGACATGCCAGACTTTCACACTGAAAGCGCTGGATGCATGTCTTGGTTTAGAGAAGATGTAATTTTAATTTAACACTAATTTCAATGTTCCAGAACATTAAACTTTGTCACAACAGAGAAAGCACCATCCATCCAGTTGAGGAAACAATCAGTACCATGCCAGCTAACACCAAAAGATCTTTACAGTACCTAGGATTCTCTCTGACTTCAGACATTTTGATACAAAGAGGCAGAGTTCACTCTTGTAATAAGCTGTGATGGTCAGACTTACATTGTCATTCCAAGCCTTTAACAAGGACCAACCACTCAATTTGCCCCAGAGTGCTTTGTCAGTGGCCATGAGCTCTGCCTCAGAGCCTGCTGCTGTGGCCAGCAATCCCCAGTGTGGCTCATATACTCACCACGACTCCTCCTCATCTTGTCCTGCTATCTCTTTCCTAGTCGGAGGCTTCACGAGTGAATCCACTGCTCGCTCTAGCAGGTTCTCACAGAATGCTTGATGGACTTGTGCAATAGGATCCGCTAGAGAAGAAGGATAAAACCAAACCATTTCACTTGCATACAGTGACAGACAGTTCTCGATACAACCAAAAAGAAGAATCAAAACATTGGAGTAAGAGACAGAATAGTAGAGGGAAATTCTTGAGTAATTAATGCAAAAATTTCTAAAGACCAGTTTATTTCTTTAATCCACTTATAAAGCTGCAGCCTTTGGCCAAACATCTCTCTGGCACTTCAGCCACTCAGCAAAATGGTAAGGAGTGCTTTGAGGATAAACCTTGGGGGTCACCCCAAGGTCACTCTCCAGACATTTGGGGCCACATCCAGGTTGTGTTCTAGCATATAAAGAGACAAGCAGGATGACACAGCGCAGTATACAAAGGGAAGCAAGTCAGCTTCTGCAGGCTGAGGAGACATCTCTCAGGATCAAATCCCCTCTCACCCACCAAAACCACAAGCAGGGCAGAAATACAAGAGGACAAATCTCCAACACTACACTCGCTTTTGTTCCAGATGAAAGAGAGTGGAGGGATTGCCAAGTGCAAACTACTGGCAGGCCACACACTTGGGACATAAGTGGCTCTCACCGGGGTTCCTCTGGGTGCAGTATAGGCTCTCCTTTGCAGCAGACTTCACTGTCCAGCTTCGCTCCACAAAAAATTTCTGTCCCAAGGGGTGGCACAGCCAACGCAATGAGTCAGGAATGGCACTGCGCTCTGAGCTGCACAGGCTTTGAGCCTGGCTTAGAAAGTAACTCTGGGGAAAGAAGAGGCAAAGATTGAGAACACCATGCAGGGAAGAGTCACACTATCAAGGACAAAGATCATATCATAATTACAGCTCATATCATAATTGCAGGTCAATTGTACTGATAGCAGATGCCCTGAGCTACAGCAATGCCAGCCTTCTGGCTTTCCTACAGCTCTTCTTGGAGGTATGATCAAAGAGAAGAGGAGAAAACTTACCGCAAGGAAGCCAAGCTTGCCTCCACAGCGTGTTTTCAAGCCAACCGCAGCTGTCAGGTGGATTTCTGCCATTGTGCTGGGTGGGATCTTTTCTTCTGCACACTCAGCTAGATTCACAGCACACAACGCCATGTGCAAGCCTGAGTAAGCTGAGCTGGAGGGAAGTTTACCTGCACCAGGAAGAGGAGGAAAACGTGTTAACTTTTAACCAGTCGTACCAGCTACTAAATACTACCATAATTTGTAGGGCTACTATCCTAATGGCTCAAGAACTGTTGACATGAGAAGCTGACAACATTGTATGCCAACTTTGTATTCAGATAACAGGACAACCATAGCAGAGTCTTCCCTCCACAGATATTAAGGTTGGCAACCACAGCCTCACTTCCACATGAAAGCTGATTAAGTCAGCCAATTTTATCTCACTGTACTCATCACTACCTTAAAACTGAACTTTAGTCCACACCTGTATCTACACAGATAATATTTGAGGACAAGTACACCATGCTCTAGTGGCATGGTGACAGTTCACACAGCATGATTAGGCAGAAGGAATTGCTTGGATTTCTAATCTGCCAGGAGACTATTGATGCTGCAAACTCCTTTGCCAAGGAAACTGCAAAAACAACAATTTGCAATGAACATTCAAGCACTTCCTCAGTTCATGTGCACACACCCAGGTCTTCAAAGCACATCAACACCAAGTGGCAATCTAAACTTTACACAGCTTCAGAAATTTAAATTCTTCCATCAATTAACCCCAGCCACTGCGTTCACCTCGTGTTCCCAAGTGACAGTGATGAAACAAGCCTGTAACAGCAGCAAAAAGGTGACTGGTCTCAATCAACTGCTCCTTGGGAAGGACTCGCAGCCACCATTGCACGCTCTGGAATACGTAACTTGAGACACTGCTGTTGCTTCAGATGTTCTTACAGAATTCTTCTTTATCACGAAGCTGTCCCATTTTAGTAAGCAGCTCCTGAAATTTGTCAGGCTAATTTCCAACAGCATCCCTCTCTAAGGAGAGAGGCTATAGTGCTCTCCCTGCAACCCCCAGGATCATACCAGAGTCTCCTCATTCAGCAAAACCAGACAGTGTATCTGCCACCTTTGCTCCTACCTGTTATGTGGAGCTGATGGAGCTTGTGATATGCTAGAGCCGCATCCCGAGCGCTGGTCTTGGCCTCGTCCTCAAAGCCTGCAGTGGCCTCCCTTGCGCGCCACTGATGAGAAGTCCTCTTCAGCAGCCACCGCACCAGCGCCAGCTTCTGCAGGCTGTACCGGATCACATTCCAGGACAGGCTGCAGGCCAAGTCCAGACGGGAAGCTGGCAGTGCTCGGCCCAGTACCGACAGGCAAGTCTGCAGGTTTGACGCAGCTGCAGCAAAATCGCCCTGCAAATAACACAGCAAAAAGTTCAACAACAAAAATCACCGTTACAGAGTCACTTTGGGACCTTCTCAGCATGGGGAGCAAGACAAACTGAGAGGCAAGCCAGTATAAAGATCTTTAGCAGAGGGACGTCATCACAGAACCAGAAAATATCGTGACAATTTACACCAGCTTGGAATCTGGCCCCAAACATACCCTCCCACACATTGTTCTGATCCTGCACTGCCTATGAGACACATCAGCACTGGGTGAAAGAAGCTTCCTGCCTTCTCAAACAATATGGAAGTTTCAGGGTCCCCATATCAAAAGCAAAATGTTGCCTCAACAACGGAGAGGACTTCCAAGAGGCTGGAGGATAGCAGACAGACACAGCAGAGGTCAGATTCTGGATAAAATCCAAGATATTGCTGCCAAAGCCTGATACAAGAGGCAGTAGCTAGGAACAAGGAGAGAAATTAGGAGCCTCTTCCAATGCTGGCATCTTTGCCTCGCTAACTTAGGTTGAGTGAGGACAGCAATCTGCTCAGGACGACCTAGCAACAGCTTCTCTGAAATCAGACAGGATGGTTCACTCAAGGAGTATCATGCTTTTCCAAGTGCCAAGCCGCTGCCTCACTAGGCAACACTTATCCACAATCCCATCTAAAAGATACATTTGATGCAAAACAATAAGTCAACTTTACCCGTGCCAGATCTAGGTCTGCTTGCTTGCGATGCCTCCAGAAGGTGACTGACGACCTTGAGTGTAGCCGGGTCACTGGTTCTCCATGCACAAGGAGCTTTATGAACACACTCAGTACAATCACTCCATTCACAAGCCACAGGATTAGCGTGGGCATCATCCAGCCGAACCAACCAGCTGCATCTACAATGGACATCCCAAAAGGAAAGTTAAAAGCTACTCTGGACACCAAAAGCTTGGCAACATAACGAGCACAGACCAAGAAAGATGTGTTGCTATGCCTGCCACATGTTTAATCAGCTTTTGCAAAGATCGCATTTCAGTCAGGAAACACCTGTATCAACAGCTCTTCACCCAAACTCCAAGCCACATTCCCAACTAAATGGTTACTTTTAAAAGACTGATGTATAAAAAACCTGAATCACCACTTATTTCTAGAGTATCTCATCTTCTGATTTTTCTGTAGGATGCACCCACAGGTATTCAGCACTTCAATGTCACTTTCTGATCTTAATTAAATTTACAATATAACACTGAGAAAGCACATTTTGCCAGTCAGGAAAATGATCCTATGCCTACAGCATCCCCTGTCCTCCCCTAAGCTGCTGTACTCTTCACCATGAATTTTATGGAGTAAGTGTATCAAACAAGTCAGTTGCAAGACCCCATAGCAACAGTGTAGTAACACTTTATTATTAAGTTACAAAAATCAGTCAGTTACCTTAAATATATAAAGAGCATGCCTCAAAGATTGGTGAGGACAGGAAAATGTTCCTTACCCTGAACTACTTTAAAGGGTCTATCCCAAAAGCCGAGGCTGCTGGGTGCTACGTCAACCTCACCACACTGAGCCATAGCTGGTTTCATGCAAGCATGCTAGATGTAGCTGTAAATTGGAACCAGGCCCAAGCTGGCTCTCTTCCCACACCCAGCCCTACAGTTACTACCTCTCCCCACCCATTAAACAAAGGTTGCTCAACTCCATGAACACACAAAACCATCCCACTGAACCACACCAGCCATCCACCTCGTAAACCTGCAGCCACCACAGCTGGAGGTGGCCTTGGCCTTCAGGGAGGCCACATAAGGCTGGACACTTTCTGTGCCCAAACTATTCTAGTTCATTACCTGACTCAATGGTCAGCACGTTCCTGCCAGAGCCATGGCGCACTAAGCTGTCAGACTCTGGTGTTCCTCGGACATCCAGGAGGGATGTCAGCGGATTGAAGGAAAGGCAAAGGAATGTGAGAGCACAGAGGAGTATTCGAGAGCGATCCACCATACCAAACGCCACAGGGGGAGAGTCAGGCTCATCTTTAACCTTCAAGGGAATAAGGGTGGAGAGAAAAAAGAAAAGAAACTGCTTACCATTCTGTAGCACAAAAAGCATTTACGCCAAGGTGTAGTAGGGAATAAGGAGAAACAGAACATACTTTAAAATCTGCTTTTGAGCTCAAGATCAGCAAGAACACCAGTAAAGCTTTTCCTAGCTTAGCAAGACAAGGCTGAAATATTTCAATGCTTTCAACTTCCTCCTGCTTTCAGTCATTTCAGGTATTAACTCAATCCTTGATTTAGGCTAGGATTAACTTTTGTTGACCTGACTTTTTTGAGGATCTCCCAGAAGACCCACTTCTGTGATATCCATAAAACAAACCTGTAAGCCAAAGATAGGTAACAGCTTTCTGTTACTGTGATTACTTATGGTCTCATGAACCACAGCTGATGTCATCATCCATTTCCAAGTTGTCCTACTTTACTTACTGAACATACATATCCTGGAAAGCCGTGGACAACTTAGGTCATGAACAAGCACTGTAAGTCCACATAGACTGTACAGGGGCTAAAGGATAAGCACATCTCTTCTAGCAGCTAAGGTAAGGCTCAGGTAATACAGCTCAGGAAGTAGTCCTGACCATTTAAGAAAATATAAGACATACAGATGCACCTTTCTCATCCTGAACCCTACAGATCTGCTTGCCAGATGTCTGCTGGTTCCACTCCTGAGAATGAGGAGAACTTAAATTCTGGCCCTGAAGTAGATGCCTTGAATATGACAAAAGCAGTCATAAATACCTTTGCATCATCAAGGAGCGGGCTTCCTGGCTCTGAATCAATGGAATAGGGAGAGAAGCCAGCCTGGGACCCTGAATCAGAGGCTGGAGGAGACATCAGCAGCAAATTCTGGTTGAAGTCATCTATCTTCAGATCCACATCATTGTCAACCAGACTGCTTAGGTCAATGCCCTTCAAGAGCTCTGCAAAAATCAGAGTGCAACATGTATGTGTTTCTCCATCCTGAACGCTGACAGTATCTCTCAGATTCACTCTGTTACCTGGCATAACACTGGCCATTATCAACACAACCTCAGTCAAGAAGAAACTTCAAGATACACCCTACATTCATGTTGACTGCCTCCTCACTGCTGCACAGTGTCCACAACTTACTGTTTTTTTGGTTAGCCAGCTTCAGAAGCATATTCTCCTGTCTCAGCTTATGGTTGGCTTGCTGTAGGTATTTAATGTAGTCAATGGCTTTTCTCAGGACTCCAGATTTGTGCATCTGAAAGGAATTAAGATGTACAAAAAGCATTTCATATAAAGAGAATCAAAGGATCACTCCTGCTTGTAGGGATAGCACAATCATCTGTATCATGTGGTTATAGAAAAGAGTGTAAAGGACCTCTCAGTAGCTACAAAGGAACTAACAGTGGGCCATACTCTGTGGGCAAGGTATTGGACATATGCACAAGAACTGAGGTCTCTCAAAGACCTTAAATAGTATAATGGAAACATATTAACATACAAATTACAATAGTGCTCACATGGAGGTTTCAGCCAGAAACAGTCCTTTGAAAGTACCATAGTTTGTAAATGAAGTGGCTCTCTTCTGGGATAGAACAAGCTGCTGTCTGCTGATAATCATTCACTGCCTAATTCTGAGGTAAGAAGTTCCCTCCTTGCCTCACTCCCTTGGTCATCCCCAAGAAAATACCTGCTTGCAACAGCAGTGGACAAGTTTATCTCGTAAACACAACCTGAACGTACTATGAAGCCACTGCACATTACCCATGTTTTTAAAAATATTAAGCTTCCAATTCCACTCAGCAATAGGAAGTGACTTTGCTAGTGCATTTATTTGTACAGAGATCACAGAAGTATCAAGAATACTGCTGCCTGCTCCACCAGCATGAGCAAATAAGACAACCCTTAATAGGTGGCATAAGGAAGTTTCCAATAATTGAGCAAGCAAGAGTTTTTACTGCTTAATATCTAAAGGAAATAAATCGGAAAGCTCCTTAAACCCTCGTCCCTGCTGCAGTCACATGGAAAACGAAACTTACATTAAGTAAGATCTGGTTTAGCACTTATCAAAACATCCACTTGGATACTCTACCTAAAGGACCTATTTTAAATCAGACCTAACATATGAACAAACACATGACAGATAGCTTATTTTCAAGAAACAGTACCACCTGCATAGTAAAATTAGTATTTTACAGGTGACCCCTCCTGAATACAATTATCAAGCTTTCCATCACACAAGTGTTTCTCACTGGTCTTATCCCAATACACGTGTGCACATTACTAACAGCTGCATGTTACCACTTGGTAGAGCAATGAGCACCTTTGAAGACAAAGTATTTATTATACCAGATTTGCTCTTATGCCCCATCTTTACCTTGGCATCTGAGCCCATGACAAGGTCCTTCAGTTCAATGATTTTGTCATTTATGGATGACCGGTAACGCTTTTCAATGATGTTGTGAGTTGTTCTCCTCTCTCCTTCCTTAGGTGGTTCGGGTTGCTTGACACCCCCAGGAACTTGTTTGATAGGCACCTTTTCTTGTCCCACCATCACTGGCATTGTGGTCAAAATGGTCCCATTGCTCCCAACGAGGGTCTACAAAGACCACATGTAACACGTGTCAAGAGCAATCATCCAATTTAGGTAAGGTTTAGGATGGCAAAAGAGAAAACAAAAGACGACTCGGGAAACGTTTGTACAGCTCAGAAAAGATGCGAGATGCCAATTTCCTACTGTCTTTCTTAGCTGGCACAAGCACTGGCACAGGAACACAGGAAAAATCTGTCACTCTGGTTTCCCACATGGGTCACTGTGGAATAAGAATATCATTTCTTCTCCAAGAATATCAACACTTCTGTTGACACTATGCTCTGTTCATCCACTTAAATAGACAAATGAACTGAGATTCCTCTTTGTTCCTACAATCCTTACACTCCAAGTGTCCAAATCCACCTTTTCTGTGGACAAATAAAGTCACTAAAACAGCGACAGGCTGCACTGCTTCTAAACTAGTAATGACAATGTTAGAAGGGACCTGACTACGGGAAAACAACCTTGGCTTGAGCAATACAGGTGATTTGAATTTGATTAAATGAAGGAAAAAAAAAAATCAAAAAATGATAAAAATGCCTTAGAATGAGGAACTAAGAAAATGAGCAATATACAGTAGCATGAAAAGCTTCAACTTGTACACCTAGATGTAGGACAAAGCATATACACCAAACTAAAGCGCTGTGTACTTGGAGATGGAGTATGATGAATCCCATCAGAACAGTTGCACAGAGAGGCTTCTAGGACAGCTGGAGTAAAAAAAAGTTTAGACTACCTAATTCAGCATAGCAAGATTGAGAAAGGTACATGTATTCTCCACAGTACACCAAGGATTGAGGGAAGTGGTTATGGAGAGGATGAGTTATTTCTGTCAAAAGACAAACATAAAAATAACGAGTCAGGGGCAACTTCAGGAATAATTTCAACTCTGGAACAGTCTTCTCATTGAGAAATCAGAAACTAATTTCATTTCAAATAGGGACCTGACAAATAAGTGAATTTTAGTCTTACACTTTTTTTGGCTAATTTCCACCAAATCTCAATGTGTTCAAACATGTCTCAGATAGACATAACCATGTAAGGCTCACCTTTGTGTGAAAACATCATCTAAAAATAAGTAGGTTAATTGAAGGTTTTAACCTGGTTGTTAATAAGTATGTAAGAAGCCTACCCTGTTACTGCAAAAGATCAAAATTTAAGTCCAAGTTTATCTCACCCAGTAAATATTTGTACAAAGATAACTGGTCAGAATACACGACACTGTAATAAATGTTTCTTTGGGGGCATAAGTTTCTCAGAGTGGAGGCCATGAAGCACAGCTGCCATCTCTAATGATAGTAATGAATCCTCACTAAAAATGCCCTTTCAAAAGTAGCTTAATTGGTTGTCACATTCAATATACTACTATTAGACACTACTGAGGGGCAAAAGAAAGTTCCACAGGTACTCTGAGCAAGTTAGCTTTCAGTTTCAAGTTAAAAACTGGACAGAGTTTTTAGGTCATATTCCTCCCCTTGTAACACCAGAAAAAAAGTAAACAGAAATGTGCCCTTGGTCTTTGCTTACTGGCCATGGGAGGCTGCCAATCAGCACAGTCTGTGTATTTAGCCTTGGCAGAAACAGGGTATTACTTGCTCTGGACATGTCTAGAACAGCCCTCAAAACCCCTTCTGTCGGCACCACTGCAGAATGCTAAAGTTCAGATCTCTTCCTTGCATGAAACAGGAAAGGACATCAGTGAGGAGAGGGAAGGAAGAACATCCATATGGTACCTGCAGAGCTGTGGTCTGAATGGGAGCAGTGAGTGCTGTCAGCGCTGGGTTCTGTACTGCAGCCATAACAGGATTACCATCTGCTTTCAGGGTTGTCAGGACAAGGGAATCCGTTTTTATGATCTGAGGCTGGACCAGAACCTAGGTTGAGAAGAGTTACAGGTGAAGGGGAAAACAGACATGTATTGCCCTGCTGATCTCAGCAGCCAGAGGTAAAGCACTGTCAGAGTTGTAATTAATTTATAACTCAGTGGATGGCAAAAGAGAAGGGCAAGTATTTCTTTCCTTGTCCTCTGCATCACCTGGATGCTTTTGGTCAGCCCTAAGGCAAACTCTGACCATGGGACAGTCTGGACAGTGGTTGAGGGATGGGGGCAGAGGAACCACCAGCACATCAGTTTTCAAATCAGTCATCAGAAGTAAACAAGTACGTAAAAACACAAAAGAGCTGATGGAAAAGCTGCCTTCCCCTCTCCAATTACACCTATAATTAGCTCTCTACATTAACTGGCTGAGTACTCAGAGTCTAACACAGCCAGGACAGTATGCTTTAGCAGACTTTACCTCCCTACTACAATTTCACCAAAAGGATCTGTACCACAAACATCAATCAGATCAAAATCAATTATAAGTTATTTTGCCAAAATACAGCTTGCTCTTATTTCTTCCAAATACTTTTCTGACTCTCAGAGAACACAATAGATGGCACAGTTCAACTGAACCAGAGCAACCTTGTCATAATGAGTCCCCTAGACATTTTTATTTAATACGAAGTTGTACAAGACTTAAAAAGAATCGGTATGTTTTAACACAAAAATCACATGACTTGTAGCAGTAAAAAGATTTCTAAAAAGTGACAGAAGAATTGGAAGAACACATTCCAGTATCAAGCAGTCCTTATACATGTGGTAGAGGTTATGGACTTGCAAAGAAGTAGACAAAAGTCAAAGAAAGGTTGTTCAAGTGAGGTTTTCAATCTGGTTTGGCAGTACCAAATTACAAAAATTATTTTAGACATTTAGTTAAGCCAGTGTTTTAGTGAAAATGATTTCTGCACATTGCCCACTACCTGAAGTCACATCACAGCTCACAACAGGGACTCTTCTGCATGAAGTATAATGCTTCTGGGGACACAGGTTGGCTAGAAATACCTCTCACATTTAAAAATGTTTGTGCAAAAGTAATCCTAGCCAGCACTGCCAGCCCTACAAGTTTCACCTCCTCTTCCTGGCAAGCCAGGAGATCAGACCTGGTAAAGCACTTTCTTCCTCTGCTGGATCCCTGTACCATTCTGCACTTTTACTTACTGGAACTTGCTGGACCTGTGGTGCAGCAACCGTCTGGACTGTGGCTGGTGTTAATGTCTGGATGGTGCCGTTGGCAGCCTGTGTCAGCACTCGCTGGGCCTGCACAGTCTGCACTTGTTGTTGGATGGTAACTGGCTGAACCTGGGAGGATGTCACTAGGCCCTGGACTTGAGGCTGGAGAACTGAAAAGCAGAAGAGATGTCAGAAATACTCCAGAGACAGGTCTCCCTTCCAGAGCCTGCAAATGCTCCTAGGATCCCTCCTTTTCTTCCCAGAGCTTCTTAGTAGGCAGCATTCATCTAACACATCCCACATGTTGGGAAGCTTCCAGCTCCTTTGGTGCCTCCTGCAAAAGGACACTGCACCTAGAATAGCAGCTTTCCAAGAGGCACAGAGGATCAGCTAAGAGAAAATAAAGACAAAGCCTTTGGTCTGATAGCAAACAACTCATTGCTTCAGTGGCATTATGCTGTACATACAACCTGCACTTTCCCACTCCCTGATCTTGGTGGACCAAAGGATTCTATTTGTCATGAAAACAATCAACACCTACTAAAGAGGATCAAGTCAACTGGCATTCACAAAGGAAAATCTGATCATTGTTAAATATCCCTATAGGTGTCTCTGCTCAATGCAAGTACTGCACTCGAGAGTTTGGTAGATAAAATATGCCTTCACACGAGACTGACTTGATCTGCCCAGTGAACCCATCAGTGGAAGAACAGGGCTGTCAACAACTATGTTTAAAGACTCGCTTTACTCAAGGCTCCCAGGAGCCACAGGGGAAAAGGCCATAAAAGAGAGGAGAACAACAAGATGACAACTACGGCAAGAGGTCACACAAAACACTTAATATCTCATTTCTGACAATTTTTCATGCTCTCCAACTCCAAAGGCAGACAGGCAGGAGAATGAACACCCCACAGTGTCGTGTATTCCACAAGAAAAGGATCATCAGGCTTGTCAAGGCCAAGAATATGTTTGGAGTTTGAATACTGATGCAAATTACTGCAAGTGCCCCAGGCCCACCCATCGCCTGAGCACCCTGAAATCTTGAGTGCACCAGGCACACCCATAGCCTAAGCACTGCAGGTGCTACCTTGGAAACTTGTGGCCGTGTTCTGGTAGATGACCGGCTGCTGGATAATCCTGGTCTGGGGAGCAGAGCTGAACGTTGGTGTAATCATGACGGCCTGCTGCTGGAGCTGAGGCTGGAGCGAGGGCCGCGGCTGAAGGAGAGGGGCTGAGCGTGAAGGTGCTGGAGGTGTCGTCTGTGCCGTTTTGACTGGCAGGCTCTGGAGCTGGGGGGATGCAGGGGGCTGTGGAAAGGTTTGGAGCTGCACCTGGCTGTATGGACATTGCATCTGTGGCTCCAGGGTCCCACTGCTGCTGCTGCCTCCACTGCCGCTGCTGCTGCCACCCTGGAAGGTGCTGCACAAGGGATCCGAAAACAGATCTGGAAAATCTCCTGCCTGGTTACTGACAAACTGCAGCATCTCTGTAAAGCAGAAGAAAATTTGCTCAGTGCTACTTTATCACCCACATGCTTCGACACCTGGTGTTGTGTCAGGATTGGAATGATGGTGTGTGTGTGCACAGAAGGGAGCTCTGGGTCCTTCAAAACTTTCAGAGAACACATCACACTAACCGAACACCTCCAGAGAGAGACCAAGAGGTGGCCAGCAGCACAGCACTATTGCTGTTATTCAGGGAGAGAAGTAGGACTCTCCTACAACACCTTCCCAGACAACAAGATCCACATACAGACTAGAACTTAAAGCTATCTCCAATATATATCTAAAATATTAGAGTCTTGTTCCACCACTCCTGTCTAAACAACTCAAGAATTCCAGCATTAACCATTCAGCCACCCAATTTTTAGGGAGTTTTCATCCCTCCTGTCCCACTGAGAATCTGGACAATGAAGAAATGGGGTAAGAACTCAACTTCCTTTTAATTACAAGGACACTGAAAACTGGGGGAAAAAAAACCACTAAAGGAAACAAGACTTTATAAAACTGCAGCAGAAGAAATCCATGCATGTATTTAAAACAATAGAATAGCTTTTTCCATTAGTTTTCTGCCTGCGACCACTGCACAGCAGGTTCTCTCCATCCCACTATCTTCAGGACCATATCAACCCACATCAAGAAGCTTCTACTGCCATGCTATAGCTCTTGACCACAGAAGAGAAAATTTCACGGCCAAGAGATCATTGTTCATAAGGAGAGCTTCCTCTTCTCTCCATCTAATCCAATTTAATCCAATTATGCACCTTAAGTTACCTGAACGCTTTCCCTGATCTGTGTGCAGGCAGTGGCATGAGGAGTCAGACGTTCTTCTCCACCCAGCATCTGTCCACACTGCACTGTCTTTTCCAAAGTTTTATGACAGTCCTAATTATTTTTTTTTTTCAGAAAGTAGGAAAAAAGGGAGTGGACTCAAAAACTTAAAGAGTGAGCTTATAACAAAGTAAAAAAATATGGGTTTAGGAAGCAGAAAATAAATTTCTGATTTATTGAAAAAAATATGGCAAAGGGCTCCTTATAGCAGGGCCTTTCCCATCCATGAACCCAAAGGATGTTGCTGTGTGGTTTATGAAGTGGGTTTGAAGCAGTAAACTTTCCACAATAAATTCCTGTGGAGACTGTCTTATCAATAAGATGGCTATTAATCTGCTTCTCCAAAATGCCACCCACGTGTTATCCAATTAATTTGTCAGACACTCCCATGCCTGAAACAGCAAAGGGATGGATCCTCCTCCAAGCTTCTTGCTCCCTCAATACATGTTTCAACATATTTCTATGATAAATTACTCTTCCCTTCCAAAAGCAATCTCTCCACACCTCGATACACATTTAAGCACTGACCATGACCACTGCTCTCAAGAAGTTGAGTCTGCTGGATGGAGCAGATATGTTCTCCTAACCTATTCATAACCCAACACTTAAATGGGT
The DNA here is from genome assembly GCA_013399695.1 of Formicarius rufipectus. Taxonomy (NCBI): domain Eukaryota; kingdom Metazoa; phylum Chordata; class Aves; order Passeriformes; family Formicariidae; genus Formicarius; species Formicarius rufipectus. The sequence continues at coordinate 1,528,399 of VXAU01004747.1, read as the reverse complement.
GGACACAGTTCTCCCAGTACAAGGCAGCAGTCACCCTCAGGGACCAGCTGGACCAAACCCTTGTATTCACTTTTCACTAGATGAATGAAAGCTTTGGGGTTTTTTATGCATTGCCTCATTTGGCTTTTGCAAAACATTACCACAGCAAGGAAGGCTGCTTCAAGATTAACACTTGTGCGCAACATCTGGATGGATATTAAACAGCTCTTCACCCTCCAACTGACTGCAGCTAAGACCACCCCAAATAAACCTCAACATGACAAAATTGATAATCCAAATTACTTCTCAGACTCTTCATTTGATGGTACTATTTCACTATCAGACAGCAATACCACAAGTGAGGAATAAACATAAATCTGATAAGATTTGCTCTGGAAGAGTAAATTCCAGCACAAGAAACAAATTTTAACCACTGAGCTTTAAAGAATGTTGTGTTCAATGCATCAGATTTAATATCTGATGAAGAAAACTATTCCTGCTCTCACAAGTTAAACCATATCTTTATTACAGACTTAACTTGGGCTAAATGGCAAAAGTCTACGGATTAATTTTGAAGAATTAAGAATGTCAGGGGATCAAACCTACCTCTTTTAAAGAGCCCAAGAACTTTCTTAGCAACAAGTCACAAAAAATATAAAGTAGGAGAAACAGCCAACATCCAAAACCTAAATCTGTGCCTTTTAAAACACCTTCACCTACCCAGAGATCAGTGTCTACATTCACTGTGAGAAACCTCAGGTGCTTCTGGAGCATCAGTGATAAACCCAGTGCCACCAGAGCACCTGTACCCTCTGTGGTGAAGAGGATTCGGCCCCTGAAGCAGAGTGCCATGCTACTGCAGAAAACCATCCTGGCCCAGCCCAAGGCTAAAACATGTCAACAAAGTGGTAGGAAACCAAGACCACCAAGGGCTTCTGCTGCTTTCATTAGCCCGTCGAATACCTGGCAGAAAGGCAAGGGCTGGGCTTCAGCTGCCTCTCCCGGGCAGTGGCTCAGCCCTCCAGTACACAGGATCCTCTTCCTCACACTCCTGGAGATGCTCTGCTTTGCGGAACAGAGGGCAGTGGAGATTCCAACCTAAACAGAAACAACCCCTCTGCCCTGAATCCGAACAGCTTTGCACCCACAACCAACTCAAACCTTGGGCTCTGCTGTTACCCAGCAGTGTCCTGCCAGCAGGAAGGTGCCCAAGGCAGTGAGGGGTCCCTCAGAGGAGAGGGACACCAAGAAGATGACTTAAAAACCAAGTGAAAATCCTTGTGGAATTTTCAAACCACGAGATAAATGCATATGGGAGCACATAAAAAGGCAGTACTGTCATAGACCTCCCCCCAGGAAAATCCACCCCTGGAGCTGGGGAGGAAAGTGAAGCTGGTTTTCCTAAATTACTCATCAGCTGAATCACACCTCTGGGGGCACACCTCGTTCAGAGGCATTTCTGGGTTCATCAATTCCTCTCTGCGTCTGTGTGGAACCTGAGAACTCATTACATGGTGCTTAAACAAGAGCAAACACTGCCTTCGATCTGCACCATCAAACTTTATGAGCAATAACTAAGCCAGCCCCTTACAGTTTCATAAAGTATATTATTCTTTTATACATTACAAAGGAAAATTTTATACATTACAAAGGAAAAAAGGGGTATAAATTCTGCCCCAAGCTACACGGCAAATCGATGTCAATTAGAAATCTCAAAGAACTGATACGATTTTATCTCCCAGCTACTAAGCAAGGATGCTTTGGACACTCCCACCCCCAAAGCTGAGCTATTTGGGATTACAGCCCAGCAGAGCAGTGAACTGAGCCAGGACCCCGTCTCCAGCCCACAGCAGAGACCGAAATTGAAATGACATTTTAAACAGGTTTTCAGGAGCTGCTCAGTGTCGCAAAAAATACATATAAAAAAGCGTCACACACAGGCGCGTCTTTTCGCTGCATTTCGGTGGAAAACAGCGATTTTCTCACGGCCCTGAGCGGTGCCAGCGACGAGGGGAAGTTTTAAGATGACAGGGGAGAATGAAAATTTAAGCAGCTAGAGCTGTTTCGGTGCCGGTGGTCTCGGAGGCTCGGGCTCCCACAGCCACTAGTGGCGGCACAGCTCTGGCCGTCGTTCAGCACCTGCTTTAGGAGATCCGCCAGAAAACACGAGTGGACGGCGCGCCGACCGCGCCGCGGGTGTGCGGCAGGAGCAGCGGGACGCGACCATCGCTGCCACCGACCCTTCCCCGGACGGGGAGGACGGGCTCGGAGGCTCGCACCCCCACATCCACACCGGCTCCTGGCGGTCTCTGCCAGGCCCGCCCCAGCCATGGGTCAGCCCCACGGAGGCCTGCACTCGGAGGCGCTGCCCTAGCCACGCGGAGACACGCGCTGCCCCGCACCCCCGCTCGCACCTGGAAGCCCGTCCCGCGGGGGAAGCGCACCGCAAGCAGAGCGGCCAAGCGCGGCCACCCAGCCCTCCGCAGTCANCACGCGCGCCGCCTCCACCCTCCCCACCCCCGCCGCCCCTCGCTCCTTCCCGCGGTGCCCACCGTCGATGTCGCCCAGGGTGAGCTCGTCGCCCAGCTCCGTGAGGGACTCCATGCTCTCGGCGGCCAGCTCGCCGCCCTCCATGGCGCAGGACCCGCCGCCGCCCCGGCCCGGCCGCTCAGGCGGAGGCCGCTGCCGCTGCCAGNCGTCCGCGATCAGCAGCTGCGATTAGCATGGCCGACCACGCCCCCTCGTTAGCATATTCATGAAGGGCGACGCGCACGGGAGCGCCGGCTCCGGTTAGTATGAGATGCTCCACCCCCCCCTCGTTAGCATATTCATGAGTGGGCGTGGATGGGCGCTGCGAACACGCGCGGGAGCAACGCTGTCGGTGTTGCTTCCTCCTCCTCTGCCCACGGGGAACGCGGCTAGGGTTGAGCTCGCACCCCGGGCTGCCCGCCAGGATCAAGGGCGGAAGGCGGCGGTGGGTAAAGAATGGGGATTGTCCTTCCCTCCGCGGCCCCCTCACCTCCTGTGGGGCCAGCCTCCACGCCTTCTGGCGCACACCCCCGCTCCCCCCACCATCGGGAGTAAGAGCTAGACTTCTTTTACTTAAAAAAAAAAAAAGTCAATTTTATTCAAGAAAACGAATCACGTGCCCACTGCCACCCCCCACCCCCCTCCTGACTGGAGAGATGTGGCTCTGCTGTTAAAAATTCAGGACACTTCCCCTTCCCCAAAGGCTGCGACGCCCACAGCCCAGCACAGAGCATCCTGGGGATAGTTCCTCTGCAAGAGGTCCTCGACCGTGGGACACCACAGGTTGGTTGTGCCAGGTACCGGGGCCAGCCCCTCACTCCTGCTCCCACTGCAGCCCTGATGACCCGTGGAGGGCTGCAGCACCCCAGCTGTCTCCCTCCCTGCTTCAACCCTGCTATCCCCACATGCCTTTAGCTGGCTGTCCCCCTGATAAGGGGCTTTGGGAACTAACTTAGAGGACGGGTCCCAGAAAGGAGGAACGGGGGCAGGATGGCAGGGGCAGACCGTGGGGTGCAGTATGGGCCCACAGTGGCTGGGGGCTGGCTCCCCAGTACCTTCAGCATCAAGAGGGCTTGCACTACAGCCACCCACTGGCTGCAAAGAGGCCAAGGACTGAAATTCCTTGCAAATGGAATGTCCTGGGGTGGCCACACAGGAGACCAGGATGCCATCAGGCCAGGAACTGATGCAGTCGACCTTTTAAACGACGTCTGAACAATGAAACGCATGTTGCTCAGTAAGACAGCCACTGAGAAGAAGGGAGAGCTGATCTGGCAGAGGTAGCAGCTGTGCAGAGACCAGGTAGAGCTGGGCAGGGGGTACCAATGAGGTCACCAATCTCACAAAATGAAAAGCAAAACTGAGAGAAGCAGCATTGCTCATGAGGCTGTTTGGTGTGATACACTCCTCAGCCCACCCGTGTTGCAAGAGGCACATTCAGCGTGGAGTATGCTGTGGAGGGGAGGGATCCCTGGGCTCCCTGTGGGGCTCAGGCACAGCATGTCCCCCACACCCTACTTCCCCACAGGCAGCAGTAGCCTGACCAGCCCAGGGGCAATGGCCCTACTGCTTTCCCACCTGTGCTTTAGCTATGGGGAAGGGTTACCCCACTTCAGCCCCACTGGGGCAACCCACCAGCACCGCCACACAATCTCCACAGAACAAAAGGGGAAGGCAACAAAACAAAACCCACAGCACGAATAGAAAGAGGACCACCGGGCACTGGCCCAAGGCTGCTGAGAGGGAGCGAGCCACTCTGAATCCCAGAGGTGTCACCCCCACTGCAAGGCGCAAGTCCCTGCACGCTACAGCTCTGACTGTGAGCGGGAGATGCGCGGGCCCTTCCGGATCTCCTTCCGCTTTTCCTCCTTCTTCCTCCGCTTTTCCTCATCCCGCAGCGCCTTCTGAAAGGTGTCGGCACTGGGGAAAAACTGGGGATTGACAGCAAGGGGTCAGCAAAGGGACCGCCTCCCAGAGGCACAACCCCGCTAAACCAAAGCACCGGTCTCATGGTGCTAGGGGGCATGAAGCCATTAGGGTCTCAACCATGGGGCAGGTGGCCACAGGAGAGAGGAGATGGCACCAGGTGCCCAAGTCAACCAGCGAATGCAATGTCAGTGTTTCAGCCACACTTCCTTAGTGGCAGGGGATTTTGGCTATTCTCCACAAGACACCTGCTCCCTTCCCCAGACAGCTGCCTGGAGATGCAATGGGGATGGGGGAGGCCAGGAGGTGAGCTGGCAGTGTAGCTGTCTTACCTCTGAGTGGTCCGTTTTAAAGGGATTGCGGTAATCAGGCGATTTCTCACTGATTCCCAGCTCCTGAGCCATCTGCAGAGCAAAGTGGAGACCACGTTGGGGAGTGGTGCCTCCCACTCACACTCACCCCCTTATTGTGACCAAGGTTCCCTCCTCTCCACCAGCCCCATCTATGCTCCTCTATGATCTTCCCCCATCCCTCAGCCCAAGGACAGCCCTCAACCATGGGATACACTCCCCCTGCCCTCCTTTTACCCAAAAACCTCACCCCCCAACACAACAGAAGAGTGGGGACACAGCAGGAGGGACCAGGAGCCATACCAGCCGCAGGACTTGGGAGTGGGGTCCCTGCTCGAACACACCCGTCAGGTTGCAGAAACCAATGCCCCAGCGGATAAGGCTGTTCCAGTTGGAGTTGCGGTCAAAGTAGTGGTGCACAATCTTGGGAAAGCGCAGAACAACGTCTCCAAAGAAGGCAGTGTTCTCCACCACGTGGGAGTATGCTGTGGGGACAGCCATCAGCGCCATCATCACACATGCTCCATCCCACTGGCACTTATGTCCCCACGAGGAGGCAGGAAGGCTGAGTGCAAATGGGTAGACTCCCCAGTACAAACTGGTCAGAGGCAGCAATAGGGTCCCTGACACACAGGACAAGCCCAGCTCTGGTCTGGATACACGGGTTTTGTACCTACCCCAGTGCCAGTCCCAAGAGCAATGTCTGTAAAGCCCCAGAGCACTAGAAAAAGGAGTAGGGTAAAGACGGGAGAGGACCTACCATCCTTTATCTTCTCGTCCTGAGGGAAAGGTCCATCGGGAGGCACGTCAGCAGCAATGAGCACAGCACGGGAGTCCTCCAGTACCTGCCAGAGCCCTCAGTTACTGCCCTGTCCTGCCAGCTCTTCAGTGGACCCCGGAGATGCTGTCCCAGCTGTCCCACTTTGAAGCCCTGTGGCATCCTCCCTTCAGGTCTTAAAGCTCACCTGCCACACAGTTCTTCCCTCTGACCCCACAGCAGTCCCCCAGCCCTCCCCACTTTGGCCCATCCTTCCCAGTCTGTGGAGCACGGCCTGTGCTGTGGCTCACTTTGAAGAGTCCCTTGAGCATGATGTCAATGATTTTGTACTGCTGGTTGACGTCATTGAGCTCAATCAGATTCTTCAGCGCGTTCATCTGGTCCTTGCGCTTCACCTCAAACAGTTTCTTATCTGCAACACTGTCAAGGGCACTGCTGGCACTCTGCCACCACACTCCCACTCTTCTCCTCCCCCAGGCACCTGGCACCATCCCAGCCCCCCCCCAGGTTCTCCACGGGGTGCTTGAGGACTGTGGGGCAGCATCTGAGCCAGGATGAAACCCACATTTCCAGTGAGCCCCATTGCCCAGACACCCCAGCAGGGCCCTTAACAATGGTGAGAGCTGATGGGGAGCGTTCTACTTGCCAGTCCATGCCCTGGCTGATGGGCTGGAGGAGGAACATGAACTCCCACTTTCCCCATATGCATCACCACATACTAAGTATCTTTTCGTACTTTGCCTGTTCACCAGGGGATGCTGCTGCATGCTAAGAAGGGATTGCATTAGCCCACCTCCTCATGGGCAATAAATGCCTGTGGCACAGAGAATACCAAGTGCCACAAGCCCAGAAGTCCTCTTCCACCATCCCATTTTGTGACCCCAAAGCTCTGAGACCCCAGGCATGCTCTGCCACCCAGCTGGCCATGCCACTTCCAAGAGCAGACTGGAAAATGTGTTCACTGCCCAGCATGATGGATCAGAAAGGAAAAGTAGAACACCAGGCACCACCACCATTTCTGCTCCTGCAGCAAGCCAGGCACTTGGTTAGCAAACCTAGGGGCTTGGCTAAAGCCCTTCTACAGAAGAGTAAAGCAGCAACTTCCCAGTACTTCTGGATTCTCCCTTTTCCACTTCCCTGTGCCCTTTACTTGGTCTCTGACCCTTTCATTGCACATAAGCTCCCTCCAGTCTCAGCAGGCATGAGTGCATATTTGAGTCACAAGGGACAGACTGCAGAGGATACAGATTTCCAAGCCAGAGTCTAGCCTCTGTTTTTCCAGGTCTGCGAAGCTGCCCCGGGACAGCAGCAGCACCAGCAGAAAGGGGCAGATGAAGAAAAAATCCATGTTGGCCTCTGCAGCCTAGAACAAAACAGACCAACAAAACCAGTGACCACTGAGACCTACCAAAAGGAAAAGTCACACAAACCACTTGGGACTGACAGTACATTGCATTTGGCATCAAGGTCCTTGCCTGCCTCTCTCTTGTCCCCATGAGGGGTTTGAGGGAGACAGCCACCAGAACAGAGCCACGGGGTGATGCTGCAGTGAGGCTGCTCTCCCCTACAAGGCCTCTGGTCTCCTCCTGCTTTCTACCTGCCTCCACTGTTGGCTGGGCCCTCAGGGACCTGACTGAGCACTGACCCAGAAGAAGAATTCAATCCTATCCATTCTCTCAAAAATAAGAGCTAGCTTTTTGCTGGGTTTGTGAGTTAGAGCAGCCTAGCAACTGAAACAGCAGGGCTGGAGGGTGAGAAGGATTATCAAGGGGCTGAAGTCCATCTCTCCTTCAAGGCCCAGGTGCAATCAGCTCAGCCATCTCCCTTTACCCCTTCAGGTGCTGGTACCTGGATCCTTTCCCTTGCTACAAGCCAGGTGCCAGCCCCTTGCCAAAAAGCAACAGTTGGGAGATCTGGTGGTAACTTCCCCCCTGCGCCAAAGAAGTCCCTCCCCAGGTGGTATCTGAGCAGAGAAGCTGTTGGGCAGAGCTGCTCCTGACCATAATGGTCCCCCAGACAGAGCAAACATGCAGAGGAGTGGCTGGGGGAGATGGTCCTTGAAAATTAGGACTCTAGCCTCTTGGACAGCCTAGACCTGGAAAAGAAGAGCAGTATCTCAGCCTCCAGGCAGCAGAACTCCAGGTGGCCTGTCCACAGGGACAAGGTTTCCACAGTTGAGCAGTGACCACTGACAATTACAGAGGAAGCAGCTCCTTCAGAAGCACTGCCCAAGCTGCCTCCTGTTCCTGAGGTAAAGGCAGATGTGTATGGCCACCAGAGCTGCCCTCACCCTGTGACCCACTGACCTCCTGAGCCCAAGCTCACCTGCCTGGCCAAAGCTCTCTTTGCAATGCCCTAACACTGGAACAAAAAAAATCCCTTCACGTTTCTTTCCTGTTTTATCTTTTTTAAATGAGTACAATTTGTTCAACCCCAGGCCCATGAGAGGCAAAGCAGGCAACGCCAGCAGCTCTCCCAGCCCTGCAAGGATCAGCAGCTGCTCCTGCCATGCACCTTCTGCTGAGGCTAAGCCAAGCACCTTTGCAACCCTGGTGCAGGCAGGGGAACAGCGTCAGGAAAACGTGAGAAACCCTCTGCGTTATTTTGCTGTTGTGCTTCGTAAAAGGCATCCTGGGAAAGAACAAATCAGAGTAAATACAACCAGCGTTACCAGGGAAGACAGCTGCCCCTGGTGTGGGCTCAGCAACACATCCCATGTTTCAGACACAGTGCAGAGCCAGGACAGCAGCACAAGCCTCCCATGTCAGGTCTGAGGTCTGTCCCCTCTGCCCACTGTGGTGCTAGGATTAAGCCATATTCCATCCATCCTGAACTCCACAAAACATGCTGATGAGCCAAGGCTGTAATGAAAAATTCTTCAGCCCAGGCAAACAGATGTTCTGCTGGACTCACCAGCCTGGTCAGCTTCCAAGAGACTGTTTCACCCTGTCAAAACACAGGACCCGAGGACCCAAGGCCTTGCTCAGGAGGTGGTGCAGGTCTCTCCCCAGCTGCTACTCCCTCCCAAGCTCCCAGGGAGGAGGAAGTGCTGTAAATCAAAAGCAAAAAGTGCAATTGTGCTGGGACCTGGGCTACTGTTTGTCCATTGGATTGGACATGTGACTGTAAGGACCAGGCTGGTTATTTGCCACGCTCATGGAGAACTGGAAAGAGATGTTGGAGGCAGCCAGTGGCCTCCAGACCAGGCTGGAAGGCAAACAGCAGAAATGCTGCCCACTACAGCTCTGCCACGCTGCTCATGGCAGTCCCAGCACACCAGTCAGGGCAGGGGCTGCTGCGTCCCCTGATTCCAACATGGGAGCTGGGTGACCAGAGGATGTTGTGTGGCCACTCCAAGGGGAAGATGCTGACCTGCAAAAAACCCTGTTCAAGGCAGCAGCAGAGCAAAGTACAGCTGTTGTTCAAAGCAGTTGACGACCAGCTGGTTGCTGCAGCAGAAGATCCACCAGCCTGCCTGGCTGCTTCCGAGTCTCAGAACAGTGATGGGCTTTTCCAGAGACGTGACATCAGATGCTGCAGTATAGATGATCAGTGTTTTCAATGAAAATGCTTTCAATGACTTCACAAATCCTCCTGCACCAGCTGTAAAGACTGCCATGAGACAAGGTTGGCAGCCAAGGACTGGAGAACCGCACCATACCAGAAGCCCATCACCTTTCTGTCTGACCCCTTCCCTGCTGGCATGCATTCTCACACCGAAGTTGTGATGAGAAGGGAACACCACAGAGCTGCTACTCTCTTCCCTCTCTGCTCCTCTGTGAACTGATTCATGCCAAAGACAGCTCTGCCTGATGCTCCCAGAGCAGTCCAGGGAGCCAAGGCCTGGCCTGATGCTACAGATGGGAAGGAGTTTCCACTGATATTCCCTCACAGCTCTGGCCAGCTGGCTGTTTCAGCAGAAAGCCCACCAGTCTGTCTCACTGTCTCTCATCCTCTTAACTTAATTTAGATGTGTTTTTCCAAAGACATGACAACAGATGCTGTGTTATAGATGGTTAGTACTTTCCATTAAAATGTTTTTAATGACTTTATAAATTTTTCTGCAGGAACCCCATCTGAACCAAGGATCCCTGAGATTTATTCACTTAATGAGCCTGCAAGGCAGAGCCATGCTGCCATGCTTTGGTTCCCAGGGGGAACTTTTGCACAACCCCCCCCAACCTTCCCTCTGTAAGGCACTGAAATGCAGGGGGGAAGTCATCATCAGCCTGCCTGTGCCAGGAGCATGCTGTGGCAAAACAAGGAATGCAAACTCCCCACCTCATCCATCTCCAAGCTGCTTTTCCAACAACCAGATGAGGATTAATCTCTTGTCACCGCTGAACTAAAAGCTTTGAAAGTGAAACACTGCTGCTTAGTCTTCTGCTTGGACATTTCTATATGCAGCTTACAGGACCAGCGGCTTCAGTTGAAGCACCTCCAGTCATTTACACCTGCTTGCCTTCAAACTCCCCCGACCATCAAGCCCAGAGCTCACGTACTACAGTTTGCTAGCCCCGACAGAAGCCAGCGAGGTGCTGCGATTTCCGGCAGGAATGGGTCCATCTCAGCATACCCCCGTGCCTCCCGTCCTGCCGGAGGGGGTCAGCAGCACAGGGAGACGGGGCTTCTCCCGCAAACACCGCAGAAAGTAGCGGCAATCACACAGGGACAGGGGAATGGAAATGGGATTAGTACCCGTGAGTACCGCGGCCGCGCTGCGGGAAATGCAGCCGGGGCCGTGTCAAGGGGACGCAGCAGGCGGCACACGGGAGGATGCGAACCCTCNCGCCCGGGGGGCCGCGGCGGTCCAGTGCGGGGCTGGGGCGCGCAGGAGGAGATGGGAGACAGAGCCTGTCGGGCATAGCCCTTACCCCGGCGTCCAGCGAAGTGCCTCGGGGCCGCACCGTCCGCCCCGGCTGCCCAGGACAGCCCTCCCGAGGACCTCTCGTGGCGGCACCGTCCAGCCCTGCCCCGTACCGCTCCCCGAGCGGTCTCTGGGCTGCTCCTGCCCTTCCCTGCTGCCCTGCCACGGCTGGGCAGCCCCACCGGCGCCGCTATGACTCCCGGGGCGGAGAGGGCTTCCCGCTCTCCCCGCAGGTCCCTCACCTGCGGGCCGGGGCCAGGATCCGGGGCTGGCGCTCACGCCCGCCGCTCTGCCATGCCCATGCCGATGCCGACGCCGCTGCCGATGCCGGGGCCGCTGCTTCCCCGCTCCGCCCCGCCGTGTCACTTCCTGAGCCCCCGCCCCGCCCCAGCCCCGGCCGCAGAGCTGCGGGGCTGTCCGGGCTCTGGCGCTAGGGAGGACCCGCGGAGGGGCAAGAGTGTCTCTCGGCCCCGCGAGGGAAGGAACCTCGTTAATGAGAGCCCCGTCGGGAACGGGGCACTTAGAGGGCGTGACGGCAACAGGACAGCGGCGGTTGGAGCTGCAGTGGAAGGGACCACTCGTGAGCTGGAAGAGGTGTCCTCAGCCCCGTGGCACACGCGGCGTATCTGCTAGCCCGGGGGTCCTGGCCGAGTCTCCACCGCCCCTGGCAGCCCAGAGCAAAGGGGCCATCCCGCGGAACCATGAGCCAAGAGCACTTCTGCACTTCTTCCATGGCATCCCTGTACACCATGGTTTACCCAGGCACGTGTATACTTCGGTAGCTGAAGGGCATCAACCAAGTCTCACCCTGCACAGAAAAGGAAACTGAGCCGTTTCAGTAACAGAACTTTATAAATGAGTTTCAACAAACCTTTTTCTCAAAATGAGCAACAAATTACTTTCTTTGTCCATCTTCTTTCTCAGCTACTGTGGGAATAAATGGCAGGATGGCGTCTTCTGCTTCATTCTTGCCTTTTTCCTCTGCTCTATGCATCACATCTCATTTCAATCTCCAATGTGTGAGAGGGACACTGCTACACTTCCCAGACATCTGTCATTGACAGCATGAGTGGAAACTGAAGAAAAGGCATGGCTGAAACTCAGCATGCCATGGGAATTCCCATATGTGACGTACCACTCACAGGAGATTTTAATTACTAAACCAACCCTCCCCAAACGATGGAACTCTACACCAAATATATGAGAAACATCAGTGTAGGTAAACCTGAAGAAAAATTCTTTCCCAATAACACTGATGTCAAAGCTTGATTTTGATCAGAGGATTTTGTCTTCTGTGTTCATGACTATCTGTATGGTTTCCACCAGGACAGCTTACCCCCTCAGTGCCTGAACAACACAGCAGTAGTACCACACTGCGGGTAAGGACAAGCTACTTCTCACAGGACAAAAACTTCACTTACTGCTCACCCTGAACATGCCTAATGATGGTGTCCCACAGTGAAGGAAGTCTCCATATCAACAGGAAATCAGTGCCATGGCCGCTTTCATCACTGTTACATGCATGAGGCACTTTAGTGTGATGAAAACAGGAAGGCAAAAAAAATGTTTGAGAAATAACCAAATATTGCATCAGGCTCCCTTTACCTCTGCAAGGAATCTGGGAGTGAGGCCTGCCTCCACCCCCAGAGAAGAGGAGGATTAAGCTCTAGTGGGGGATTCTAGGGCCAAGCAGAATAAAATTTCGTAATTCCACTCACGGGGTCCCAAATTCCCCCTGCACTTTGAAAGTGCCTTAGTCATCTTTGGGTTTCAACTACTTCGTGGGCATGCTGGCACTAGCCGGCATGCAGACAGAAGTTAACTCATTGCTCATCCTCCAGGGAAATCAATACAGGGATCGTTACTGCTTTGAAGTCAGAATCCGTGGGCCTCTCCCCTTTCATCAGACCACCTCTGCCTTAGAGATGAATGCAAGCAGAGAGATCCATCTTTCATCCCAAATGTCTCCACATTTCCCAAACATCGCAGATTAGGAAATGATGAAGTCTTTCACCCCAACGTTAGTCAAGTGTAGCAACCACTAAGAGTTTTTCAATATTGTTTGCCTTCAACTGGAACAAGAGAAGGAACAGCAGACCCCTTCCACCTCTGTTACACCTACCACTCACATCACCTTTCAAAGGCATCTGCCCAGCAAAGGATACACAATGTCGTGATGTTTTACACATGTGGTCTTCAGTTCAAGGAGGCGATCCAGCAAGGTCTGAATGCTCCCAGACTGCACTGGCTCCACCTGGAAATGACTGCTCTGAATCTGAGCAGTCGGAAGAAAGAATCATTTCCAGACCAACAGAAAAATGTTGCATTTGTTACTTCATAGTCCCTCCCTTATCTCCAGGCAGAGCAATGAGATCTTCATACTTTGATCTAGTGGATAATCAAGGGGCTGCCCAATCTGATGACACAGTTTAGGCAGTGGCTGGCTGGCATCACTCCCTTTCTGATATCACTGTACACCCCTCAGGGCAGTAGGCGAAGGTAGCAGCTGCAAGATTCCCCTTCATCTTACTATAGCCCCCTCAAAAGGAAGTTCATGGCTCCCCATCAAAGGCTAAAGCAAATGCCTAGGGATTCCCTTCCCATTTTCCTGGGCAGTCACTGCTCTCTTACCTGACAAAGGAAGAGGTGAAGAGCACAAGACGTGGCCTCAGGCAGCTCTGCTAAGTTGGCTTCTGCTGCCTCCTGAAGAACCTGGCTAATTTCTTTCTGAGAAATAATATTGCTGCTCTGATATCTCACAAACTTGAATAAAGAAAAAAATAGAGGCATTAAATAGCAAAAGACCCACAGACTGCAAGAGTGACTCATCACCTGCAAAGACCTCTTCTGTGTAATGGGATGCTGCAGCACCCTAACCACAAGCTTGACTTTTATACCACTTCTAATAGAACAAGTATCTGTGTTGATGCTGCTCTGATTTACAGCCAGACTTATTTTGGCTTAGGTTGGGAAGGAAATAAAATAAATCAGGTAACCTTTTAAAATTGAAATAAAACAGTAAATACTCACAGATCCATCTTGTATTTGGAGGAGGAAAGTTTATCCCATTAATATCCCTTTCCTCTCAACCACTGCCATGAGGGCTTTATCTCCAGTATTTCTGCTGGGTAGGACCACATTCTTTCCCCCTCTAGTCCATGGGCCCCACATATAGCAGGGTAGTATATTACCCTAACTCCCTGTCCTGAAAAGTCAGGTCTGTAAGGTCGAAGACAGGGAGACAAGCTGTCAAGCTTGCTCCCTGACTGGTAACAGCAGTTGCATGTTCTCTGCAGGTTTCCCCTCTCCTCCCCAGGGGTCCTAGATGATATAAATAAATGCTGAAAACACAAGAACAGGACATACTCACAGCAGTCAGTTTCTGCAGGGCGTGGAAGGGAAGTTCACTTGAAAGTATCATTATTAATATAGGGAACAAATATATTGCCAGACAAAGGCACTGCAGTATCTGAGATTATGTGTGTGTAGCAGGTTAAGTTCCAGTAACTGGCCCACATGCATTGAACCAACATACTGCTCACCAAAGTCATCAGCCTGAGAACTTCTGGCTGCAGGAGAGACTTCTGGCCCCTACTGAGTAATGTGAAGAGCAGGAATTGGTGCCACGGCTGTGAAGCAACATGTAGAGCTGGGAGAGAAGGAAAAGCCAAGAAAAGACAGCTGTAAAACTGCCCAAGTGACAGGCTGAACCCAGCTAGGGATACTCTTCAATACTGACCCCAGGTTTTCTCGTCTAGACCCCACGCTGTGAAACACTACAGGGGATATTTTGCTCTGTTCTGACTTGCTTTGTAATCCGTCACTCTTTGGGCAAGTTTAGCCAAGAGGACAAAAGTTAACAGTTTTTCAAAGTAGAAAATATATTTTGTCCATCTTTGTGCTGGTACAGGAAGAGAAACCTTCTCCTGGGGTGCATGTTATAAAATAGTAAGGGAATATCTTTAGCCTGGGGTTTTAAAAATAATACCCTCTGGTTTCAATATGAGGACAACTCTTCTGACCTCAGTTTTTATTTAGCTGCAGAATACCCTTTGGGGAATGAAGAAAGCCCTCTAACAGAAGCTGCACAAACTAAACCTGGATCTGCATCAGAGAGCACACTATGGGGACCAGCCAGGCTGATGGCAGCAATGCAAACAGTCAGTAGAGAAAATGTTCTTACTAAGGAACATAAATGATAAACATATATGAGGTAAGGCTCATAAGTCTGCGATGGCATGAAGTCTCTCACTGAATGCTAAAATTAAAATGTTATTACCTTGTATTTATTGCAGGTTAGGAGTATGGGTTGGACAACTACAAAAGGCCAGCTGATATAACTTATTATACCATGGCAACTCACCAGTGTGTTAGGAAGGTATCTTTTCCACTGGCAATCACATAACCTCCCTATTGCCACTACAAAAATCTTTCCTATAGGAAAACAACACTAAAAATAATGTAAAATATTTTTGGGGGTATCTTTTAGAAATGAGGAAGCACCAGCACTGGGCTTGCTCTGCACATCTGGAAAAATTTCTGGACTGAGCAAGGGTTTAAGAAAGTCTCAGATGAATTGAGTCCTAGAAGCAAAATTCAGGACACACTCTTTCCAGTGTTCTTGCATCTTTCAGCCAAACACAGCTATGACCCTCATTCTGCTTCAATGAAAGTCCTGTTATTGCTGTTGTGAACTTCAGAACCACAGCAGCTAAAATGAGAGGTTCAGCTATTGCTGAAGCAGCTTTTCATTAATTTAATCCCAAACTAGTAGAGCCTCCCAATAATATGCCACATTCTTTTTTTCTCTAACCCAGCCTTTTAATAGCCTCCCTTCAGCTACTGGCTGTCATTCATCTGCAGTATTACAGCATCATCCAACCACTTCATGTCTCCCACCAATGCCCCTCCTGTCTGGTGTTCCTTCGCTCCATCCCCTTCTCTCTTGGTGTTTAAATGACTGAAGCGAGCAGGTCAAGTTACAGAGAACTTTCTGGTTTAAGAACAGAGCCGGCATCTGCACATTGTGGCTCAAGGCTGACAATAAGCAGAAGGGTCTGTTCTTCCCCCTCAACTGTACAAGGCTGTCATATTATGTTATATTGCAAACATGGTATACATTCGGTCTGACATGGACTCTGGAAACCAAGGTCAGCATTCACCCCTGCAAATCTAGAATTTCAATCCTCCATTCCCCAAGGCTGCCTAGTATCCTGTTCTCCCTTCCCTCGGGGCCAAACTGTGACCAACATTATCCTTTTATAAGACACATCACATTTCAGATCTCTTCCCCCTCTGTATTTAAAGGTTTGATACAACTGGCCTGGAAGTCAAAGGCTACTCCTATACCCTTTCCATTCCCAAACCTTTTACTCTTATGAGCGTAGACAACGACTCTTTTACCTTCTGTAAAGCATGTCAGTGTGCAGAGCCAGAGTGAGAGCCCATGCCTGTAGGGGAGCCAGGCACTGTGATTTCACCCCAAAAAGCACATGATTAACTTTAGGCATACAAATAATTTTTCTTACTGGGCATAAATCATTGAGCATATGTTCTAGAGCACTACTGGATAGAGATCAAAGAGCTCAAAATCACTGCAGCAGGGAAACCAAAAGAAGAAAAAGCAGGAAGACTTTACCAACATCCTGGTTCTTCACATACAGGTATTCCACTAAGGTTTCCAGGCAGGCAACCACGGCCTGAGAGAGAAGCAAATCTTTCTGGAATACCAAGAAGAAGAAAAAAAGGAAAGAAAAAAAAAAGCGCCAAGTCAACAGTTACTGCAAGAGGAAAATTCATAAAGTGGCAGGATCTGAAGATTATTCAGCATAGGAAAATAACACCTTTCATCTCCTTCACGGGATGCAATGTGCTGCAAATTATCTGTCACATCAAGGAGCCAGACAAAGGCAGGGCTACTTATTCTGAGACTAAAAATATATTAAGTAACAGCCTCCAAAGAATAAAGATAGGAGACAAACATTGCTTAATAGACTTAAATGTAAACTGATGTACTACCTCAGGAGCTCAGCATCACTTGAACAAGTTAAATGTATGCTGATGGACTTACTACCCACCTTGCCTGGGGCATGGGGGAGGGACTGGGATTTATTACACTTTTCCCATATCTGTCCCTATGGATGAGGTATCCCTGCAGAGTTGGAGATGGGAAAACAGAGATCATCATTAGTACACAGAATTTCAGCTACCCAGTTCAGCAGCAGGGAGCACCGCATAGCTTGATTTACCTTCTTTCTCACTGCACTACACTGCAGCGAGAGCATTTTCCCTCCTCCTCATCACATGTCTGTAAGGGGTGGAAAATGGAGGCAGAAGGCAAAAAAAAGCAGGCAGACCCTTTGATTCAACAACAGGGTGGTTTCTCCTTGGGTTAATGTCCCTGCTTGAAGCCTAACACTAGTGTTGCTCCAAAAGTCATATTTTATATACCTGCAACTGGACATGCACCAAAAGGTTCTGTAGACTGACAACAAGTGAGAAGACCTGCTGCGAGGCAAGGGGGTGCAAGGCAGCATCCTGCAGTGATGATGGCTGTGGTTGAGTAGCACCTTGTTCTGTGTTTTGGTCAACCATCACCAGCAGACAGGAGGAGAAGTTCTGTCGTAGGGCAACTCTCAGGAACTGCATGATGCTCACTAGACAGGGAAATGCTTATTAGAGTGTGCCAGTGTTTTCTTCCACCCTGGCCTGTGTGTTGGTGCCTGTGCATTAGCATGAGAGAGGGTGAGAAAAGAAAATTTGAGTTTAAGAGCCCGCCAGAGTTGTCTGGCACCTGCTGACAGCTGCAGATAGGAATAGCAATATGAGTTTCCTTGTTCATCTCCTCCCTTGAGACACTGTGACAGTTCACACTCCATTCCAGATGTCACTATCAACCTCCAAGGAAGAATTGGCCAAACACAGCAGAACTCCAGACAGCTCCCTTTTGCCCTTTCTCACCACCAGTTATGCACTTACAAAACCAAATGGACCAAAGATTCCAGATTCCCTCTACCATCCCATTCCACAGTCACCAGTTCTCCCTTGTCACTTGTAGCATGGTACTAGCCAAATCCCTGTAACAGATGCAAAATACCTAACAGCAGGATTGGCTTCTTATTCCTGAAGATGATTGCATTGAGGACTTCTTTTAGGTCTAGAGAGAGTCTCTGGTGAACCTAGAGGAGAATTAAATAGAAGAGAAAAAAGGATGCTAGTTTGGACTAGAAAAAAAGCTCCCTAACATACTTCCCGTCATTAGACATTACCCCATGATGACTATTGAAAAACAAGGAAACAGCAAGAGGATTTCAGGAGACCAACCCAGAAGGGAGAGTTACATCACTGGGCCCTCAAATTTAACTCACTGCCAACTGCCAGCCCTGCACAGCTTCCAAACCACAGCGTAACTTGTTAGTCTGTCTCACTATTCCCTGCAGGCCTTCTGGCACGTGGCTGTCAGACTGCTGAGCACATGGAGTAGCAGGAACAGCTATCACTAAGCACAGCTGTACCTTAGCCACATAGCCAGTCAGCAAGACTGACAAGGCAGGCAGCCAAAAGCCAGCAGTGGCAAGAAGCTGTCCCTGCCTGCTGGAGCTGGGAAGCCTGCTGAGAGTCCAGGGATAGGAACTATGGCATAGGTAAAGGGGGTAGAGCAGGTTAGGGACCTGGGAACTAGGGAAAACAGGAAAGGTCAGCCTGAGTGGGCAGTCTGCAATATGCAGTTTCCTTCACAGAGCAGCCATCCAGCAGTAATGTCATGAAGCCTCAGAGAGAGCCCCAGAAGGGTTCAAACTCTTTAGTAAGGCAGAGTTGGCATGGGAAGGCAGGTGTAAGGACCACAAGGTTCACTCCTTCAACACGAGAGATAGAAGTAGCTGCTGCAACATGGGGGCAGTGGTTAGTCGTCTAAGACCTGACAAACCAATGCCTTTAATAGCCTACCATCCATGAGCCTGCTTTATCCTCAGTATTCTGCTAAAGCCAGCAGCAGTAACACAGTTAAGATGCAAGCTGGCTATGACCAAACAAGTCCTCACTGTTAACATCAGCCTGAGATTATTTTGGCCATTTCTCAGAGCCATTGTTCCCCTCTAAAACACTGCAGGCCCAGGGAGGTAGCACATTGTCAGCTTTAGAAAGGGTCTCTGGGATGCTTTGTGCAGCTTCAGCTATACTGAGCAGCAGAAAGCAGCAACAGAAGTAGCTCTTCCTTTTCTTCACCCTCAACAGAAGATTAGATACACTGACACTTAGAAATTCTGAAGAGTAGAAACACTGAAGTATTTTTGAACAACTTCCATTTGCCAGCTGTGTCTGTAGTTTCTTTCCTTATCCCTAGTGCAAAAAGGACTCTGGATTGTATATCATAGTACATCAACCCAGTAAGGTATTGTTACAGCCAAGTAACAGGTTTATAAACACTAAATGATTGCACTCCAAGGATCAACACAAGCTGAGAGAGCCAACCCCAGAAGATGAAGCTCAGCATTTGACACTAGAATCCGTTTTGGGAAGGGCACAACACTGACCACCCAGACACAGCCCTGTCTTGGAAACTGAGAAGATAAACTGTGCTCAGCAGCTAGGAGAGCAGGGACAGGCAGGTCTTGCTCTCCACACAGCTTACAGTCCATACAAGTTCCATGCTGTGAGATCTAAGCAGAGGTAGCACATGCATGAAGTAATGGGTTCAGACTTGGTCTGGATTGGCCATTTGGAAAACGTCTTCTACCAGCATTAGACATCCAACCTTTGCCTCTCTGTGCAGATGCACGCATGTTGTCTGTGCATAGATGCACTGACTCCCACAGACCATCCTCTGCTGGGCATAACCGCAAGAGCAGACCTCACAACTCACAGATGTGTTATTTAACTCCGTATCAACAGAGGTTTGGGTCGTTACTTCCAAAGCAAACGTTTTCCCTTGTGTTGACACTGCAAAGTGCTTCCCTCAGAGTTGTAATTCCATTATTAGCTGACAACTCCATCTTAGCTCTCTTGTTGGACTGCAAAGCATCAAATACAATGACAGCTGCCCACATTCATAGGAGCTTGCTAATATTGAACACTTACTGAAAATAGGTTTGGATTGTGACTCTTTCACTATTGATCATTTTAGTATCAAAAAAGTAATTTACAAAATGGGAGCTGTGTCTTCCACCCCCAGTCTTCCCTTACAAAAGGCCTTATAATACATTTTGC
Organism: Formicarius rufipectus; assembly: GCA_013399695.1. NCBI lineage: Eukaryota > Metazoa > Chordata > Aves > Passeriformes > Formicariidae > Formicarius > Formicarius rufipectus. The sequence goes on along the minus strand of VXAU01004747.1, from coordinate 1,508,763 downwards.
TATGTCCTGAAGAGGAAAGTGATTTGGATCAGGAGGGCTAGGTATGCACTCTCGCCGCTAGGATTGTGTCCTTCTCTAACTCTTTGATGACTCCTGTCTCAGCCTTCAGCAATAAGCTAGCTTCCAGTCCTGCTGGAGAAGTGCAGCAGGAAATAACTTGTGGGCAATAACAAAAGAGGAATCAAGGCAATCAGATTCCAGGCCAAAACAAACCACTTTCCTCTGCTAATGAAGATATTATATCTACATATTTAAGTTTTAGTCATGTGCTGACTCTGAACTCTAGAGTGGTTCTAACCTCAGTATTGTAGCGGTGCTGATAAAGCAAAAGGGATGCAATCAACAGCCATCCAGAGCACAGCAAGGCATCCTCAGATGACAGGTAAGCAGGTTCAGATGGAGGAGACCGCAACCAGGTGCATTCCAAAACCTTCTGCAGGAGTTCTAGCAAGGATACATTGGAGAGCAGCACAGCCACTGCTGCTTGGGAGAAACATAAGCAGAGAAGGTGATGGGATGGCACAGGTTAAACCAGCTTGACAAGAGAAGTGCAGAGCACACCCCTGCCGCAGTGAGGCAGCCCCAGCTGCCACAGCTCATCAGAGTAAGGCTGTCCAGCTACGCTGGCATTCATCTTCCACAGCATCCGCAACCGCTCAGCCAGCTAAAAAAACGACCAGCCTTCAGCTAACACAGCCGGAAGGCTGGTTAGAGCTGTTCTCTATTATTGTCTAAGTTTTTGAACTATAACAATACCAGGATATTTCAAACTAGGCACCAAAGCCCCACTGCTGTGTTTTTGGAATAAGAAAGATACAGTGGTTCTGTCTTTCAGCAGCCAATTCCTGAATCATCAGAAAGCAGCAAAACGAAATCCACCCAAACTAAAACCATCAACCTAAAAAAAACTCATCACAAATACAAAATTGTCTTTGTTACTTATAATGCTGCTTCTGGATAAGGAAACATCCACCTTACCTCCTGGAAGAATTAGAATACAGTCTCTGATGGCCAAGCTACAACCTCACGGAGATTAATTTAGCAATGCATACAATCTTGCCTTACCTCTCTGTTGACTACAAGGTGTTGTCTGGTGAAGGCTCCAGTAGAGAAAATTCAAGGATGGTTGCAGGAGGCCAGTGTCCCTTGGCCTGCATTTCCCGCAGAGATTACTGACTAGAAACAAAACAACACACATAGTAAGAACACCAACTTAGCAGAGCATCTCAGAACAAAAAAGAAGTCAGTTAGTGGGGAGAGAATTCAGAGAAGAAGTGAAAATAAACAGAGCTTGGCACAGACAAAGCAACTGCCCTACAGTGTTAGCTTTAGACTGGACCATGCAGTGGAGGATAACGAGAAAAAGCATAAACAGCCATGTAACTGTCTCTCCTGGTGAACAGACTGGGGAATGGCATGGAGAGCTGTGCTCCTTCACCCTCACCAACTCTGCTTACACTAGGAGTAAAGTGTCACATTTGTTGTAAACATCAAACACTTAAGAACAATGTTTAGTAAGAGTTAGGGAGGGAAATCCAGGACTGCAGGGTTCAGCAAAACTGTCATAGGAGATCTTTTGAGAAGTTTACAGCCTGAGTAAGCAATTCTCAAAAAACACACATCAACACACCTCTTCCTTCTATGAGCTGGCTTCATGTAGTCCTCATTAGAGGACAGTGTCTTCCACATCCACCCCTGAAGAACATAGCCTGGGGAGCCAATGAGGGAAAAAATGGGGTGGTTGGAGTAGGAAGAGCGTTGTGAGGCAAAATACAGAGCAGAAAGCTAGTGCAAAAGGAGCTTGTGACTCCTGGCAGCATCTGAGCTGTGCTCTGAATCACAGTAGCTAAAAAGGCCAGTATGAAGAGGACATGGTTCTTCCACACACTCCAGTTCCCATGGCTAATGAATGTCTGAGAAACACTGCTTCCTTACAAGGGCAATACAGGCAGCCCCAAGATATGAAACATTTCAAACTGAAGGGGACAGTCCTTTAAAATCTGCTGAAGAGATCAGTTTGTCAGAGCAGGGAAGAGATAAGAGGATGGATCAGCTGAATTTCCTCCAGGTATCTATTTTGTTTCATAGCCTGCATGGACCTCCAATAGCCAAGTAAGAAGTCACCAAGCAAGGATCATTAGACAAGACAGCAGGACACAGTATGGTAAACAAACACAGCCTGCTCTTCTGTGTCTTTGGAGTGGAGTGGGCAAGCTCTGCAGTTGATAGGGAACCATATACTCTGGATTCACACTCCAAGGAAAGCCCAGTTTCACCAGGCTGCTATTCCCTGATGGCTGATTAACAGGACATAACTGTGACCTGAATCCCACAAGAGACTTTTATAGCAAGTGTGGACAGGGAAGGATCATTCAGGGAGCACATCAGCCATACTGTCATGTGCCACGTCAACAATAGTCACTGACCCTGAAATCATGTCATGGTCAGGGGAATACTTTGGCCACTTTGTGAGGTTTCAGACAACAAATGTATTGTAAAAGCAAGAGGAAAACAACCTGGGTTTTGTTGACTGAACTAGTAACCAGGGCTCCTTACAACGCTCTGGCTATGAAAGTATCACAAAGCAGCCATGGCCATAAGGCAAGGTACATTTCACAAAGTAAAAGGAGCCAGCCCCTAATCATCTTATGAAACAATTAGCAAACACTACCCTGGGAGAAGATGGATGTATAAACTCACCCTGGTGAAGTAGCTTGAAGTCTGTGCTGTCCAGCTCCCTCATTCCTTTGCTCCGCAGTTGCACCAGGAATAGGAGACTCAGCAAAACAGGCAGGTTTCTGTTAGCTAAGAAGGGCACAGACAGCTTAGGTTGTCAGTTAACTCTAAACTGTTGTACCTTAAAGTGTGCCAGAACTTGTTAATTTTCTAGCTCAGGAATAAGGATGAGTTAGAGAAGTATTCCCCCTTTACACAGCTGCACTGGGTCCCTAATTTAATGAGTTTGGAACATCCTAGTACTGCTCCCTCCTTCAGTTCAAGCTCACAGGTTGCTTTGCACAGCACCTTTCATGGTGGGACAACAGTTCCAATGCCACAGACAGGGATAGTAAGGAAAACAGAGATCTCCCTCAGTGACAGCCTTGCTCTACTTGAGATGTTTAACAGAATTAAGAGATCTGGTGATACCACAATCCCTGTTTGGGGATTAGTATCATGAATGATTCAAGCAATCCCTGCTCCTGGTCTCTGTGTGCTGGATATACTCAGGCACATCAAGCTGTTTTGCACAGTGAAGAGGCAAAAGGGAGGATGTCTTTCAGTCACTGGTTGAGTCCCTATTCAAGCTGAAAGATTTACCAACACAGCTCTCCACTTGAACACTGACAGCACTATATGAGAACCTTGCCTTGGTTTAACAACCACAGTTTGAAGCCAGAGCAACATAAGTTAGAAAAAACAACTCACTTCAAAACTAATCTCTGAAAAAGGAAAGTAAATCAGTATAGGTCTGTCTGTAAATTTCCTTATGCGGGTAAGTACTGAAGCTACACCAGCAGTTCAAAAGCACTTTATCCCAGACTGTGTCCCTTCAGCCATCTACTCTGCTAGTTGATCTTACAGCATGACCAAGTCATAGAGACAGGGTCACCTTGTAGTGTGGCCGAGCTGCTCTCTACCAGCAGCTGTTGAAGAATCTGTAGGAATCGGCTCCGGAGGAGGTCACAGACAAGGACATCCTCATTTCTTTCCAGGAAGGTTCTTAGAGTTATCAACACCTTCCAAGCCACCTCCTCAGAGCTTGAGCACACCAGGTCCTGTAAGGAAATGAAATAAACACATTATCTTTATGCCCTAATCAGGCAGAAATCACCACTATCTAGTATCATGATGCTAATCTGGTGCCTTGTGAAATAGCCTAATAAAACACCATTCAGATTAAGTATGTCCTGATTAAATAGTGAACTGAATATGAGAAGGACTGAACATGAGAAGGACTTGTGTCTGTTAGGCACCTCTGAGTAACACCCTATTAAAAAAATGCATTTGGTCCTGGGAGACCCCACACCCATGGAAAGCAGTTAAGGTAAGAACAGGCTGCCTGTGACAGAGAAAGCTCTCCAGTTCTAAGCCTAATTCCTGTCTGTATCAGAGACTTAAAGGAATAAAGGGCAGGGAGCTGTCTGCACCACTGGTGTTGCTGACATAGATCTGCTCCATGTGACATTCAGGAATGTAATCTTGTGTCTCCGTTCTGTGAGAGAGCACCTCAGATCTGGAGCATGGAGAAAACAAGTGAGACTGTGTCAGCATGACAACATTCATCCCCAGATGAACACACAGAACACAGAATGGCATGAACCAAGGGCCACAGCCTTCCTGGTTCTGGTAAATGCACCACTGTGTTGACATCTTCCTTCCTACTCAGGAGTTCAAGGTCTCAAGTGATGTCACTAACCACCCATTACATCTAATTCAGACAGTTACTAAAAGTAGATAAGCAAATAACTCATCCTTGGAAGGACATTAATTTTTGCTTCACTATACCATGGACAGGCCTTTTCACTTCACTACTGCATTCTGAGGCTTAGCTTATTCACTTCATAAGTTTTCTTTACATCTGACAGTGTATTCATCCCAGTATATTGCACTGTTTTATTAGTCCATCTAGATTCAGTTTGATTATGCTCTTCCACAACTGAAAGGTGAACTGTCAAAGCCTGCGATTTATTACAACTCACTTTAAAGCCTGGGATAGATCTAAATGGATATATTTCTGCAAAAGCATGTGCCAAGACAGAAAAGGGAAAGCAGGAATGTTTTGCCATTCAGGGAAGGAGACACTGTTTGCCTTGCTTATTGACAGACCCGTGATGTACACATCTGCTTTAGTTTATGGAGTGACAGGCTCCAGAACTACTGCCAAAGGTAATAGTGTGGGCAAGTCTCATGGGACACCTCTCCACCTTGTTTTGTACTGATATGTCAACTCATTGATCACTTTTACTAATGCTCTGCAATGGGATCAAATGCCTGGATGTTGCTACCTACTCTGTAATATCACCCTAACTGTGAAAGAACTGCCCTAAAGAAGAGCCCCTGTCAGCCATTTCAGTAACCTTGGATATTAAACTTTACTTCAGAGCCTCTCGGATCAGAACAAATACATGCCAGTCTGTAATGGCAATGGATGCCCACTCAGAGTCAAACCTTGCTTCTTCACCATCTGCTGACATGGGTTTGTCTTCCCAATGACACTTAATTTTTCTAACAGACTGGAGAAGAAACATCACAGCTCTTAGCTTTTGCCCTTACAGGCAAATCTCATGTTCTTGTGTGGAAAAGTTAGCAAATATTTACAATGCAACTGTCTGAACATTCATGGGGTGAGTGGTCACTGATGGGGAGGGATAACAGGGCAAGTGAGAGTGGTGGAAGTGAAAGAAGGCCTCTAAGCAGCAATCAGGACACAGACTCTGTCACGGTTACATACATTAACAGAGCTCATTACACCAGCTAAAGGCAAACACACTAGTCCTGCTACTTCAAGGCCCCTTTCTCTCCTGCACTGATTAATTTCCCTGTTTCAAGGTTTTTATTTTGTCTTTTAAGAGCAATAAAACATGTTATTTGCAGTTCTGGAAACTCAAGAGTAGTGCAAAAATCTCTGACAAGTCTCTTCAATTAAAACAAAATTAAACTCCAAAACAAACAGAAAGTTGTGCTCTCAAGACCTGTTCTATGCACACTACTTTTTCAAAGTTCGTGTTCCTCATACCCTTCCATCTATCAGCAAAAATGCATAGCTCCCAAATTAGCAAAACAGCTTCTTGAAAAGCTGGCACAGAAGAATCTGGAGCACCCAGCTGTGCATCTGGGTAGAGAAAGGAAAAGGGTTTTTCATGGCATACTTCAGCAGAACCCTCATATCCCCTCCCAGCCAGCTCTCAGAAGATCTCTTCCTATCACACTGGATGGATGACTGAGAAAAAGATAACACACATACACAGCCCCATTTTCCTTATCAGGCTTCCCTAGCAGGTGGAAGCCTGTGTATACATACACATGTGGCCCTTTCTATCAAAATCTTTGGCTTCACAATACCATTGAGAGGTTTAAGAACCAAAAAGCCCCCTAAATTAGGGCCAGAATAGCAGCCTGTCCTTGTGAAAATCACATACCAGTAAAATAAGCAAAATGCTGGTATTGCTCTTCAGAATGGGCAGTAATGAACTAGCACTGTTCATCTGATCAGATGTGCCAAAATCAGAGTCTTCAACCTCAAGCTTGCAGCCTTCCCAGGAAAACCAGAGCTGGAGGACTTGGTGTCCAAATTTCCCCATAAGCTCAGGGTAGCGCAGGAAGAATTTCAGCAGGAGAGGACAATGGACATAGACCAAGCTCAGATCTGGAAGATTTTCTAGGATCCTTCTTATAGTGCACAACGACCTCTGGTAAAATGTGTGAAAGAGGGAGGGGGAGAGAGAACAAAATAATCACTAGATACTGAATATCAAACAGCTGAAGTGATGAGAATTTACTGTGAGAAGCAGTCACACTGCCTTTTAAGTAGACAATCAAAGATATCAGTTAAACATCATTTTGTGAAGTCCATTTGCATCACAAAGGCTAAGAAACTTGTAGGCTTTATACAGAGCTCAAAGCTGTGCAGCAGCAAAGAGCCAAATGGGAACATTAGAAAGCCTGCTGCAGAGGCTGGGGATGTGTTCAGGAGACCAAAGCCATGAAATTTATTATATTCTGTATGTGAATTCACAGCCTATCCAACACATTTACACTTCCTACACATACACAAGTTTATTCCGTCAAATCTATATTCCCCTGTGGGTTTTCATACTTAACTTTCCAGAGCGTAGATGCACTGCACGCTCTTCACTCATTCACTAGTCACCACCTATGCCAAAAAACTTTCTGCAAGGGGGTTGATGGGAGTGGGGAGAAACCTCGCTTTCAACAAAAAGGCTCCAAGAGGTAGGAATGAAATGTTCTTTTACCAAGTCCAGGGCTTTGCCTTTGTCCTGACAGACAGCAAGGAGGTAAAGTGCAGCTCTGAGTATGTGTGGAGGGGGACAGTCTCCACGGTCCTGTGCTGAGAGAAGGAAATTTCTTATGGCTAGAAATAATTCTGCATCTGGAACAAACCTGCATTCAAGGAGATTGAGCAGAAATAATAACATTAGATGTTCTTTATCCACTAATACGTGGTATGTAACAGCCACAAAACCACTGGCCTTGTATAATCTTGATTCACCTGTCCCCGAAGGTGTAGGCAAAGTATAAGAGTAGTGTGAAGCAGTGTTGGTGGCTACAAAGAGACTGATCCAAAGAGAAAGGCTCAGGGGTTTCAGACAGGAGGAGAAGGCTTTCAGCAATGGTGTAGTTTAACTGAGGCAGACCCTTCTGCAGGAGCTCAGACATCTCTTGCTCTAGAAATAAAACCAATATGATCAGACAGGCAGTAATTAGGAATACATATGGCAAAGCAGAATGGAACAACCTACTGCTCCACAGTCTGCATACAGCAAGAGTACCTCTATGATTGGGAATCAGTAGTGGTGTGAGACCCAATTTGATGGAGGAAATGGAAAATTTAAGGATGAAAAGACACTTCTGCTAGCAGTACCCAGTTCTTTGCTGATGCTGCCTGTATGGCGACCAACCACTGTCAGTGGGAAAAGTGGCTTTTGTGATGTGGGAACTTTCATCTCATTCATTTGGGACTTAACTATTATGAAAAATTACAGTATAGACAGGAAAGCTTTATAGAGTACACCAGAGGGAAAATATTACCTTAATCCGCAGATATGGGTGACTATGTGGCAAATAACTTTGTCTCAATTACATCATGCACAGCTGTGCTAATAAATGTTACCATGTAAACAAAACCATAGGCAGATGAAACTCATTCTTTCAGGCAGGGTTCCAAACTCTTCAAAAGGCATTCTCTTTAAAAAGGCTTAAAACAAGCTGGTGAAAAAAACCCTCTAAATTGAGCTATATGTGTCCTCCCTTCCCTCCTCCTTTGTCATTTAATAATTTTTTTTTTCTTTTGCACCTATTGCCTAAACAAAGAGTGGCAGGGCCTCATACTAAATGAAGAAACTTTTCTCTTACCCCAGACTTACCCTCCTGAGATGTTCTCCTTTTCTCTGTGGCAGAGTAAAGGTTCATGCACAAGCTGCAAAGGAAGCTGGAACAGGTCTGATTCAGGACGGGATTACTGTGAAGAAGAGCAGAAAGATACAGGGAAGAAGGCTAGAAACATCCTCTTCCTACCTCTAATATCTGTAACACTATCTGCCAGAACTTCATTTTACTGAATGATTGCATACAAGCACCTGCCCCATCACAAGAAGACTCAAGGAGCCAGCCTAGGCTTCCAGGAAAACAATGAGCTCCCAAAGGACAGTCAGGTGGCGGGTGTGTGCAGTGACAACAAGTGAACATGTTCACATACCTTGGGCCAATATGAATGCAGTGAGATATTCTCACAGTCAGCACACTTTGTATACACAGGGAGCCCTATAAGGGCAGGACCCCTAGCACTGCAGAGAATGAGAAGGGTACCTCCCAGTACATGATTCCACTAGCAAACATCAGTTAGATTTTGTAGCAATGATGTTTCCAAGGAAGAACACTGAAGAATGCCAAAATTTTAACTGAAAGGGTGAGAACAGCATTATTTTCAGGTATTTATCTCTCTCCAAAGATTTTCCTGCAGAACAGGACATAACCAAATGCCAGTAACACACCATCCTTGGCACCCCACACTACTGTATTCAGAGGCCTAGGTCACTCCCACGACACACCATTCACAGGCACAATACATCCCCACTCTAAGTTCCACAGTACTAACCTGAACTAGGAGTGCTGTGTTTTTTGTTTACTCTTTCAGTGAGATACATTCACAGGAAAGAGGAGGTAAAACATCTCTGCAGACCCACAGGGAGTCTCCCCAAGTACTCCTCAACTTAGAAATCATAGCCTTGACTACAGGAGACCCTTTGCAATGCCTGCTATTGAAGTCTTCCTCCTCCCTCCCACTTCTTATACACCATCACACCATGAGGAACAACAACCGTGGTAGTATGTGCCTAGGAAGCCAGAGGTCAGATGGAACCAATGCTACTGACACTTCTTTTCAAACACCCACTGATCTGACTACTCCAAAGTCAGGCTGCTTTATGTGTGCAACTCATGATGGAGCACAGAATTCTCACAATGCCGTGTAAAACCATCCACCCCCTATCCAACTGCTTCTCCCTTCTCCCACATCCAGCTTTTTCACTGTCAGTTACCATCTACGTTTTACAGGAAGATACAACCATTCTTGAGTCTTTCAGCCTCCTGCCTTGTCTAATCAGGTGCATTAAATAAGGCATGATCTACTTTCCCATCTGGAAATTTTTTACTCACAATATACACCATACCTTTGCAGAGAGCAAAATCTGGCCTTCAGCTCCAGTGTCAGTTGGATAAAGGAAGAGGATGCTAGACAGAAAGCAAGACAGAAATGTCAAAGGAGCACAGAAAATGTATGAGAAGGGAAAAGAGTAGGCAGGTACCATAACCCTCCTTACACATCTCCATACAAGCCTGATAAACAGGGCAGGCCATCTCAAAAAGAATACCTATTAGGCTTTCTCTCAGAAAGCAAACTACTCTATGTTTGGTTTGGAGGGAAGTATCTGAGGTACATCTGTTTTCTCAGGAGAAGAAGGGAAGATTTGCCAGCCTCAGATATTTAGAACAGAGGAACTGTCTACATCAACTCTCTGATGTGAGAAGAATAAGGAGTATATAGAGTAAACAGGATGTCTACATAGCAAAATCCCACCAACAATTCCAACATAATCCCTGTCTACAGGAATAGCCAATTCTGAATATTCCAGGGGGAAGGGTAAAGCTGACACAACACACATCCAAAATAAAACCTGTCCCATCATCATTGCTAGACCAAATAACATTTTTATCCTGCTGAACATGACTGTGCACTCTCTTCTTACTCATATAAACATGTAATATAATCCTCCACATAAATTTTTGTTAAGCTTGTTGCCTCAGTAATATACTGTACCAGCAAGTTCCATCAGTTAAGTCGGGAACACAGAGAACATAATCCCACAATACCACCATACCCAGCTTTCTGGAGAACTTATTCCGCATGCTTGGCACCACTGTAAAGAGGATATTAAGTGTTGAGATGAAAACCTCCATCACTGATAGGCTCACATCCCTTTCCAGGTAGCTCTGTGGAGAGATGAAAAGATTGGTTGCATGGTAGGCAATAAACCCTTTTGAAAGTAGCACCTTTCTTCCAGCCTCCTGCTTGCCCAGAAAGTTTGATTTCTAAATCTAAACACATGGAGTGACAGTTTTTTTACCAAAATGTCTGACAGCAAGTACACAGGCTCACAGAGCACTCTGAATGCAACTAACGCTCCCCTCTGCCAACTTTATGAGCTGCGCTAATACTGCAAGACATTACACCAGAGAAGAAACTTCTTCCAGATTCCAGCTGGCAACCAGTTAGGCCCTAATCCACAGTGACTAACTACTGCCCATACTGCCCTGGAAGTAACTGCTCTTACAGGTCAGATGGCTAATTCTCCAGCATGGCATACAACAGAGGACATATGTTTAAGTGCAGCTGACTTCAGTAACACTTAACACCTGTGCTGCAGCATTTCATTGAGCAGTGGCAAACACAGGCAATTGAGCTCTCTACAAAGTCCAGCCCTAAACTGCTTAAAACAGAATGACTCAACTCACACTTGTAGCAGGTCACTGGACAATTTCCTCATAGACCATTAATTTTCACCCAAGTTCAATGTGCAAGAAACAGCACACTGACTCTAGCTGTGCCAAATTGTACATGCACAGCACCCTCACATCAGGGAGGAGAACAGCAACACCACTGCAGCTGCCTACCAAGAGATTGGTTAAGAGAACACCAATCAAAACATCTCCAAGTTCCCAAAAACTGCAAGGATCCATACACATGAACCTGTAGCAACGCACAAACAAAATTTACTAAACATTAGCAACCACAACCAGAGTCCCACTGTTTTGACAATTCTGCTTGAAGTGTCTTACGGACAGGCCCTTATGGAGCACTAAAACACACAGGACTCTCTGCTGCTACTTTCTAAATCATGTCCCTTGTCTTACTGAGGCACAATGTTTAGTACTGCCTTTGATGTGCAGACTGGGCAGCCTCATCAGTACCTCCTGGAAAGAGGCATGAAAATGAAATTGCAGGTGCAAAACACAGCTTCTCTCTGGGACACAGGCAAGTTTTGAAAAAGTGACAGAAGGGGAAATAACAGTTCAGCCACTCTTCATTTCCTGAAATATCCAGAGCTGCCATGGATCAGACAGCATGGTAGGCAGGCTGTGGGGACTGCAGTCTGAAGAAAGACATTCACATCTACATGGAGGCTTTAGGAAATCCTTCACTCTCTGAGACCATGCATTACAGTTTTGTATGAACTGTGTAATTCCACATTTGGCTCTGGAGAGAAGGCAAATGCCACAGCTGTTCTTGGTTTATTCTACATGCTCTCTACCCAAAAATCCATTTATGCAACCCATTCTTGGGGCTTGAAAGCACTTTTCCGGGTACATAAGGAACAGACTAAGTTCAAAAGAAACCCTACCATGACCATGGGGATGCAGAGACTGTCACAAATCCTCAACAGGAACTCAGAGAAGTTGCTCAGCGTGTCCTTGCTCACAGAGTTGGGAGCAGTAAAAGCGTTCTCCTGGGCCATGAAGTCACCCTGGAATTCCACTGCTAACCTACAAATACACAGTGGATGACAGAGGAGAGAGGAATCCTACTCATTCTGTAAAGAAGTCAGGAGCTGCTACATTTCCCTCACAACTTTCACCATCATGGACCCACAAACACTCGTCAGGTTGAAAACACAGGAATCTGGCAATTACACAGTTACCTCTTGTAAAGCTATTAAAAGTCATCAAAGTTGAACAACAGTACAAGTTGGGAAAGTAAGACTTAGTTTCTCTGAAGAAAGCACCTGCTGTAGGAAGCCCTAGTGTGGCAAGACTAGTATTCAGTCAAGCCAGAGAATCTGGTGCACAATACAGCAAACCTTGTGAAAATCAGCCAAGGGACCATTCAGCTGATCCATGACAGAACCTGAGTGCCCTCCAACACCACCACAAGACTCTGGGTCAGAACAGAAAGGCATGCCAGCTTCTGACTGAATTATTTCAGCTAAGCCAAATGCATGTGATGCAAGGCAAAAACTAAGTTGGCTGGACCACAACTAACAACTGATCCTGATTAATACACAAATTCATCTACCACTGTCTCTTGTGCAGCTAAGGGTGACAAATAGCTCTTATCCAGAAAAACAGGAAAAGCTGGTGCCTACAAACCCATTGGTGGTAATGGGTCAGAGCCATGAGCAAACCCAAGATGAGCATCTGTTAAATGGTTAATCCCTTCTGGCAGTGAGACCACATACTCCAGGGCATAGGAATCTCATTTCACACATACCTTCCAACAATTCTTACGTTGTCAATAGTTTGGCTAATTTTCAAGCAGTTCCTCAAAGACCAAAGATATGAAATAAACTGATATGTCCCAGGTAAACTGCATGGAAGACACATCCATGTGTCACAAAATTTTCGTCCATGGGACAAAAATACTACTACATATTCCTTACTCGGCTGTTTCTCTGGCAATTGCCATGCATTGAACTCAGCTGTGATATTTCCTCAGTGGGGTTGGGTGGAGGAACATAATTGCAAGGACAAAAGAACGGACAGACATGGACACACACCAGTCACCCATCCAGCTTCCTGACTTGTCCTCACCTGCAAGCATTTCTGAAACTTTCCAGGGTGTTGAGCAAGAACTGACCCTGTCTCTGAGGAACTTTGCCAAGATTTCTGTTTGCTGGGTGACTCTGAGACACTGAGCATAGGAGATCACCCTGTTAGAGGAGAAAAGTCTTTACAATCTTATGTTCACTTTCAGAAAAAATAGCTTTTTTTCTCTGACACCAGCAGCAGGAGGAACAATGGATTTCACTTCATTCACATAACTGTTTCTTCCCTATTATCCTTTCTCCAGCGAGGGCAGAATTGGAGAGCTTGTGTGCGCTTCCTAGGGAAGACAGTTACAGAACTACTTGTTCTGTACTGCCCTGTCTTTACAGCCTGTATTGCCATGATTTGATTAAATTGGAGTTTTAAATATCTCAGCTAATGGACCTTCAAGCCCTTATGGGGAACGCAGCTAAGTTTTAAAATTTTCTTTCTTCCAATTACTCTTCAGTTCTCCTTGCTTAGCACTGAAATCCTAGAAGTTCTCTACTTTGGCTCAGATTTTTAAGCAAATATCCATGTACTAGTTCTTGTTCCCACACAGCATCCTACTGAGTTCAGCTAGAAGTCAACTGAAGCATCAGAGTTAATTTCTCCAAATTAGGAATTAGTTGGAACTCAAAGTCTGCTTTTAAGTCTTAACCTGTTGTGGTGGCCTTCTCCAAATACTACCAGAGGAGGACACAGCTACATACTTGTGCCTGGCAGTTCAGAACTTCTCTATTTCATGCTCACATACCTTAGCAGAGGTACAATTATTCACCCCTTTCTCCTTTTAAAGACAGTCTGGATATCCTCATTATCTACCTAATTACTTCCTGTGAAGCTCCCAATCATGAAGGGGACACCAAGCTCTGCATGAGTGCAAAGAGACTGACCAACATCTGCCTATGGGGCAGAAGGCAGTTCTGCCTTCCTCAGGCAGAGAAGGTAGATATCTGGTACCACTAGAACTTGGGTCTAAAGGTGGTCCATCAAGAATCTGGAGCTCTGTTACTCCATCAAGACATTCCTGTCATTACAGACATGTGATCTAAACCTACATGGCTCTAAGCCTATAGCAAGAAGGCTCAGCCCTTGTCTTTTCACTAGTCATCTGTAACTGGGACTCTCAGAAGTGCAGAGGTCCCAGTAGCACATCACACTAACTACAGAATCCAGGAACAGGAAAAGATTTACAGTTCACAGTGCATATATGATGACACTCTTGATCCGAATGCAGAACAAGAGATGTTCATTGCCAAAAAAATAGATTGACCAACACAGCCAACAAGGTGGGGTCCTGAAGAAGGGGAAGCTCAAATGACTTTGGAGTCCTGGACACATAAGGAGAGCAGCATGCTCAAGCACTGTCTCACAAATTATCATTGATTTAGAAAGATAATATTTACCAACATCCATCTTCATCTACTTCAAAGACAAAATTTGGTACCATTTTGTGCCAAGAGGATCAAAAGAAATATCGAAGAACCCAACAGTCATGAGGGGATAACACATACATACAATATCCACATAGTGTGCTAGGAGGACCATCCCTGTCCTGCTTAGTCCTACCAATAAGCAATATCAACTTTTAACTTACTGCATGTCTTTTGCTACTCTGTGGTGGGGAAAGGTCAGCACATCGCTTCAGCACTGCCTCCAGCAACTTCTGCAGCTCTTCATATGGAACTGGAGGAGAGCTCAGGTGGTCCTTCCTGAACAAGTCAAGAGAAAGACAGTATGCACAGCCCCTGCTGGGGACATTCCACTGGGATAGCAACACTATCAGAAATAACTGCTCTTCTGATGTCAATATGCCATTGCCACATCTCCCCAGCACAGCATCTGAACAGTACCTTCATCCACATGTGCCCCCAAACACACCTTCCCTGCACTCTCTGTTCCCACTATAGTCAGGAAGCATATGACTGAACACATCTTATGCTTGCTCTTATCAGTCTGCATGGGGCACAGAATGCCAAACCCACAGCACCCACTATACAAGCCTGCCTGGGACATCAGGTCCTTGCTGCAGAAAATTGCTGCCTAAGGCAGCTTCACTGCCCTGGCAGCCTTCTGAGGTGGGTGGGATGCTGGCTCTGCCATACCCACACCTGCTTCAGCCACAAGTCCCACTGCAGAGCTCACTCACCCACACAGCCACAGGAGAGCTGCAGAGCCCAACATGGCATGAACATATCTATCTGAAGAAAAGCCTGTAAATACTTTCCTGCCTACCTCAGGAAAGCTGCCACAGCTCTCACAGCCTCCACTGCTACCTCCAGTACTGGACAGTTCACTGCCCCCATGAAAACATCAATGGCTTCTATACATACACCTCGGTTTGTGAATAATTTGATTTCCATTGGTTGCCTGTGGAGAGGAAACAGAGTAAGCAAGGAGAATGTTGTCAGATTTAGGTAACTGTGGTGTCCTTTTCTCACTTCATCAAATGGACAGCTAAGCTGTGTCACTCCAGCCATGCTTTTCATTACTCAGAGATAGCTACTCATAAGGAGGCACTCTTAGAGTTGAGAAGGTAGAGAGTTTGCTACAATGAGTGAACTTCAGCAAGTCGAAAGCCCTACTATGATGAAAAAAAACGCAACTTGGATAACTCTGTGACTACTCCAGTGAACAGTGACATGAAAAGCACAAGAAAAAGAAGCTCTGCAAAGTACAGTGATCTCTGTGCCTAAGACTTTATGGTCAAGCCATCTGCTCTGGCATTTGTAGGTTCATCTGGCAACTTACATTCTTGAGTAAACAAGCAAACATCACCATCCTAGAACAGGAACGATGCCATGAGAATAGCTTCTCTCACAGTCCTATAGCACTTCTAAATGCCAGATGCTGTCAGAAGCTTCATGAACTTGAAAAGTAATCAGAAAGATAAACACAATCCAGCTGCTTTGACAGTTCTTCTTACTAGTGAGCACTTGGATTTTATCTGATCACCTTGTGGCCCAACACCTTTGAACATTCAGCACAAAAGCAGGGAGGGATGACAAACCATTAATCCTGTTATTGGACAGAGCTGTGTAAATGGCAGACTGTGCTCATTTGGCTTCTGCCAAGTCAGGTACAGTTGGGAGGGCAGGGGGAAGACAAGCAGCTACATGCAAACAAGAGGCACTAACAGCCTCTAACAGAGGGTCTCTCCAAAGTGAAGCAAGAAAACCAGTACACCATGACAGGAGCCAGACTTGGGAGCCACAAGTATTCCAGAATTCCCTGTTACTCATTTTTCACAGACATGTCTGACTAAAGTAAGCCATGAACACATGCTCTCATGCACAAATGGGAAAGGAAAGTGAGCGTCAGTAGAAATTACACTAGTAGTCCAGTTACATGGCAAAAAGGGAACATAGGAAAAAGTACTCTTTTTAGTCACTCAGTGGGATAAACTCAATTTGGCAGTGACCTCACGTTCTGTTGTGGGAAAAAGCTGTGAGGTGGGCAAGGCAAGGAAGAGGCCTTGAGGAATTTGGGCATTAGGAGACAAACCGTGATATGCTGAACTTCCAAGTTATTTCTACTTATACTGTAATTCTCTTAATCCTCTGTACTTCCTTTCTTTAATCACTGGCCTTATGAAGTAAAACACATCAGGAAGAAAAAAGTCTTCACTGACTCATGCAGGGAGGAAGGGATGGAGGAGTACTGCTGACTCATTCAAGATGCATAAACCCACTTTCAATATGGTGCACTGTGGTGTCTTCAGGGCCTGTGAGGAAAGCGTGAAGGACAGCACTTTTGCAGCTTCTCACAAACTCTCATCTTTGGACCCCACACTGTGCCTGCCACTGTGGTTATGCTAGGAGAGACAAGAAGCACACCAGGGAGAGCTACCCACCATTCCTAACATACTGCCAAGAGGAAGCAGAATGTCCTGCTTGGGCCTCATCAGAATGTGGGGCTCACTTACACAAGAGAATGTGGCTGCAAGCAAAAACCAAGAGGAGAGGTTTCAGTGTGAGATCCCTTTCCCCACTATGAGAGAGTTTTAAATAGAACATCATTTCTAAGGCAAAGCTCAGAGAAACAGAATGGGTGTGCGAGAAAATGAGAGTAACTGCACAGAGTGTTCTCTTTGTTTTACAAGCATAAATGCTGTAATTAGTGTTTCCCACATCGTGGCTTCTCTATTTGACAGATCCCACACTGGCACCATCACACTGTTCTAGCACTGCTGCGTTTTCTTCTCCTTTTTACCCTGCCACTTGCTACAAAATTGACTATGACATTTCCAAAATTCAGCTCAAGGGCTCTCTTGGGGGAACTAAGTGGCAAAAACAAGACTCTGTCACTAGCATGACAGGATAGGAACAAGATCACAGAGGCAAGAACAGAAAGCGCAGAAGAAAAACAAGCCAGTGTATATTATTTCTTAGCAGAAAACAAGGGGAAAAAAGTGACAGAAGACATTAATATTTCAGCCCAGAATTTGTTCTTGCAGTTTGAATTTAGCTCAGATGATCATACAAGACTAAAGGCCAAGGAATTTGCATGCTTTGTTTTGTCACAGAGGCACACGTAGCAGGATCTGGCCTGCTTACATATGCCTGGACCTTCCTCGCCTTCCTTCCTGCTCTGTCTATAATCGAAGAGAGATTTCACCTCCCATACTGGCAAGGAAACAGGAAGAGGCAGATAGACTGGTACAAGGACGACAAGATGGGAGGTTCCTTCATTGCAAGAATAAGGGAGATGCAATTGCTCAGCATCATCTTTCAAACACAAAGGCTCCAGACATGTACAGATATTTGGTCTCAGAAGAAAACCTTACAAAGCAAAAGCACCACAGCCTCCATTTTGGGCTACCAAACTTGCCTGTGCAAGCTTGTCAGGGTGCTCCCTTACCGTTTCAGTATTTCAGTGCAGAGCAGAAGCCCTTGTTTGTGCAACTCCACATTGTTCATCTGCAGGACATCTTGGAGACTTCGCACCAGAGATTCAATGCCTACACATGTTCAAGAGAAGTCACAGAAAGGGTTTTAACATCCCAGATTCTAGGATGGAAGCAAAATTATTTTTTTAAAAGGAAGGATGATTTGAACAACTGTTATTCTGAACCACTGACAGAAGCAACTGTCCAAAACTGTTGAATGTTCACTCAGTTCCCTGATAATATGCCTTAATCTCCACTGATAGAGATAAATCCATAAGAACGGAAGCAATTTAACCATTCTTTCTAAATCTACTCTTGGCATGTCCACAGAAACAGCTAATAGTAACCCAGGTAGTGTCAATCATGATGACTGGTTATTATAATGAATCAACACTCATCAGGATCTCATTAAAACAATGGCACTGTGAATTCAAGCTGTGTTGGACATCACAAACATGTCTGATACTCATTTTCAGTCCTTTATCCCTCCTGACTGGAAATTGTGATTGTGTGTAAAGCACTGAAATTCAGCTAGAGGCACAAGCATTACTGCAGTCACTCTGTCAGAAAAGTTGATGACTCACCATAGACTGTGTGACACTTTGAGAAGAAAAGGCGCTCTTCAGTGAGGAGGAGCAGGCAGCAATACACTGACCAGATAAGAATCTCATTTTTGCACAAGAGACATTCAAACAGGAACTCTGTAAACACACACACACACAAATAAGGTCACCCTGATAAAAGGCAGGCTACTCACAGCATGGCACAAGCTGCTCCTAGAACAGAGCAGAGGCAGGAGGAGGAAAGGAGGCAGCATAGCAACAGCTGCAGGGAGCTGCAGGTTGTATTATGAAATCGCAGGAATGGAGAATGAAGTGGATGCTTAGGGTTATGCTAGTCTTCAAAATAAGGTGACTGCAGAGCAGAGACCCATGGGCAGGCTTCTTCCTAGCACAAACTCAGCAGGCAGGAGCTGATTTGTGGATTTAGCCTTTGGCTCAAATGAAAAGCCATTAAGCAAGCTTTACCACAGATTCAGTGATCTTTTTTTCCTCAGAACTTGCACATCTCCAAAAGAATTTGGATAATGAAAGTACTTGTCTTTTGGGATTACACAGAAGTAATAAACAATCTCCTGTGGCTGCAATGTAAAGCTAAATTCTAGACCAAATTCTGTGCAAATATACAATACTTAGTGGAATCAGAAGGAATTCAAGTCTGTTTAGGATTTTATCTAAAGTTGTGCAAGAAGCAACTTTACCTCAAGGACTTGGCCAAATTCTCATTGTGGAAACTCCATTCTGCCTGTTGACAGCTGTTTTTATACTTTCAGTTGAAAACTTACTTTCCCCTTCTATTCTTAAAATCACATTAGCCATTTTTACTGATATAAAATGGTCACCACCCACATTGTGCCACAGTGGATACCATGGAGCCAGACCGATTCCTAAAACAGTCAGGGATGGCTTTGATACATGGAGATTAACAGTAAGCTGCTACTGCCTCTTTTCACCTGGAACATCCGCATGGATAAATGCAGGAGCATATCTGCTGGGAGAGTGAACCAGCACTGCAGCCATACAGTGAGAACTTGCTGCCTGTAGCATCTCATCTCTGGTCAACAAGAGCTGGGAAATGAAAGTCAAAAGAGAGGAAGTCAGCTATGCAACTGTGAATAGGCAACTTTCCTCTACATTTTAAAATTTTAAACATAAATTAAGATCTCTCTTTCAGCATGTACTTCACAGAATAAACTTGCTAAGGTAAAGTAAAACACTGAATCAAAGACACTCAGGAAAGTACAAAATGAGAACCATAACAGACCAGATCACGAGAAAGAATAGCTCTCTCCCTATGCTTAGTTATGTTGGCATTGCATGTGCTGTATCAGACGTCAAGTGTGAATGAGTATAATCAGAGTAAAATTTTCCCCACTCCAGGATGCAGGAATGAATAAGGAGGTGATCTATTTCTCCCCATTTCTCCCTATAGCCTCTATTGCTGGTATGGTCAAGAGAATACCCTGACATGTATATATACAATGCCTTAGATAAAGATACAATGCAGGCCATCAAACTATTTACATCTTCCAACAATTCATTACTACTTCAGCAATCACCTTTTTGAGAACAAGTGGCAGTGGATTTTCGCCTTCTAAAAAGTCAGGGTTCTCAGTCTCCTCTGTCTTTGAGTTATTCATAAGAATAGATACAAAATGGTCAGATTTCAGTAGCTCCTTTAGCAAACCTGCAAAAGAGGAAGTAAGGGTGATCACCATACTGGGCAAAGCAAGGATTATATTAACACAGGAGTGTTTACAGCCTAGGACCTGTTACCAACTTGCCCCCACTTTCTGCATGCCTAACAAAGGCACTTACCTTCAGTTTAGGGAGCTTGTTCTCACTATGTCCCCAGTTACTGCCATAAACCCCCTTCCTTGAAACTCCTTGTTGCTGATGCTTTTTGCTGGCTCTGATCTGCTCTCTGTTTCATCTCAGAGATGTGCATGTACACAGGTACATGATCTCAGGAGCCCTCTACTTGTACTATCTTCTGTTAGTATCCACATCTTAAACTGTTTCTTGGGAGAACTTTTGACCACATTCTTCCCTAGCAGTCAGTGACCCCAACGACTAGACATTTTCCCTGAACCCTTCCTAGAGAACTGGCATTTATTTTCCTCTTCTATTTTCACAGGCTCTTACCAAAGCAGCTGCATTTAGCTAAAAAATTTACAGACACACACAAAAACCCTCAGAAGAAGAGTACAGATCACTGCTAGGTATTGATGCAAATCATCAGTACATGTCAGTAGAAACTCACAGAGATATCATCTGAGCTATAGAATTCTACTTTCAAAGGAATCATCATCCATTTCTAGTAGCTGAACAGATGATCTGAGGAGCAATCCAGTTTTTGCTTGCCTCCTACAAGAAAAATTAATTCCCTGGATGGTTTACAAACAAGGAATATCAGAAAGGCTGAAATCGTGCTTCCCAGCAACAGCTTAATATGTGCAGTGGGAAGCATAACTGCAAGAAAGTGCCACTTCCACATTAGCTTTGTAACCTAAATAACATGATGCCCCACATCTGAAGACTGCATTTGTTAGACTCCGTCCCACTGCTCTACAAAACCCAGCGGCCCATGCACAGTGTTTGCATTCAGACACTTTGAGGAATGGCCAGGCCACAGCACAAGCTCTGAGGAGACTCTAAAAATTAATCAGTGCTGGGCAAATGTGGGACTTGAGAGACACCAAGGGGCCTAGAGCACTCAGCAGGAGGTCTGGTCCATTTGACTGCTATGGAGTAACAGAAAGGATGGACTGCTTCAGACAAGCAGCAGAAAGATCCTCTAGAGAACAACCCACATTAGTGTGTCTAAACCAACCAAGGATTTCTTCCTCATTCCAAGTCTTCCCCTGCACCTTGCAGTTTCTCTCAGCAATGCCTTACCCAGACAATTAACCTGCAGCTCCTTTGTCTGTGCACACCCCAGGGTATTCAAGAGGAGACTACACAGCTTTTCTTCGAAGTGCGGTAAGAGCCGTTCTGTGCCAACAGGAGAGGAGTACAGCTTGCCATATAAGTAGCAGACTGCAGCCTTTATACCCTCATTTGGGTACATCAAGCCCATCAGCAGATGATCCACTAAATTACCTGGGATGAGGAACAGAAACAACAAACATTCATTGGCATTTTAAAAGCACTAACCTATTTCCCTCAAAAACTTGAAGAAACCCACTGGACAGACTGGTGTATGCAGATGAATGAATGCCACAAGTATGCGATGTGTCCAGCACTATCTGTCCCTCAGAGCAGAGGTACAGTTATAAATGGCTGGTGGACCCCACTGTTCACCACATGAGGATCCATCATCCCAGCTACCTCCACAAACAGCTAAGCTTGCTCACCAGACCCCCCCGGGCTGGATCAAGCTAAAAAAAACACTAAATGTACATTGCCTGTGAGGCAGATCCACAGCTCCACTTCACAGAGGCTGCTTTTGCCTGACTGCCTAAGAGCACACTGATGAACCTGCTAGAAAGGTTCTGACTTGCAACCCATGAGGCCTGAATGCCACTCTGACTTGAGGACAGGCTTTTTATGTGACCTTTGTGAATTCATCTGGGGGAAGGCGGAGAGCAAGCATGCATGTGCATGTGCTGTGAAAACTACCCTTCAGTGGGACATGACATATTACTCACTGTGCTCTACCACCAGTAGATCGGCAAAGCCTGGGATGGCATCTGCCAACTTGCCCAAGAGAGTGAACGTGGGCAGGCAGCTTCTCATAGTTGCTTTGCACAGCTGCAGAGGAGATAGAGAAGGAAAATACTTCACTGATGAAGACACAGTCCAAAGGCAGATATGCACCTAAACCAGCACAGGATCTTTCCCTAAGATGGGTCCTCTTTGCCACGCTGGATAAAACATGGAAAAACCCTGAACACAGTACTAAGTCTCAAAAATGTCTTTAAATTAATTTAAGGCATCTCTTGCTTCCTGCTCCTTTTCATCTCTCTCCCCTCCAGCTCTTACATGAGCAAATGAATCACCTGAATTCCTTCCCACTTCTGTTATTTCCCTATTTTTTGTACCCTTTGGACCATCATAAACTTAGGAATGAAGAGTGAGAGGCCATGGCACAGGTTCCTCATATAACTGAAACTGATAGGAAAAGAAGAATCTGAGGAAGCTACACAACTTCGTAAGTGTATCCTAAAGCCATTTGGCTGCATGGCATCACGGGAATAATACAAAACTTGGGGGTAGACACCAACAGTGCCAACATCTCAGCAGGGGTGCACATGCAAGGCCAGGTTGGATGGGGCTTTGAGCAACCTGGTCTAGTGGAAGGTGTTCCTGCCCACGGCAAGGGGTTTGGAACAACGTGATCTTTCAAGTCCCTTCCAACCCAAACCATTTCATGATTCTGTGATCCCACTGCAGCAGATGCTACATCCCAGCATGGTGGCCGCAGTCTTGCAGGGCACTCATTTCTCAACCTCTGAAGGACTGAAAGGAAGGGAAGGAGAATTCATCTTCACTGACCTCCTTTTGGCTTTCATTCAAAATGCAGCACAAGTACTGTTCTGACTTCAGCTCCGCTATAAGACGCACCAGAACTAGGCAGAAGAAACAGGATCAGTAATACACACACAAGAGCACTCACAATCCATTTTCCACAGGGGCTTTAGCAGACCAGTGAGCAAAGAGCTTAGAAATTAAATGAGCGCAGAGGTGCTGAGAGAACAGGGTAGCATCAGCATTCCCAGCACTATTACTTCTGATAGCCCAGCTCAAGCTCTCTGCGGCACCATTACAGCAGTCCCATTCCAGCTGCACTACAAACCATGCACGGAAATGAACCGCAAGCGACAAACTGAACATCAGGACAGGAAGTAAACATAAGGAACCAGAAAGGGAAGGAAACAAAGCCCTAGCTTAAAAAAAAGGATAAGAATTTCTGGTAATTCAACAGAGCAGGCTTCCTATAGTATTAAAGCTGGTCTTTAAAAAATGTGTCTTTCCAGAGAAGATAGCAGAACTGAAATTTCTGAGGCTACTCTCCCTCTGAAGGATAAGGGAAGTCCATCAGTCATTCCACCCCACCACAATTATCCCATATGCCTTACCAGAAGGCAAGGCCTCTAGTCACCCTTGTGGTGCTGTTCACCTCCTCAGCCCCAAGTGCTGTTATTCTTGGTTCACTGAAACTTTAAGAACTCAGTCAGCTTTGTCGTAATAAGAGGAATCAACAAAAAGCTATGTTTACCAGGCACTGGGGTCTCCATAACAAAATCACAAGGGAGTTGCCTGATGCTGCCAGATTGCCTCTGTATCCACATCTATACCAGCAGACCAGTTTTAGGAAGCAAAGTTCCTCTTCCAGTACTTCTAGAACTGGGCACCTGAATGTTGAGTAGATAGTTTTGACAAGAGCCTCTTTACTGAGACACTGTACAGATTTGGTACAGCCGTCTTGGATTTATCCTGCTTTCATGGCACTGATCATTTGGAAAGCATACACTTTTGCATTCTAGGAAAGCATCATAAAAAAAAAATACCAGTGACTTCTGGGTTCACCACTTCTTGGTATATTCAGGGCAATACTGGAGATTTATCTAGGATAACTACTTCAGCTAATGAGCTATGCAACTCAGCAGAAGCATTTCTTCAGACAGGTGATTTATAGATGGTTTAATGGACCTTTCTTACCCCAAACCCTCAGAATCTCTAAAATCTTTCAAGAGTAAGGCAACACAAATTTAAAATTTCTCTGTTTTAGAACATCCAACTCTCAGCAGACTAACATGACAGAAAGACTTCTCACCTTTTCAACATCATTTCAAGCAAGTGCCTGAAAACTAAAACCTCTCTGGAAAAAGCTTGTCACACTTCCTTTCACCTTTCATGGCTGGATATGAAATGCATCGTTGCATTGCTAATAATGCTAGACTCAGCAGAGATGCTCAAGGTTAACTGGACTGTAGAGATTCCTTCGTCAGGCCTGCAGATGTTTCCTTCAGATTTCAAATGAAAGATTGCTCACAAAAAGGAATCTGCAGCCTGTACAGCTAAATCCCAAATACCCTCTTGTCCTGAGAAGAAAGCAGTAGATTCCATACATTTCTATTTGCTTTGAGACCTTGATCATTGTTTACCACTGTTACCCATCTGACACTAAATTCATGGCACACACAGAACCTGTGAGAGAAATGTTAAATATTTAAATCCACACACACTTCTCTGTCCCCAGTATTGGAACAGACTGCTTGTTACTGTTCCATCAATAGGCAAGAGATGGTCTTCCCCAATAAAACTGCGTGGAAGGTGAACATCTCTCTACAGTTATCAGACAAGACAGATCATCCATTCAGAAACTGTCAGTACTAAGATGTGGCAACTGTCTCTCACCTTCTACTAACAGGTCCAGGGCACCACTGTCTTCCACAGAATGCAACATCCCTAAAAGATAAACCACAATAGGCTTTAGAACTCATTCCTGCTCATGATCACCAGTGCTGTTAACTCCTTCTTGTAAAAAAGAGCTGTAAATTCTTTTCAGAACTGTTTTGTATTCCCCTCTTCTATGACACCAGCCTGACTGTCAGGGGAAGGTGGATACTCCCAGGGAGTATCCCAAAAGGTTCCTCTGTAAGCAAGACACAGGGACATGAGGCATTCAGTTCCCTTGCAAATTTTTTATGTACTTTACAGTTGAAGTCAATGGCTCCACCTATGTCAGGGAGTAGGTAACTGCTGCCATCATCTCATTTCACTGTGTGTATCCAATATTATACACCTGAAACAACACTCTGGAATGATGGAAGTTAAAGCCCAGCCGTGAGTTTCTTTCCATCCTCCATTCATACCAATTACTGTGAACAGTCCTCTCCCTCCACAGTACTGAAATCCTGAAACCAGATCTGAACACCAGGTTTAAAGTATACAGAAACTATTCCAACATTAAATTGAACCTGAAGGCTCCACTTCACAAGTTATTTGTACGATGAGAGTGTAAGACTAGATATATTAAAATAAACCACTGTTTCACTCTACTATACGCCAATAGGCAAGAAACTCTATCTGCCAGCTCCTTCCAACTTCAGGTTCCTACAGCATCAGCCAGCTGGTTCAGATCCCCATTTCTGCCACACTAAACCACTTGTTTCAACATATCAAATCAAACTACCTTCCCTCTGAAGACTCCATGATCTCTTGGAAATTTGGCCAACTAAAGCAATGTTATGACAGGTGAAGAAATTACTTATTTCCTGCCTCATCTGCCCAATCCTTAGTAACTCTAGAAATTATTTGCACACAGTATTAGCGAATATTGCATTAGCTGCATGAAATTCAATAGCTCCTAATACATAACACTCCACACTACAGCTCTCTACTCTTAACCCTCTTTCTTCTGCCTGTGCTTATCCCAAGACACTCTCTCCAAAAAAAGAATGTATTTTCCTGAATTAACTATTAACACTTCCTCCACAGTACTGCTCAAACTTTTGAGGGGTCCCTCTTACACTCTTGCATCAAGTGATCCAAGCATTATGCAAAATGTATGTGCCATTGTTAGTAGCCCCAAACTTAGACTGGGATTCTAATTGCTCTAGGAGTTACACCAAGCACAGTAAAACCCCACAGTGTCCTCAAACCACCCAATTATAAAGCTTCTCAGAGAGAGAATTACTTAAAAGCAGACAAGAGCACTGAACTGCAAATGTCTTCTGGAGTATTTCATGTTAGGGCCATATAGGGCTGCACTGGTCATAAGCACCCCAGTCTCCACTTCGCTATGGGATTAAGTGTGCAAGTGGCACTCAATAAAAATTTGTGCAATGGAGAGAACTAAACCTGCACAAAGTTCTGTTTCTAACAAATATGCTTCCAAAGCAAGCACAGCACAATCTCTGGGAAATCAAATGGGAAAACACTGTTTGAATTATTCAGCGTCAAGGCAGGGAAAGGGTCTTGTAAGTCACTTTCCCCTAAAGAACAATAATTACCTGTGATGCACAAATGAGGTGGTGGAATTAATCTGCTATATTTGCTCTTTGAAGGCACTAATTTTCACACCCTCCACCTTTCTCTTCCTGCCTTACTGTTTTCTCATTTAGACCATTATTTCTTCTCCATCAAGATTTTAAGACATTTCAAAGACGATGCACACAGCACTGCTATGCAAACAGAAACCAGTAAAAGATGTTCAAGATCAGAGACTGTTACTGGAAAGTCACTTTCTGACATTCCCCTGAACACTATTCTGCTGTGAGGCTGACCCACCAGAAAGAAGCAGGTATGACAGTCATACAGCTACAGGATTTGTACAGATTTACAGGGATAGGGTGAAAAAAACCCAAAACACTATGTAGACTTGTACTTTGCAGGTTCTATACTAAATCCTGCAACAGCTTTTTAACCTCACACTTTCGTTTCTATATGAATCTTCATGTAACTCCACAGTTCAGCAAGAAGGCTGTGAGGCATGAGACCATAATGGAGGGCATTCAGGGAAGAGGCATATGCCAGGCACTCCCGCTTCTCCGGGAAGACTTCACAGATATCTCAAGATACTTCTGAAAAGTTGCAAGAGGTTTATTAACATGTCGATCCTGACCCTTGGAGAAGGAAAAAGTTAATTAATCTATTCTAAATCAGTGACAGGCAGCTTTCCCCAAGGAGTAATAACACACCTAGCAGAATGGTGAAGTATGGAGGTGGGCACAGCCATATTCTTTGGGGTTTTGGGTTGGTTTTTTTTTTGAGGGAAGGGTGGTGTTTCTAATGTGGAGAAGCTTCAGACCTCTAACAAAAGGTGTCTCCGCCCTGCTGCTGCACTAGGGCTCAGCGGAGCTCTTACCAAAGAGAACTCCTATCAAATGCATGCAGACCCTCTCCTCTGGCGCCAGCAGCTGGACGACCGGCAGCGCCTGCCAGGCCAGGGCATCCTGGAGGCGGGACAGAACGTGCTTCTTGCGCACCAGCTACGGATCAAACACAGCAGCAGCGCGTCAGCCTTCGGGCCCTAGCCCCGCGCTGCTCCCACCACCCCGGGGGGAAAGGGGACCACGGGGGCGCGGCAGCCGAGGCCACAGCCCCGCCCCCGCCACAGGCCTGACCCAGGGCCCCGCCGAGGGCGCCGCAGCCCAAGCACCGCGCGGGCCGCTGTGAGGGCGCTCTGCGGCCGGGGCAGGGAGGGCCTGCGCTGCCCCGCGGCCCCGCCCGGGCCCGCCTCCCTTCCGGCGGCGCCAGGCCTGCCCCCGCCTCTTCCGCCGCACCGCGCCCCGGCCCGCAGCAGCGACCGCGCCGAGGCCATGGTGAGTGGCGTCGTGCTCGGGCCTCCGCCTCCTCCTTGTGCCCTTCCTCCTTATGCTCTTCCCCCTTCTCCTTGTTCTCTTCCTCCCCATCCCCGTGCTGCTCCTCTGGGCCCGGTGGCGGAGGGTCGCCTCCCCCCGGGCTCGCGGCGGGCAGCACGTGGGGGCCGCGCGGTGCCGCGGGTGGGAGGGGACCCGGGGGTGGCAGCGGGGCACTCGGCGGCTGGGCCGCCCCACCGGTGTGACCTCGCTGCTGTGCCATCTCCCTGCCGATGCGTTTAGGAGCCACTTGTGATTCGCAGAAGGAAACCTGATCTGTGCTCTTTTAGGGGTGTTTCTTTAAAATTTGCGGTGGCTGGTTAATTTGTGCGCTGGTACGGTTCACTTTATGTAGCCTTTGTGGTAGCAAACGTCTGAAGACTGCCCTGTAAGTTCACTGCTGCTCGTTTGTAAGGTGCAAATGTGTAAGTGGAGACACTTTGATGTGAGGGATGTCTTACTTATCTCCTTTACTGTGATGCAAGAATCATCCTTCTTTTGGGAGTAAAATGCAGCGGGGTTTCTGCTATATGTGCAGAGATGAGAATAGCGATATGGCTCTACTAGTCAATATACATGATGGACGTGATGCCTGTGCAGTGTTGTTCAGAACAAAGTCCCCTTTGCTTCTGTAGTAATACTCTTTCCTTTCTCTAGAGTGAGGCAGAAGTGAATCCCAAGGCTTACCCACTGGCTGATGCACAGCTCACCAAAACACTGCTGGATCTTGTGCAGCAATCCTGCAACTATAAGCAGCTACGTAAGGGAGCCAATGAAGGTGAGACCTCTGCATTGCAAATTGGTAGAAGTCCTAGAAAGAATTTTGTGAGATCCTGTGGCTAGAGATTGTCTTTTCTCTGTAGCTGTGAACTATTCATTCTACATTGATCTGGCTATTGCAAGTGTGTCTCTCCCTCCTCCAAGCCTCCTTAAGCAATATTCAGGGACAGTTAAGTTGTAATGTTTTCAACATTTATATGTGGTAGGTTCCCAAATTGTGTTCCTGGTGCATGTCCTGTTATTATTCATACTTTAGTGGTGTGGCACTGTGATTACCAGATGTCTCAGCAGTTCAGAATCAAAAAGATTTGGGTTTGAGGGTACCTCTAGTGCAGCAGGCTCAGAAAGATTCCCTAAGGATAGGAACTTAGGACTCATGCCTTAAATACGTCTCATGGCACAGGGGGATATAAAATTCCAGCACATCCCTGAAACCTCACTGAAGCAACAGTCACAATATGCAAATTGTGTTTTTTTGTTTTGTTTTGGTTTTTTGTTTGTTTGTTTGTTTGTGGGTTTTTTTTGTTTTTTTGTGCACTCACAAGGACAGTGTGGCTTTGTCTTATCTGCAGTCCCCCTGAAGTGGAAGACAGTAACCATACTGCCCCCACTCCCACCTCAGCCATCTCTTCTCCAGGCAAAACCAACTCAGGCTCCCCTCATGGTGGACTCCAGCCCCATACCCATCAGCAGTCTTGGGCTGGCTTTGTGAATCTCTTCACTGTACTTGAGGGCAGTGCTGGGCATGGCAGCCTAGGTGCAGCTCTGTAAATAACCCCTTCCCTGGCCCATAGCTGCCACTTTCCTTTGGCTGTCCTCATGCTACCATGAGATCTCCTTCCCACTGATACCAGTTTCAACATCTCCTAAAGTTTTTCACTAGATGTGCTTTAGACTGACTCTTCAGTTTCTTTCACAGCCACCAAAACACTGAACAGAGGGATAGCGGAGTTTATTGTGATGGCAGCAGATGCAGAGCCCTTGGAGATCATCCTGCACCTCCCTCTTCTCTGTGAGGACAAGAACGTACCGTATGTGTTTGTGCGCTCCAAGCAAGCCCTGGGCCGCGCATGTGGTGTTTCCCGGCCTGTCATCGCCTGCTCCATCACCATCAAGGAGGGATCACAGCTAAAGCCTCAAATCCAGTCTGTCCAGCAAGCTATAGAAAGACTATTGGTCTAGCTACCCAATGAGTTTGTGTGCGTGGAACAGGAAAAGTGGAAGTTAGGGGACATTAATGTTTAGCTTCAGTTGAGATGATAGTTTTGATACCAGTGTTTCATTTCAAAACGCCACATTTTGTTTAATAATGGCTTAATTCATAGTGTTTCTGCCTCGTCTCCCCACTTTTCTATTGATCCAGTCCAACACATACATTCTCATTGTATTACTTCTTGAAAAGTGATTGTACAACTGTATTTCCTCTTTTATGTTTAAAAGAAAGAAAAATAGCCCGCCCCCCCATTATTTCCCTGTCTGCCTGCCCAGGGCTTCTTTAACCCACCTGTCAGCTTTCTCTGTGTTGAAGTATTTCTGCTAAGCATCAGGCTCTAACGGGTGTGTATCTCTTTCTGAACGGTTTGGGCTGCTCAGGAAAAGGCACTGCCTTAAGTGACAGGGTGTTGTTGGCCGAGTATAAGGCAGGGAGCAGCTACTGTGTTGCAGCAGATGGAGCCAAGATCCCTACTTGCAGCACAGGCCCTGTTCTTGAAACCAGAGAAGAGACTTCTGTAAGAGATGTGTGGAGAGCAGAAATCTTACAACAACACACAAGGGGAAATTTCTTATATTAATTATTTTTAAATACTGACTTTTTAAGAAAAAAAATAAAAATGCTGACAAAGCTAAATATAAGTGTCATTCCCTTGGTGAAGCATTGCAACTAACTGGAATGTTTCTACTTGTAAAGCTAAACTGATCAGAGGTTTGACTAAAGCTATTGCAGTGCAGTAATTCGTACGCCTTCACTTTTCTTTGCACAGACTGTTACTGATCTTGGGCTTCCTAGGGAAGTACAAAACACATGGTAGAGAGCAGCCTGTTGTGGCTGGCAAGTACTCTACATCTAGCTGATAATTAAAGTATGTCACGCTTTTTAGCTACTACACTGTGGTCACCTGACTGAACCCTGTAAGTCACAGCCAAGAAAGCAGAGAGGAAGTAATTTTTCAGATAAATCAACATGTGTCTCAAGAAGAGAATGCCAGATCATCTGTTCTGGAAAAGCACAGAGCACCACTGGCATTCTGTATTAGTGGTTGTTTTATGGAGCTAGCTTCAGTTAAATGCATATTGTGTAATAAATGCACTTACTGCTCTGAGCAGAAGTGTCTAAAGCTCTGTGTCAGAATGGGCCATATCAAACCTGTTTCCTATTGCAGGATGCCAAAGCAAAATAGTGTGGAAACACCAATAGCTGCAGTAGCAGAAGGGAAAATAAACTTTTCCTGTAATGCTTCCATAGAGGCACTAATTTTATACCTTTAGTAAGTACTTCCCAAGCAGATGAAATTGACTCATGAAAGACTGAAGATACCCTGTCTGTATAAATGGCTGGTAACAGTAACCCTTGCTGAGGTGAACTTAATTCAAATATTTTAGTCCTTTCATTTGTATAAGGTTTAGAAAAACTGCTCTTCCCTTCTACTGATGCTGACCGTTGAGCTAGTTGTGTTTAGAACCACAGCTTTGCCAAGGATTTGCCCTATTGCTTATGTAAGACAATACACATAAGGAGCAGAAATAAAGGATTCTTGAGCAAGCAAAACTGTCTCTTTTTCTGCTCTGAAGCCTTCCATCGCTGACGTAGAACAAACATGCCACAATAAGGCAAAGCCTGGAACATGCTATATCTGGGAGCTAGCAAGGCAAAAGAGAAATTAACAAGGGTGGTTGCAGAATTAAATTAGCAGAATTAAATTAACAGAATTACGAACAGGATAGTGTCACTATTTCACTTTGTTTGATTCAAGCCTTGCTAATACAAGCATTCACAGTAACTTGTCAAAGGGCAAAATAAATTGATTTCTCAGACAAATCTTTATTAAAAAATAACTACTATAATGCAGGCTGCTTGAAAGTATAAACATTACGTAGCTTCAACTCTGCAGACCTCAACATGGGCTAGCTGTTCTGTTGAGGAGCTGTGGATGTAGAAGTGAGCAGCGTGCTGGCAGGGCTAGGACACTCACAGTGCCAGGAAGCGGCTCACAGCTGGTTCTGATACATGTGCCACACTGCAGCACCAGGACAACCTTAATATATGACAATTCTTCACTGAGTGGCCTGACAGTTTGTGTGCCAAACACAGGAATCTCTGAACACTAACAGTACTATGCAGACTAAAACAGACACTTCAGGAATCCTACATTTGCATCCCATAGAAAAAAGTTAAGAGTTTCATTAAATAATTAGTAGTTTGCTAGACCAAGGGCAACAAATGGTTTATTGGTTTTAGTCATCTTGCCCTGCCAGAGAGGTGGAGCTGACGGGTGAAAAAACAAAATACAGCCCCAGTTGCAGACTCCATAAGTATGATTTTAAAAAGTAAAAATGCTGTAACAATGACTACTCTCCATAACTGTTTTTCTATTTTTAAAGCACAGATTTGAGTACAGAAGCCTGCACAGTAGTCTGACTCATACTAAAGTGGAAAAGCTCTATGCCATCTCAGTAATTTAACTGGGATAAGTGCCTGCAGCCTTCCAGGGAACACATTTTTTTTCCCCCTTTTTTAAACCAGCTTTTGCTATTACCATTTAAAAATGGAAGACCTGGCTGTGCAGCTTTGTGAAGTGATAGCTTTTTGCCCGAAGGATTGGCTATTGCCTCCCAGTAAAAAGTTTTTTTCCTTTATGATCTGCTAGTAATCTTTGTAACACTGATGGTGGAAAATAATCCAGTTTGATTACTAGTACTAATAATGACTGGCTGTTTGGGAAAGTAGGGAAGTAATACACCCCATTTATACCCTCTGTTAGCACACAGACTGGACCTGTTAGCTTGAATTCATGTGATGTCATTAACACAGATTATTCTGTTTTCTTACAATGAAGTGAGTTTTGCTGTCTTTATGATTCAAAGATGGTATAGTCAGCGTTGCAAAGTAAGAAGTCCAAAATAACTTTTATTAAGAAACTAGGAAGGCACAACTCTTTTCATGTGCAGTGGGTGACCTGAGTTCACATGGAATTTAATTCTGCCTTTGGCTACTGTCAACAGAAACCAGCTTTGCAGAGATGTTTCACAACTACAAGTAAAAAGTTTCTCCACTGCTAGATAGAGCAACATTTAGTTGCCTTCTCTTCTACAGCAAGACTAACCAGACGTAGCATCTACATAAGACAACCAACATTCCAAGCTGGCAAAAGTCAACTAGGGCCTTCTGTTCCTGTTTAACACTCCTTAAAGTATTCAATTAAAGCATCCATGAGCTCCTGCTTCTTGCCTCCACCCTTCAGCCCCAAAAGCCTGCATGCATCCTTCAGAAGAGGTACAGTGAGCTTGCCTAGAGTGCCGTTCTGCACATGACTCAGCAGCTCATCTTTTGAGACTTCTACCTTGGGCCTCTTCTCAGCTTGATTATCAGAAGCTAGAAAAATAAATTTTAGATCACAGAGATTTTTAAAACTTTCTTAATAGAAAGACATCAACATTTCCCACACATACCCAGTTAATGGCCACTAGCACGTGGTACTTTAACAGTTACACACTCACAGGTTTCCACATTTTGTTTTAAGAAACAGGTGTCACTACATAAGTCATGTAGTATTTCATGTGACCATGCAATATTTCAGTTATCTTAATGCAAGTATGAAACTTTGTATTCTGTGGAAAGATCACCCTCCAAATGAAACTTTTAAGGGACTCTCATCAAGAGCAGAATGCAATGATTCCACAGGGAGCTCAGCTAACTGACACTCCCCTTTATGCAGAATTTCATAGATTTCCAAACTACACATGTACATCAGCATTACTTACACATTTAGCCCTAAAGATGCCTATTTTGGACTTGCTAAAGAGCCCATGCATAAAAGTCCGCTCTCTCACCAACACAAACTGAAAGGATGAATGATTTTACTACTCTGTCATAAAACAAAAAGATACTAAAATCATACATCTATATTACGCATTTACCCACATTACTTCCTATACTTCACTCTGCAGTTTCTCATTCCAGCAGTTCTCCAGCTGGATACAACATCCTCTACTCTCTTAATAATCAACACTGGATATAAATCCACTTCATTGTGGAGATCAGTAAAGAGAATTCTTCCACAAGCAGCTTCTTTAAGCTATGAGACAAACTGAAAACACAGAAGCTTCTAAACTGAGTAGAGACACCATGTTTTGTGTCTGCACCACCACTACTTACCTTGTTTTCGTTTTACAGCCTTCCTATCAGGATTGTAGTCAGGGGGATAAACCAGCTGCTTAAACTCCTCCACGAGGTTGCCCAGCCTGTGGTTCATCTGTTCATACTTTGGCACTGGCAAGAGATAAAGATTTGCCCTCTCAAAACCTGCAAAATCTAAACAAGGCCATCACCAGGTACAATTGTGCTTCTGTAATAACTAGTCTACAAGTGTCTTGCAAGCACGCAAAATGCAAATACCTGTGGTCAAAATATTCCCAAATGAGAAATTTACAGCTCTTGGTCATATGAAGAGTTTGGACACCTGGAATGCTTTGTCCAGTTCTGGGCTCCACAGCACAAGAGAGACATGGAGCTCCTGGAGTGGGTCCACCAGAGAGCACCAAAGATGATGAGGGGACTGGAGCACTGCTCTTATAAGAAATGGCTGAGGAAGCAGGGCCTGGTCAGCCTCAAGAAGAGATGACAGATAGGACCTTATAAATGCCTGTAAGTATTTGAAGGATGGAGCCAGGTTTTTCTCAGTGGTGTCAAGCAATAGGACAAACAGCAAGGGGTGGAAATTGATGCACAGGAAGTTCCACCTGAACACAAGGAAGAACTTCTTACTGTGCAGATGACTGCACACTGGAACAGGTGGCCCAGAGAGGTTGTGGAATCTCCTCACTGGAGAAATTCAAGAATCATCTGGACACAACCCTGTGCAATATGCTCTGGGATGACACTGTTTGAGCAGGGAGGTTGGACAGATGACCCACTGTGGTCCCTTCCAACCTGATCCATTCTGTGATTATACATATGAAATGGATTCACACACATCCCTGCAGATTCATACACACACAGATATATATATATATATATAAATGTACATATACAGAACAAAATTTACAAGGTACAAGTGATGTAGAAGATCTTCTACATGGTTGCACTGCTACCAGGCCTAATTTCAGAATTTTACAGGTTACTATCAAATGCTGTGAGGAGTTTGAGGCACAACAGCTTGTTTCTGTCATGTATTTGTATGATATGTAGCACAGGGACCTACACTGTTTGTTAGACCATTCCAGGAGAACAAAGTAATTTTAAAAATGGAACTTCCCCTTCAAGAGCAGGCTTCTGTCCTTTAACAAGACATTCTTACATAATGAACTCTCACAGCCATGCAGTGGCAGCATTGGCCCCAGCAGAATAATTCTCTTCATTCTGCCCATTTATCAGACTGAAATATTAATCAGAATCTTGAAGAGAGGAATTTCAGAGAAACTATCTGTCACCACAGAAAAAAGATGATTCAATTTCCATATTGGATGGTAGAGAGAGCAATTTTTTCTTTACCTTACAAATGACCTTAAAAGAATTCAAAGGTAACGTTTCAGTATTTCAGAATGGACACATCCACAATTCTACATCATGGAACCACAAACACTGAAATACTTCTTGAAAGACATTTTGGTTTGTAGTAGCACATACTTGACTTAGAACAAAGTCAAGAGTCCTCTACCCCACCTCCCTTCACACCCACCACTAATTCTCACTTGTAAGATCCTCAGCTTGTTCAGGTTCCATCATGTCCAGTGCCAAAGCCTCCAGATTCCTGAAGTGCTGCTGCAAAACTGGGTTCTCAAAGCTGTCAGTCCTGTCAAGAATTCCCCAAAATGTCAATGTATGCTGTCAAGAAGACAGACAAAACACTTAAGATCTACCACTGACTTGTCTGAGAATAAAACTTCCCTCTTTGCCACACAACAATCCATTGCATCAGAACTGCTTTTCCTCTTTTCAATTTACATGCTGAATTACTATCCTGTCATGAATCAACCACATTAGAATGCTGTGTGAGAGTTAGAAAGCTCCATGAGGCAGAAGTAGACAGTGGCATTCTACTTTAATAATGATTATGGTGGTTTCCACATACATAGGAAAAAATCTGCCATAAAAGTACTGCATAGCATTTATCCTAATTATAATGAAAAAAAGGCCTAACTATTCTTTCCAAAGTGCTCTAATGCAAATGATCCAGGTCTGATCTGCAATAGAGTGGCAGAACCACAATAAAATGTGATACCTCTGCAACAAATGACAACAGCCCAGAAAACAAGAGCAATTCTATAAAGAACTCCAGAACGTGCTACATAAAGCAGTGTGGTGCCTGGGTATCCAGAATGATTAAGAATAAAGTTTGCACAAAAGTACTGCAAAGAGAAGCAATTTCTCTCAAAATACATCAAAATCTCATCTCGTGGATACCACAGCTGAACAATGTGTGCAACAGAGCAAGTAACAGCTGTGTTTCCTTCCCCACACCACCCCCCTGCACTCTACTTAATTCCACATACCTGTATTTGAACCGGAGTTTTTGAATTATTTCTTTCATTTTGTCCACCTGCTCTTGACTGGCTGGCACATTTTCTGTAAAATCAACATTCCGTTTGTCATCTGCATATGGTAGAAAAATTATGTGGAAACCTATACGGAAGAGAAGGAGAGAGAGAACACTTATACAGAGGCGTGGCCTCAAAACAGTAATTTATGAGAAAGACCAAGATGGCTATTATCTAAGTCTGATGACTCCAAACTAGCTAGCTGTTCTGTTGCAAAAAACAGTAATCCATACTACTTCCTGGTACCTAGACCATGACACTAAATCCTAATCTTCATGTGTATAACCAACATCAATAATGGTTTTGTGAAAGAGATTCAAATTAATGCATCGCTAAGAACTGGGTACTGGTGAGTTACTTCTTATGCCGGAGATCAACTAGTCCACCTTCCCCATCTCTTACTGGATATGAGCTTGAAAAAGACCTACCTGAAAATTACACACTACCCACGTTATTCCAAAATGCTTTACTTTGTACACAAGCAGTGTTATTTCCCTACTTTATATTCTCTCAGAAGACAATTTTCCACTTACAGAGGTGAGAAGATGCAAAAGAACCGGAGTCTGCCTTTGCTCCCTAATCATTCTCCACTCAGCTGATGAGGTGTGAGGTTCACTATGCAAGATTATTTATTTAATCCTTTAAAATGTATTTGAGTATACAATACAACTCAAGGAAAGATACTCTGTCTAGTCATCAAACAGAAAAATGGGCTTTTAATTTGTATGTCAGTTACCTGAATCTGCTAAAAGGAGGTAAGAGGCAGGGAAAACACTGTAGCCAAGTCATACCTGAGCAAGCACTGATGCAAGTAGAATTTTAAAAACAGAGTCAACATCAGATGCTTACAATGACAAAACTGAAGAAAAGAGATGATGGAAAGCACTTTCCTCAGTTTTAAGGGGAATAGCACTATTTTCATTCAGTACAGGATGTTATTGTGCTGACTGCATCCAGTTGTGCAGGGAAAGGCAGCACCCCTTCCCATACCTGGAGGGGCTATCTGCACTTTCTGCTCATCCACCTCTTCCTCCTGGGGAACCAGGGCCACAAAGCGAGGAGGAGTGTTCCGGCGAACAGTGCATCTGCACAGCATCATCATCTCCCTCTCCAGGCATTTCATCAATAAGGCATTAAATAGCGTTGTACTCCCTGCAAAGAAAAGAGCAGATTGGTGAGACTGACAGCTTTGCTCCTTTGTACAGGAATATAATCCTAGATAGTACAGTTTCAATTAATTTCATTTCTTTGAAATGCTTGCCATATTGTAGAATCAAAAAGCAAATTTAGAAGAGAGAACCCTCAAAATGGACACTGTTAGCATGTCTCTCCTGACCAGAGCAGTGAGAGTTCTGACAGAAGTGAAATCACTAGCATCTGAGCAATGAAATACAGTGAAATTTGGAAACAGAAATCTAAAATCTAAAAATTGTGTGGGATATCACAGTAGCAGAACATCATAGGAACTTTTATAGGAGTAACACACTAGGAATTCAGACTTCATTACTCCTCTGGAGGCACACATTTCCTTTGTATTTTACCAGGTATGGTAATCAGGAAAAGACTAACATATAAGTAAGTAAAGTGTTTGAGTCGGGACACTGCTAAGGTGGAGAAGCTAGTGTAGAAGTTCTTCTTTAGACACTGCAAAGTATCTAGTTATAACTCAGCCCTCCTTATCCACCAGTAGTTTGAGTAGGTAGTGGATTTTTTCTTCACTATTGCAGCTTGGGATTTTTAGATAAATATTTATATACACACATAAAAAGGGGAAAATAAG
The DNA here is from genome assembly GCA_013399695.1 of Formicarius rufipectus. Taxonomy (NCBI): domain Eukaryota; kingdom Metazoa; phylum Chordata; class Aves; order Passeriformes; family Formicariidae; genus Formicarius; species Formicarius rufipectus. The sequence continues at coordinate 1,470,870 of VXAU01004747.1, read as the reverse complement.
CAGTCCTCAACATCCTCTCCTCTCCTTATAAGCCTGTAAAGTTCTGTTAATTCAACTAAACTTCTTGATTATCATGCTTACAGTCCTAGCTGATATGGACTTATAAACAACAATTATCTTCACTGGTTTGTTTTTGTTGTTTGTTGGTTTTTTAAAACCATATTTGCCTCCTTTTCAGGTACTAGGAACATTCACTTTCATGAATGACAAAAGTAAGTACCATGGGACTACATCTGCACGGTTTAATTAGTTGTTTGTCATGATGGATGAAACAGGAAGCCCAACTGGCTCTATTGCTGTTGGAGAAAACAAGAACTAACTGCAACTGAGAGGGGAAGTAACAGATAACTCAGTTTTTCTTAACCTCAGCAAATGTTTAAGTTAGACAAAGCTTTTACACTTAATGATCCCCACTCAAACACACACTGAATCAGCTGATCAGTCTAATGCAAGGTGGTGAATCTTCTCTTGCCATCTTTACTTACCCCTCACTAGGGACTCCTCAGGATACATGAACTGAGAGGGCCTGATATGGTGGTGCTGTTTTAACATTGAAAGTGGCTTGAAGCCAATCAGAAACAAACCCGGAGAATCGAAACGTTTTAATTCTTCTGTCTCCTCTTTCTCGAGCACAATCTGTCGGTTTCCATATGTCTAAAGCAGGGAAGAGCAGATGATAGTGCTGCCAGCATAAAGAAAACTGAGGGAGAAGGGAACGAGGTTGGGTTGGAAGAGGATACAATTGCTGTCTTCCACTACTGAAAAGAGGGTTATAGACAAGGCAGGGTAAACTCATCATTAGTGAACACCAAAATGGCCAGGCACAACCTGTCACCATTATCTCATGGGAAATTCTACCTGAACATTAGCAAAATGCACTTTTCTAAGACAAGAGGTAAGCCCTGGTACAGAGAGGTTGTCACATCTCGCCCTTGATGTTCTTCAAGCTGTCCCAGACAAACCCTGACATGGTTTTGTGAATCTTGCTCTGGGCTGGGTTGGACCAGACATTTTCCGAGGTCCTGTCTGATTCTAGACTTGCTTCAGTAGATTCACGTCAGCTACCTACTCCTGGCAGAAACAGTGACTGAGGAACAACACTTCTAAAGCATCACTCAAGCATCACAAAATCAAACCTTATTACAGTCCAGCTGCTGAAGTTAAACATGAGGGCTTAATGCTCAGCTTTCTGTTCATCTCCTATACTTTATTTCAAGAAACCAGTGTCCAGTATAAATAAACTCAATATTTCATCTTAAGATAACAACTTTAAGAGTCATTACCAAGGAAGGACACACAAAATGCACTTGTGACAGTATACCCAGCAACTGCATATCCTGCTTTGAAGTAATGCTATGCTGAACAGAACATGATATTCAGTTTACATCAGCCAAACTATCAAGCAGAGAGGCAAAGCAAAGAAAAATGTAACAAAAAACTCCCAAGGTAAAATGCCTTTTGTTTGGAAAATCACTCCAACTCCCCCTGTGATTCACACTTGTATGTTTAACAAAACTGAAAAGATCTGTTCCTAATGAATCAAAAGACAACAGCAGCAGTGATAGCACAGGGTCACATAAGGTCAGCCTCTGACAACCTGTCTCTGCCTCACAGAAAGAAACAATCTGAGCTCCTGAGGGCACTTTCACCAGCAGCTATGCTTTCCCCTAGCACTCAGGCCAGAGAAACAACCCACTCTCACTCTGCAGAGCTCACAACTGAACAGGCTGTTTCCAGGGGAAGACAGACACAAGTATTTCTGCATCTCATCTTGAAAGGGGAATACAAACAAAAGCAGCAAGAGAATAGGCATCACCCACACACATCACAGAGACAGGAAAACACAGGCACATAATCAACACATTTACCTGAGCCCTTTTCGTATCACTGGGCAGGAGCAAACTCCCTGTTTTTCCATTAAACGTCCTCGTTTTTGTTTTAACTGGTTCATTAGTTTCCCGATAAAGCTTCACTGGATATGGCTTGTAAGCTTTTTGGATAAGGTTGTAAATACCAACAGATAGCACCAGATCATTGCTCAGATACAGATTTAACCTGTGTAAAAAGCAGATACATACTTGAGACACTACTGCAAAAGAAAGTCACCTTCTCATGTAACTTATTTTCTCTGACCTCCTCCTGTTCTTCTCCCCCAAAATCACATGTATCCTTGGAAATATACTGTCACTGGAGTCATAATCTCACTTGTACAAAAATATTCTTGCAACGCTGTTACTTCTGGTCATAAAAACTATCAAAACACAAAAAATTTACATACTTCTTTCACCTTTTTTTCACTTGGAAGGGCAGCTATGCTCAAGCAGAACACAGAGTAAGTCCACATTTGGGCACCCCATATGTGTTTAATGTAACATGAACTCTGAATTCTCACAGCTGTTCATGTAGAATGCAAAAGTCACCGAAAGAACCTCATCAAGACAAACAATATAATGATTTAAGAAAAAAATAAATCAGAAGTTGGAAAAAAATTCAGAAGCACAGGTTTAAGATTAGAGGTGTTTTTCAAGTTCTGAGAGCAGAACACCGAATTACTAAGAATGTTACTTTCTCTCTCACAAAAGGTATCACTGGTACGAGATTTTTCTTCCCCAGTTATTAGAAAACTTGAGGAACACACTCAGAAAAGCAAAATAAAGCTGTGAGCAGGAGGAAGAATGACAAGATCTCAGGATAATTTTTAAATATATATTAAAAAAACACTAGGCCTTGAAGTTCATTCCCTTACTACACTTCCACGTCATTTTGTTACAAAATCAGTCATTAAAAAACAACTGTTATGGAGTACATTATTCCAAAACTACTTTCTATCTGCTTTGTCAAGATCCCTTTAATTCTCTGTAAGTATCTCTAATCTTTCAGTGCGAGATCAGAAATATCAAGGTTGCATGAACGCACACTAAGTATCTAGACAGAATAGCCACATATAACTACTGAATAATAGGCCAAAATACATACTGGTCACACTCAGATGAATTTTTTTAAGTTAACATAAGAAATAAAAGCCTCATTTCAATCAGTTTTCACTATAAAATATTTTCCGTGTTGCAGATTTTTAGGTATTTGGCAATGATGTAATTTTTTGATAAATTATCATTTCAAGCTCAGTATAGGAGATATCATACAGAGGAAAAAAGAAGGTCTAGCTTCACTCTCTGCTCTTCCCTTCTACCAAGGACAAAAATCCTTGCAAGCTACAGAAGAAACATCAATCTTGAACTAAGGAAATAAGACTGAGGAATGGAAGCACTGATGCCTTTAAGGACCAATCATTCCAGAAGAGGAAGGTGAGATGCAGTCTAAAAATAACATCATGTGCCTCCACAGAAGGATGTATCGTAACTAGACACAAACCTGACTAAAGCCCGTTTCTTTGTTTCCTTTGCTCGTACTTTCTTCATGAGATGTTCCAGTTTCTCAGACTCCTTAGGCTGGATCCCAAGGTCCTCATCCTCTGCTACATTTATAATATCCCTGTAGAACAAAGAGATATCAAACCCTCCAGGCTTCTTCAAATGCATCAAATCCAGGATGATACCTAGAAATAACGTGAGATGAAAGGAGTATCAGAAACTGCTTTTTTCTTCCATCGTCATATTTCTCAGCACTCTCAGATATCTTTATCTACACAAATAAATAAAGCAAGAATAAGCTCCAAAAAGTCAGTTATACCTGATGTGAAATTTTCTAGGGGAAAAAGCCAAAATATATTCTCTAACTTCAGTCAAAATAATGCAGCATAGAAAATGTTTCCTCCTTAATTAAAAATCTGGACAGTATTGTGTATCAAAGAGCTCTGACAAGCTCCTATAAAACCTAATCTTACCACAAGCATATAAGTGAATCATGAGCTCAGAAAATCCCCTTTCCTTTAGTTGTAAGAGCTAAGAAAGGACTAAGGAAGCCTCACAGCTTCAGGACATCTGCTAAACTCGAAAACCACTAGTTATCTCAGCTACGTAGTTGAACTAATGAAGTGTTTGCAGTCTAATCTCTGAGCTCAGGTTGATGGCCTTTAGCTAATTCAAAAAGAAGCCATTAATGTAATTTTCCTTTTGTGTTAACTTTATTATTCCCTTTCTGAAAAAAATGATATAACAACCAAAAAGTTTGTTTTTCTCAGCCCTTTCATGTCCCAAATTATCCTATCAAAGTAGAAAAAGAGATCCTAGAAAATAAGTGCTAGTTATTGGATACCAGATCAGATAACAGATTTTCTAATTTTTAGAATGTTTCAGAGAGATTCTCCAGTTCTGATGATTTTACATTCTTTTTCCATCACAAACTTGCAATGCAAGGATACAGTACATTTATTCTGCCTGAAATTAAAGGGGAAAATAGTGACCTGTGTCTCTCAGATCACCAGCTCTGGTCCTGGCCAGCTTGGCTTTAGCACTGTCATTGGCATGAGGGTCATCCTCGTTGGTGAAGAGCATGATCCTTTTGTGGCTCAGCTTGACTCGGACATCACTGAAGAGATTCGAGCAGGCCCAGAGTGCCTCACCCAGGGAATAGTCAGCATTGTGGCCAAAGCTCTCACGGAAAAGTGCTCGTCCTTCATCTCCCCGGTACTGGTCCAGCTCTAGAACACGCTTTGCACCTGAGGGGGTAACAGCATTCACATACATTAGAAGGACTGAAAGAAGTACCACGAGCTCTCCCGAGACAGAAAATACACAATTCCCTCCCTTTTTAACAACACCCACCTTTCACCTGGCTGTTTTTATCAGCATGGTGAGGCTACTGCCTCTGAAATAGCAAAAAGCACAAGCAGGGAAGCAGGAGGAAAAAGGATGAGCAAGAAGCATATAGCACTTTGCTGCCCGCATGTCATTAAACCTGCACCCTCTAGTTAAGAAAATTAAATCAAACCTCCTCAGAGAAAAAGGCTGCTATTAAAAGTTGGAGAAAAATTCCCCCACAAAATTCTCCCGTGTCAGAGAATCTATCACCACTAGTATGAATTCTTCACACTGCTACTGCCTTTTCCCAGTTCAGCAATTGGCACTTATTATCAAGTATATGCTATGTTATTCTAGGAAAATGAAAGAGTGACATTCAAGCATTGCAGAATTCAGTATGAAAATAAGAGATGGAACACCCCAAACAGGTTAGCATGTTGGACTAGCTGTTCTAGCTGACTGAGCTTGAGCAGGAGGGTTGGAAATCTCACACAATCTCAGCCTTTCTGTGATATTCATCATCAGCTGGAATCTGTGTGCCTTAGCATGCACATGCACTTTTCAGAAGTGCAGCAGACATGTGACGGGCTTTCAAGAGTTCTGTGGAGACCTCCCAGGTTTAGCAGACAGCAAGTGAATCACCACATTAAAAGAGAGTAAACGGGATACAAACCAACCATAAGAGAAAAAGCTAAGCTCTCACAAAGTTTCAAAGCCTTCAATACATTTCTAAATTCATCGCCACCACCACCACCAGATTTCAGTAACAAACACTTAGTTATGTAATAACTGATTTAGAGAGATCAGTTACCAACAACGCTACTGCTACACAGACTTTCTTACTCCATCTTTTTACAGAACCTTCATAAGACTTTACCTGGATTGTCCAGCTCTTGAAGAACATAGACATGCTTGAAATCTGCCGAATTCTTGTTGTTTTTCGTACCATAGAACACGACACTTAACAGGTCCCTGTCACTACTGATAATTTTGCTGGTATAAACATTTCGGATGCACTGAAAAAAAACCGCACATAGAGCAAAATATGAAAAAAAAAAACAAACTACAGGAAAGGATGTGAGAGTTTTGTCTTTGGCAAGCAGTTTATGGATCCTTACCTGGATGGTCATGTCGAACGGAGTCTCTGCGTCCTCGTCAGACTCAAACATGGCCTTGGAGGCATCCACCAAGAAGATGAGGCTGTCCCGGCCCGCGAACCTGTGGTCCGCTACGGAGCGGGAGGAAACACTTTGAGCACCATTCCCCTCCGCTCGCGGACCCTCCAGGGCAGGCCCCGGGGCTGCGCACCGAGAGGGAGTGGGGGGGCCTTACCGACCGCCTCAGCCCCCTCCTCCTGCTGCTGCTGCTGCTCCTCGTCGTCGTCGTCCTGCGGCCCCTCGCCGCGGTAGAAGGACCCCCACCCGGCCATGACTCCCGCGGCTCCACCGGCCCACGCCGAGCGCTGGCCCCGACCCGGCCCCACTAAACCCCGCCCCCAGACGGCGTTGGCCAATGGCGACCCCCGAGAGGCGCCTCGTCCCGCCCTCTCGGTGGAAGCCACGCCTTCCATCCGCGCTGATTGGTTGCGGCGGCGCCGCCATGGAGGGGAAGCTCCTCCCACGCCGCGCGCTGTTGAGACCCTCAGCCAATGAGAAGAGGACTTCCCCGTCCCCTCCCCTCTGTGGCCACGCCCCCTGCACTAGCCCCGCCCCCTGCAGAGCGGCGCAGTGACGGGGCGGCCCGGCCGGCGCGCGGTGGCTGCGCCTGCGCAAGGGCAGCGTCGCCGCTTCCGCCCCGTCTGTCACCTCACGGCTGGTGCTGCGGCACCCGGCACCGCCGCCTTTTCCCCCTGTTCCCTCCCGTTCCCGTCCACCGCCTGGCGGGAAGGGCCGTTCCACCTTGTCTGCAAGGGCTCCGGTTGCCGCCCGGCGGCCGCGCCCCCATGGAGGAGCCGCTGGCGCTACACCCCGTGAAGCTCTATGTGTACGACCTGTCCAAGGGCATGGCCCGGCGCCTCAGCCCCCTCATGCTGGGTAAGAGCACGGCGGGGCACCGTCGCCGCCCCGCACCGCCCGGCGCGGCCCGGCCTCGCCGTGCCCGCGAACGGGGCCGAACTCACCGCCTCGGGCCCCGGCGGTCCCCGCCCGGTATCGCGCTGCCGAGGGAGCGGCCCGACGGGAAAGGGCTCCCTGAGGGCGCACTCGAGGCCGGCGGGCGCAGCACGGCTCGGGGGTGGCCCGAGTGCCCGGAGCGTGGGGACTCGGCGGGGTTGGCTGCAACATCTCTGTTCCGCTGTCAGCGGGACTATCTTCGCCGGTGCGGCAGCTCCAGCTGCTCTGGCTCCTGCTTCTTCTCCCCCGTTGCCACTGCGCTAGTGATATGTACTACCGGCGAGTTCAAAGTGTTCCTTAGCTCCTGAAGGGAGGGACAGCTCAGCTCCCGACAGCCCAGCTGTTGTGGCGCCTCGGCAGGAAGGCTGAGCTGGAGGAAAGACGTCTGCTGTTTACAGGATTACAGAGTTCAAGTGGCTCCATGTTGTGTCGGGGCCGGGCTGGGCTGGTAATGTACACCCATCCGCTCCCTCCTTCAGAGAGTTTGAAGGAGTCTGCTCGATGTCTTGTCAAGAATGCATGTGTTTTCAGCTGAACCTTGGACTTAGAACACGAAGGAAACTTAGGTTTTGCTTGAAGTTTTGGAAGTGTGATCTAGGAATGCAACAAGAGAGTGTTTTATACCTGTTACTTGTAGACTCTGGCCCGTGTCAGACCATCAGACTGTGTAGGATAAGACTTCTCAACTGTCTCAATGTCTGAACAGATGGCTCTGTGTAATCTTGTTTCACAGTTTGTTGTCACTTTGCTCATCTACCCAGTGCTTTCCTGCAAGCTTAAGATGAAAGTTCACATAATTCTTGGCATGAGATTTCATGCATGTCAACGACAGACTTGCAGAGTTGGGAAGAAAATATTACAGAGATCATGTATGATATTCTCCGTTAGCCAGCCAGCAGCAACAGCTTTGTGAGACGTGTGGTTCTTGCACTGAATAACGTCAAGACTTTTTGTGTGGTCAGGGTGGCTTCTCTTGTAGCCCTTAGGCAAGTAACTTTTCACCTGTTAGGTCATAATAGCCATGTTTTATCTTGTGATTAGAATTAAAAATCTTAAGATACAGGTTACATGTGTGCAGAATTTACCCATGTTTCAGTTGAGCAGGATTTAACCAGTCTAGTTTCAAAGTGTTGGTCCAAGCAAAGACTTCAACAGAAACAGGTGGTCAATGGGAACAGATGGTCACTATCTCCTTCTACATGCCAGTCTTCACATAGATCAAGCAAAGGCTTTTTAGCTCTCTTCTTATCCACAAAGTAAATCTTGGGTTCTTTTAGCTTTCTGAATTTCCACATAAGAACAGTTAGTGTATGACTGTATTTTTGATGCTTTCTGTGCTACCCAAACAACAGTTTGAAAGCTTTGTGCTTGTGATTCACTTTGGTGCTAAATTTCTAGGAGCACTGGGAAGTTAAAAACCTGAACATATCTCTCAGTAGCTGGGGAAGTGCTTGCTAACTGCCTGATAAGCAACGAGTTCTGACATGTTTGTGGAATAGGGCCAATTAGGCCGTGTGGTCACAGTGACAATGCATACTAAAGAACAGTTGAGATTATGTGCATCCAGTGACATGATTTTCCGTAAAACAAATGGTTTCTTTCCTTCCATCTATCCTTCCTTCCCTTATAACTTTGAAAACCTTCCCAAGAGCAAAGTGATGGAGAGAATACTCCTCTTGCCTCACGTGTAAATCTTTTATATTCTTGAAGAACAACAAACTGTTGTTTTTTCTCTGTATATCAACTTTAAGATGGTCAATAGCTGGATTTTTTTTCCCACTTTTTCCTCAGTTATGTTCATAAGCTGTAGGTCATCAGGAAAAGACAAAGAAAATGAAGAGGAAGGCATTTGTGAAAGGATTTAGTCCTAAACATTTGTCATCTCTACTTAGGGATACTCTTTCCATTGATGCCAAGTTTTGAAGCAATGCTTTTGTTTTGAGTGATGATTCTCTAACATTGCCTATATTGAAATACACTTGTTTTAGAGAGGGAAAAAAGCCAAATACTGTAATTGATTGTGCTAAAATTAATTTCTAGCAGGCTCAAAAACAGCAGCTCAGATCCCCTTGCCAGAGGGGAATGAATCCTGTCTTACAAGACTGACCACTGCGAGAGCATCACTGCACAGTGTCTTCAGTTGTGCTGATAGGATCCAGAGGTATTGTGGATTATGTCAGGAGAGCATTCAAGGATCAGCTCTCACTGCTTAATGTTATACCAACTCTTTCTGTATCAGTTCTCTCTGTTGCCATTGAATGCTGAACCTGAAAGGCAGAAGCTGTACAGCACTCTTGATAGCAGGCTTTGAAGTGACTTGGTCGCGTTCCTTGGACATGTCTTCATTTTTCTTGGCAAGTTTATTCTTTTTCTACCCAGACTGCTTTTATTCTTCTTACTTTTCTGTAAGTTTCCTGTAATTTTTCAGTGCATATTTCTATTCTGAAGTATGCATGACCAAGTATTGTAGTTCAATTGCCTTTGATATCAGAAACAGTACATTTTAGTTTTTATGTTACTCAACATGCAGCTTCTCTACAGGTACTTTTCCCCCTTTCTCCCCCACTTTCAGTCTGCAACTACATTTGTCTGTCCAACTACATGATCTAATAATAAGAAATGTTAACCTGAATGTAGCAAGAGTTCTATTTTCAAGACAGAAAACATAATCCACATGATTCTGTGGAGGGTGAAGAGGAAAAGAGAATAGTTCAGCTTGCAGTATTGATTTTGAAGTAGATGTCCAAAGGCAGAGAGGTGTTTAAGGAATATCAAAATCCTATTGCATCATGGGCTTAAAGAAAAATGTCTTGCATCTTTCAAAGTTCTCCTGCCTTGTAATTGAGGGTATTGCTCGTGTGACTCACAGAATGGGCCAGGAGCTTCGTTAACCACAGCAGCTTTGGCTCAGTGTAGCATAAACTAATGTGGAATTTACTGCAAGTATGTATTGGTTGAAATCTCTAAGTAGTGCATTCAGCTGTAGGGACTTAACGGCCCAGAGGAAATTGGAGCAAAAGGTAACTGCTGAAGAGAGGTACCTTCTGCTTTGTTCCCTTTTATCAGGCCCAGCACATTTCTCTGCCCCTCTTCCATCTGTTCTGAACACTTTTTAACTGCTTCAACATGAGACTCCATCAGCTTTGCTCCAAGCATTTACTAGGGATTTCATGAAAATCAAGTGCATTACCCTCCCGCAATCTAGCCTATTTCTTGGTCTCTCTAGGCATCTCAATGAGAAGGGAACTGGAGCAGGCTCCTCCCTCTCTGTTGGGTTTTGGCTTTTGGGGTTTTTTTGGTTTGGTTGAGCACTCTGGGTAGCACATAGGAGAAAGTGCTTCACTAATTAGGGTAATTATCAATTCAAAAAAAGGCAGAAATCTTAATGGATTGTCCTAAGGAAATTACAACAATATGCAAATCAGTGCCCTGCTAGAAATACCCATGCTGGTTGACCAAATTGTATTGCTTTCAATTCCACAGGAGACCAGTTCACTACTTTTTTTTAGTGTCTTTTATGGTCTTCTTGGGCTTGCATATCCATTGCAGAGCAAAAATTTGTCGTTAAAAATACTGCATTTCCTAGTATTTTTCTACTTTACAGCTCAAAAGGTATTGTTCTTGGACTGAGGGTTGGATGGCTTAGACTCTGAATGGGGTAAACTAGATACCCACCTGCATATACAATTCCTTTCTTTAAACCTTGGAACTTTTGTGCCCTTCAGTCTAATAATTTGGATTAATATACAGATGCTTAAAATGCACAAAAACAATCTACGTTATTTGGCCCTCAAGATTAACAAATTACTGTGACAGTAAAATAGATTGGTATGCATCTAATCTCCCTTGTGCTTGGCATTCCAGATAAATCCAAGCATGGAAGTAATCCAGTTTGATTGTATTCTAAAATTATATGGGCTTGCTTCTTTCAAAATACCCCTGTATTCAAACAATTGCAGTCTCCTGAATCGTTGTACAACAAACAAATCTAACTACTTCATTCTTCACATTCCTGTGACTAAGCTGAGAGTCATGGAATTGTTCAATACATTTGAACATTATGTTTGTTTCATAGGTTTCTGGCTCACATAAGCACTGTGAAAGTATTTGAGCTATAAATGTTATAAATGAAAAAAAAACCCCAGCAAATATAAAAACTTATTCAACTGGCAGATGATACTCTGCCTTATTGAAACATGTTGAGTGTTAGAGATGCTTAAGCACACAGATCTATGCTGAATTGGCATCCCCTCCCAGGTTCTAGTGAGCATTTTCAGGAAAGAGCCATAGAAGCACACTGGTAAGTTTAAAAAAAAATCCTCACAAAGCAAAAACAAAACAACAACAACAACAAAATCTCCCAACCCTTGAAGACTTAATGATCAAGTTTCCAAGGACTGACAGGCTATCATCCTAAACTCTCCCAGGTTTAACACAGTAACTTTTCATGTCCATGTTTGTGGTCTGTGACAAAAACAAGGTAGATTGACTAGCATTAGCTTGGAATGGAAGCAGATCAAACTAAGCTGATTTGTTTTACATTTACCTCAGGCTGAGCTTGCACACAGGCAGTTTCTGTGGGAGAGCTGATTCTTGATAACTCGGCTGTGTGCCCTAACTGTTGTGTGATTAAGTGTGTACTTCTAAATTTGCAACAACCTTTCTTGTTCAACAGCCCTCTGTCTCTTGAAATATTTAAACTCTTTTGCATCTTTCTGTTTCCCTACTTTACCTGGATGAACAGAATCACAGAATGGGTAAGTTTGGAAGGGACTGCAGTGGATCGTCTTGTCCAACCTCCCTTGATCATGCAGGGTCATTCCAGAGCACATGGCACAGGATTGTGTCCAGATGCTTCCTGAATATCTCCTGTGTGGGAGACTCCACAGCCTCTCTGGAAAATATGCTCCAGTGCTCAGTCACCTGCACAGTAAAGAAGTTCTTCCTCATGTTCAGGTGGAAATTCCTGTGCATCAGTTTCTGCGTATTGCTTCTTGTCCTATCACTTGGCACCACTGAGAAGAGTCTGGGTCCATCTTCTTGACATTCTCCCTACAGATATAGCAGGTGCCCAGAAGAGTATCCCAGCAGGGCATTCCTGTTCTGCATTATGAGCATTACTTCCTTTGGATTAGCTTTACTATTGTCATTGAGTGAAGGGTAACACCTACAGTTTAAGGCTGCAGACTTTTGCAGCTCCAGTGGAAATTACTGGAGCATCAGACTTTTCTATGCAATTATAGACAGCCTTAGGTTATGAGTAAATGTGTTGGTGGCAGTACCAACATAGAGTTCTACCCACACTGCAGTGCACAATAGGAGTTTGGAGTGTTGTGGCGAGGAGTGGAAGAGCATGAAATGTGCTGATGTCTGCCGGTGTCTCACATGGTATTTGCAATCCATTCTTCTAGGCCACTCACTTGACTACAGGATGTAAGCCCTATTGCATGTAGGATTCTTTGGGGAGGTTTGTGATAAGCTTGAACTTCTATTTTTTAAGATGGACAGTGCTGCCAGAAGCAGTTTGATTGGAAAGTGTCACTGTAAGGCCTGGCCACAACTTGTGCCTTAGCACTTAGAACAATACTGTATCCTTGCTTAGTCGTGTTTTTGGGACTGTTGTATGTATCAAGCCTTCAGAGGTAGTGGGCAATATATTTTGTATCTAGTGGGCAATGTTGAGCAGAAAGCAAGACATAACTCCTTAGTGCAGGCTGCCCTGATCACTTTACCTGAGCTTTTCAGAAGTGCCAGTGGTGGGGAGCTGTCACCTGTTCTGTGCAGTGTCTGAGTTTGGGAGAAGGGCAAAAAAGAGTCATAGAGGAGGATCCTCATCAGAGACAAAGCTTCAGAAGGAAGATGACTGTGGCCATGAAGGTTTGTACATAATTTCTCATATAATGCAACAAGGAACATTAAGATTCTTGCTGAACAGCTGGAAAGGGAGCTGCCCAAATACCTCAGAAGCTGTTGGCCATTGATGTATTCCTCTGTGAGTCAATTTGGAGTTGAGATGACAATAGCCAGCTCTGAAGCCTGGGATACTACATAAGCATATCGAAAGTTCTTGGTCTTGGATGTCTCTGGTTGATGTGGCCAATAATGGCAGGTTTCTTAGGTATGGGATTCCCAAGCAGTGTTGTCATTGGAGACACTTGCACTGCCACTGACCAAGCACAGTTCAGCAGTGCAGAAAGGGATTTTACTTTGTCTGCAGCAGGCTGGAGAGCTACCATGGATGCCTTTATTGTCATCCACAGTTGGCATTGTGTTGGCATTCCACAATGCCAACTTGGTTAATGACTTACAGGAGCCAACCAGAAATAGCAGGTCTGCAGCTTCATTAAGATCTTCAAACTAGTGCTTGGCACAAACTGACCCAGCTGAGCACCCTCAGACAGACCTCCCTTGTGACGACAGGCAGCTTCACTTGCCAAAAGCTGTTCTGTCATTGCCCTGGCAGTTGCTGCCTGTGGACTGGACTGGATTGCAGTCCAATGCAAAATCTACTTTCTTAATTCTGTTTTTTTTCATACAGTCAGAGAATTGCTTTGGTGCAAAGGGACCTCTGGAGGTCCTGCTCAAAGTAGAGCTGATGAGAGCAGATTGTTTAGGGCCCTAGGCAGCTGAGGTCTGAGTGCCTTCAAGGATTGAAATCCTGTATGCTTTCTGGACCTCTGTCCCAGTGTTTGACCACCTTCATGGTATTTTTTTTTCCCTGGCTCTTACCGAATTTTCCCATTTTAAAACTGGCACCTGTTGCCTTTCGCTGTGCGTCTCTGAGTAGAGCAAGGATCCCTTTCCTCCAGACCCGTTAGGTACTCACAGACAGGAATAAGGACTCTTGGCCTTTTCTTGAGGATGAACAAACCAGTTTTCTCATCTCCTCTTCAATACAGTAGTTGCTCCAGCCTGGAATGTCAGTGTCTTCTGTACTGTGGGGATCCAAAAGTGGGCACAGCACTCCAGATGTGGTCTCACAAGTGTCAAATAGGGGGACAGAGTCACCTCCCTTGAGCTGCTAGCTGCGGTCTTCCTAGAGGAGCCCAATGTAGGGCTGCAATGGTCTTTCCAAGCAGGTAATAAAATTGCATGAACAGGTCCTGGCAGCACCTGTGAAGTTGTCAGATCTGACATAACTCTTTCACCTGCATACAGATTCTAGCTACAAAGTGGCAACTCTGTGGAAAACCTTTCATCATTGTTTGCTGCAAATATGTGTGAAGGTAAATAGTAAGATGTTCTCTTTCAATTCAGCATGCAAAAGAGCAGGCACAATTCTACTATGTGATGCGATTGAAACAGTTGTTTCTCTGCTCTGAAGGATAAAGTTCAAGTTTCTAGTGGAAAAGTTATTTATTGTGAGCAAACATAATTATTTGTTTATAGTTGCACAGAATGCTAACTATGCAAAACCCAGCCTGTGATAGGCCAGCTGCTAAATTAGTGCAGCACTGCTAAAGTTAAACCCTGCCTCATGTGTTGCTGGTGAGCCTGCAGTGTCGCTGGGTTGTGGCAGCTCTAGAGTGCAAGGTGAAACCTCTGGTGGAGAAGGTGTGGAAAAAGGGCCAAAGGATCAAGGAGCACAATGGTGGGACACTACAGGTCCAACAAATACTCCTAAGATACTGCAATATACTGCTCTTCTTCTCTCATCATTGCACCTCTCTTTTGGCCTTCATCCTACTCCATGCTACATTTCTGTGTGACGGGTTGACAGGGAATATGCTTGCTGCCTGGCTGTGATCCACGGGAGTGACAGATCAGTCCACCTACTTCAAAACTATGTGTGTTCGCTTCAACTCATATCTCTATTGTCACAACAGCCTTTTCCCTGCCTCCAGTCTTATATGACCCTCATCTGAAGCAGGTACTTACTTTGCTTTGGACTTGAGCAGAGAAAAAAATGTGTTACTGATTGTTTTTTCCTGTGGCAGAGGAACACTCCATGTAATACTTGGGTTCAAGAGAATATTGCATGTCAGTGTGCACACAGTTGTTCTGTTCTAAATCTGCTTTCCTGAGTGTTGTGCACCTTGTTGACAAAATAAAGTTACAGCACATCTGTCACAGCATGCAGGTGCTGCCTACAAGCTCCCAAATGTACAATACCAGGGACCATGCTTTTAGGTTATGATAGGTAAAATAATTGAGCCTAGAGCAGTAACAGCTAGTGACCTTTTGGAAAGAGGTTTAATCTTGAGCATAGAGGGGTTTAGGTCTCCCACTTCTAGAGAACTGGAAACACATTTTAGAAGGGACTTTAAGACACAGTTATATTATCAGTTTAGTAGTGCCTGAACAAGTAGTTGCTGCTGTGCTCTACAAAACAGAGTTTTATAACTTGTATAAGTTTCAACCCTGCACTTTCCTACTCCAGTCTTCACTTAAACTGCCAATTTTTCAAGAGCAGGAGGAGGAAGGAAAAGAAGGAAACCATGGAATAGATTATAGAGGCTGTCACCACTGATCATATATTCAAGCCAGATTTCTCATCAGTTACTGAAAAAGAGAACTGAATACACTCTGCTGGTCAACTGCAGTTACGAAATCAGTGTCAAATTCAATTCTTCTGGTCCTGACTAAAGACTCTAACTTCAGGGAAAGTTTCCCTTCTTGGTCTGTAGAAAAGCACCCAAGGAAGGTAAGCAATGGCAGGATAGGATGGCATTGCTACCTCTGCATGCCAGGGGGGAAAAAGTA
Organism: Formicarius rufipectus; assembly: GCA_013399695.1. Taxonomy (NCBI): domain Eukaryota; kingdom Metazoa; phylum Chordata; class Aves; order Passeriformes; family Formicariidae; genus Formicarius; species Formicarius rufipectus. Next base: position 1,455,356 of record VXAU01004747.1, on the reverse strand, counting down.
CAACAGTAGTGTGGATGGAGTAGTTAATTTGAAAGTCATTATGGTTTTTTTAGAAGCAACTCTGGGATTAAATCTTTGGTGTTGCTGTCACGGTGGAATAATAATCATGGTTCTTAAGTGATTGACAGAAAGTAGGCTGAAATCTGGAAAATACATTGCTAATTCTTCTTTTCTCTGCATACAGGGAAACAGCTGGATGGCATCTGGTAAGTGACTAGATTTAAATTACATAATATGTGTAAAACACTGTGGTGTAGGAAGTATTTTCAGCATGAGGTTATATATGCTTCAGATCTTAAGAACATTTTATTGTGGAAGAGAGACCAAGGCAGTTTTTGTTCCTGAATACAGATAGGTAGTAAGATGATGTACAGTCAGGTGCTAGTTAAACCTCTCCGTTCAAAGCTCCATGGCCCCCATGGAAAAAAGTATTGCTAGTGTACCTGTACAGTTTTTCAAAGGTAGGATGTTGTCCTTGTCCCAAGTACTTTTGTCTTGTAATTCCAGGCATGACTAAACATGAGAGTAAAAGAGTAGGTGGGAAGAAGCTATTACAGAGTCAGGCCTTCTGGCACAGAAGAGTAGTGTCTCCATTCAATCACAGAACACCCTCCAGTTTGCTATAGTTCATATCAAGAATTTTGATATCAGATCAAGAGGATTTGTGGGGGGTTTTTTAAGGCAAGAAAAATAAATGCCAAACTCCTGTCCATCCATTTTCATCTCTAGTGATCTGTCTCTCCAGTGGTCATCTGACCAACTTCTCAGCCCATGTCTTTCCAACGTACAGTTCTGTCAGTGTGGTAGCAGGGTAGCTTTGTCTTTCTATCTCTGTGACTTCACCCTCAGCCCGTAGCGAAAAGAAGCTCGTGCCTGAACCCCTACCTAAACCTGTTCCTTCCCAACTGCTTACAGAGCTACAGTAGGCTTGATAATAGCTGCTTCCATATCCATTCATGTCACAGCAAATCCTGTTCCTACTCACAGAAACACATAGACCTTTTCTTTCAGTTATTTCCTTCATGATGTCCTTGAGCTCATAAATTTACCAGTGATTTATGTGCTAGGCTTTTTCCCTTTTTCCTTTATTTCACCTGATTTTTATTCTCTATGGCAGGCACACCTCCATAATAGTCCATAAGGATGAATTCTTCTATGGCAGTGGAGGAATCTCCAGCTGTGCACCTGTAAGTTAAATTTTCTGATAATTTTTAATAGGGTTACCTGATCAGAATTGTTCGTGTTATTATCTTTTAGAAAAGCAGCAAAAGACTTCTAAATTGAAACAGATGCTGAATCCAACTGTTTGCCATGGTTTCCCAGGGCACCTGAGGAAAAGGGAACATGGACTGTGTGTTTAAGCCCAACTAAGTACAGGTTGGGGATCACTTCTGGTAGAGTCTGTCTATCCGGAACACAATGCAGCTGCATTGCCAGAGTGACACCTTGTTCAGTTCTGTATTGCTAAGTTTTACATGCAGACTTTTTAAGTTTTTTGTTGTGGTTTGGTGTTTTGTTTTTTTAAAAAATTTTGGGTTCTCAGACCTTCCTCTGCTTGGAGAGGTAAAATGGATGGGCTGTTGTTCTAAATCAGAGTTTTGCCCTAGCTTTCAGCCAAAAGAGCCAAATGTAACAGCTGAAATGAAAATTGCGTGTTCTTCTCATTCTCTGGAGTGCAGAAGAGGGAAGGCCAGCAGGTCTTCTTGTTCAATAAATATACCAAAAGGTCCTCCTTTTGGGCCTGGACAAGCCACAATAGCTCTATTCAGTAAAGTCCTCCAAAAAGGTCAGTCTGATCATTTGACATTGTCTTCTGGCTGTTAATTTTTACAGGGAGGGACACTTCTTGGTCCCCCAGACACAGTTGTTGACCTGGGAAACACTGAAGTCACTGAAGAAATTTTTCTGGAGTATCTTTCCTCTTTGGGGGAATCTATGTTCCGGTAAGTAACAGCTTGTACTAGAAAATCTGTGTAACAAAAAGGTGCAGAATGGAGAAAGGTATTGAGAAACCAATGCAGCTCACAAAGCATTGTCTGCTTGATGTATTATTTGGTACTCTTCAAATACAAGACTGTAGCTAGCACACCAATACACAAGGAGCTACCAGCTAGGCAACACTCTGATGTGCCAGCCTTGAGCTAGGCTGGGAAAGCATTCTTCTGGGTAATCTTTCACACTGTTTTTTGTAAAATCGAATAATGCCTGAAATGCCTTTGAGAGTATCACCAGGGAAAATGATATCTCTCAGTATATAGCACTTTGTGCCATGAAGTGCTTTAGTAAAGCTGCCAACTTTCACATGAGCAAAAGCAAGGTCTTGAGTGAGTCTACTTCTCATGAGAAAAGAAAACTGTGTAATTTAGTGTTCTGGCTATCTTTCAATGTCAATAATTCCTGTGATTTCTCATTACTCCTTCTGTGGTTTTAAGTGAAGAAACCTGACCTCACTTATCTTCCCAAAACCCGTTGTATTAAAGTCAGTGATGCAAAGAGATGTCATTTTCCACCCTGATTCAATTGAATTTGCGGGTGAGTTGTTGTCTGTATTTTACCTATTTGCCTTAGAATTCTGTGGGGGTGGTGGGAAGTGCTAATGTAAGGAGATGTTATTCATTAGGGGTCTAAGTTTTTCTACCTGTAAGATATATTGCTGAGTCTGTCTTTTTATGTTTTGATTTCTTTTCTGTGTCACAGAGGAGAGTCTTATAACCTCTTTGAACATAACTGCAACACCTTCAGCAATGAAGTGGCACAGTTTCTGACAGGAAGAAAAATCCCTTCCTATATCACTGACCTTCCATCTGAAGTTCTTGCCACGTGAGTATGGATGTCTCTCCTCTCTGTAACTACTTCATGCTAATGTTGATGACAGAGTGAGCAGTACCAGTTTCTGATGGCTGTATCGAAGAACCAGCATAGGATTAAGGAGAAGATGCTATTTACCTGAACACTTACAACACTGTACAACAAGTGGTAACTGGCACAGGTCTTATGAAGAACACAGGAGAACACAGGTTGTTCTTCAGCCTTTAACTTAAACTAGTTATTTTGTGATGGTCTCTTGTATGTGATCAGACAAACATAGAAAGTTCCAGAAAACAGGGCAAGGTTTTGTTTTGTTTGTTTGGTTGGGTTTTTTTTCTTCTTTTAGAAAACCAGTATCCGTTTAAGATCACTCCACTAAGCACTGTCATTGCAGTGGAAGTGTCAGCTTTGCTTGTGAAGAGACAGGGGAGATATAATTTTAAAATTCATGCTGCAGTTTTGAAGTTAGGACTGCATGGAAAAAGAGGATATGAAAAAGAGGAAATTTTAAAAAAGAAGTTGTTCTAAATTATCAGACAGGAATTATACTTTCAGCTAGTGAGAATCACCATGGGAGATTTGAACTCCATCATTTAGGTTTTATTTCTCATAACAGTGGTATAGCACATTATTTGGGAGACGTGTTATCTACCCTGGGCTCTTACCACATCTGATCTCCCAAAATCTGTAACAGAGCGAGTCATATCGAAAGACAAACCAGGTGCTACAGATGGCAGCAGGAATTACTCTGTGAGTGTTGAACCATTGTCTTTAAGGGAGCTAGAGGCTATTCTGCAGATCTCAATATTGATGGACTTAATGGAACACTGCAGTTGCATAACAGGGATTTTGTTTGCACACTTAAGTAGAATGAATTACTGAAAGCTAGTTTCAGACACAGTATTGCCACATTAGCATTCTAGGCATGTTAGGACTCAGAACTAGCTTATGTTAAATAAGGTTTAAGTTCCTTATTTATTGAAGAGTAAACTCTCTTTATTAGGTTAAATTAGCTTGTTTTAGTTTGTAGCAGAAGTCTGTTCTTCAAATTTGCTTTACGATGTTGGTTTGATTGCACCCTAGGAAGTTAGTGAGCTTCAGCAGTAAATGAGAACCATTGTTAATCAAGTAAACCATCTGAGGTGTTTATTTCTTTACCTTCTCAGACCTTTCGGACAAGCTTTAAGGCCCCTTCTGGACTCCATCCAGATCCAGCCACCTGGGGGAAATACCTTCAGCAGACATAATGGACAGAGCTAACAGGAGTGACCCAGCATGCCCAGCTTCACCAAGCCTCTTCCTTTTTAAACATAAATCTACCAGATTCCTATTTTATAATTTCCCATCAGAATTAACTCTGAAGAAGGTACAAGACAAGTTTTTAAATTTCCTAGGGAGAGGATTTATCAGGGTGCATGTAAGACAATGCTACCAAAAAGATTGCCATAATTTCTAATAGCATTATACTAATTTATAAAGGCTGTCTTGTCCAAGTAGGCTGACACTTTCTGCGTAACTTCTGTGCTGGTAAGTGGGAATTCATTCCATGAGCCGTCAAGGGCCCATCACACAATTTGAAGTAAATAAGGGGATGTCCTAGCCATCCTTTGCAGACTTGCATCTCTTTCTCCTATCACTGCCTGTATTATTTGGGTATGTGCTGAAGTCTGTAGCAAAAAAAGGCAAAGGGATTATTGGTAGCCTAGGGAAGGGAGAGTGTCCCAGGATTAGTCCTATGTGTATTTCACTGGCATTGTTATTTGCTCAAGAAAAAGCCGAACTCATCTGACTAGAATGCCACTTGCAGTGGCACAGCTGTGTGGGAAGGGTGATGAATTTGAACCACAGTTCCAGTACAGTAAGACAGGAATAGCATGGCAACTGCATGATGATATAAGTTGGACGAATTCTGCTTTCAATATCCACTTGCAGACACAGTAGGAGTTCCAACTTTCATTGATATTGCTGCCCTTTTCAAAGCAGTCAAGCCCATCAGAGAGGGCTCTGCTTAAGATAAGTGCTAGGTCTCCCCAGATGTAAGGAAATTGAGGAAGAGTAAAATTAAGTTTTTCCATGGAGCAACTGAGTTTTTTGGGAAGCATGCAGAAGCAGTCTATCAATACTGCATCTTCTAGTTTAAGATTTTTATGGCTTTGCACTTAATTGCAGTGGGAAAAGAACAGGGGAATGAAAGAGTAGGTACACTGTTTTCTTTTCATGCATGTATATACGCTATTTTCCTGAACAATTTTGTAGCAGTTACATTTAGGAAGGAATACAAGGAAGACATCAGACAAGCCGCATAACATTGCCGATGCTCTGTAAATGAGGATTGCACATTCCAGATGCTGCTGAAAAAGCATCTATGCAAATGTACAGCCCTTTGTCCAGTGCTTTGTTGTGAAAAGTATTGCTGCAAGTTCAGTCCCGTATCTCAAACTTCCTGCGTTGGAAACTTTCTGGATACCTAAAGGACATGTCTTTCCTCTGCTGAGTCTTTCTCCCATAATAATGCAGTTTGATAAGTTTCTCGCACTATTACTCTGTGTGGACTGTAATGGTTTGTATTTTTGAGGGGTTGGAATAGAGGAAAACTGCAGTTTCATCACTGTCAAATACTTTGTTGCCCTGCACCTTGTGGAGCCACTGCACATATGGAAATAGGGTAGTCAGTTCATTCTGCAGTTTTATGTGTACCTGCCTTCAGTGCACAGCAGTGGCCCCTGCAACCCAGATCCTTCTTTCCCTTATCATTCTCTGCTTGTGCCATCAACTTCTCCTTAAGCATTTAATTTGATGGACTGGACTTGGAGATAACTGTGGCAGTTAGTACAGATTGTTTTATACAAAAGCTTTCAGTCTTTCCCCCTCAAAGTGTCCTGTTTGCAGAAAGCATTCTATAATAAGTCATTTATGAAAGCCTTTTGATGCTGCTGGAGGAAGGATTGGTGTTTGTTTTCTGCTGAACCATAGCTTGGTTTTCCTGTTTAGTATGTGTATCCTCTCCAGTCTTTTCCCATACATATTCTGTGAAGAGTAACCAGTCTTTCATCTTAATACACAAATGTTTGTGCCACAAAATGCTGTGGATCATGTTAGAGATCTTGGAGCTTCCTTAGTTGAACAGGTATACTCGAGCTGATACAGTGCAGCCCAACATCTAGGTATTCTAGTTTGGTACCTGCAAGCAGCATAGCTGTGCTTGCTTATCTTTCAGCAAACTATCACTTCAGGCACAGCGGCCTGTGGTGCAAGCACTGGTGCCATGGTTTCTGCCCCATACTCTTGCACAATGAGGATATGCCCTGATATGTCCAGCACTTCAGACATCCTGAGCCTGATTTTTGCTGGGCTGCCTACTTTAGGACTCTTTACGTCCTCTCAGGGGGCAGGAAAGAAAAGGAAGACGTTCACCCTGTGCATTTTGCAATCTGCCTTTTCCCCTCCTGAGTAGCCCCATTATGGAGGTCATGCTTCTGCTTTAAGGTCACTGGGTAAAATTTCACTCAGCCATATACTGTTTGCAACAGCCAGGAACCTCCTGGGGGGTCTCCTGGGCTCGGGACCTACTCTTGTGTTTCATGGCAAAAGTCCTATAGGAGGGAATCCTGTTTGCTTGGTCTTAATGGGTAATAAGACCCCTGTACCCTTTAGGACTCTTAGGAAACCCATTTGCCCCAAAGATGGTTATGCATAAATTGCAGGACTGTGCCCTCAATGTTCCACCCAATTGAATATAAACTAGACTGAGAAGTGTATGTAAGTGTATATAGGTGACAGACTTCAGCCAGCTGATTGACAAAGGGGCAGGGAAACTGAACTCCTGAATGGAAACAGAACCCTTTTGCCCCCACTTACTAATCTGTCTTGTATTGCTGGGGCTCCCCTGTGCCATTTTAAAAATGTTAATAATGTCTTTAGGCAGAAAGTGATGTTTTGATTTATTTGTGTTTTTTTCTATTACAATAAAAAGAAATACAGCAAATTTTCATGTTTGTATGCCTGTGCCCACACAACTGCCCAGTGAATGCAGCTGACCAGAAGGTATCATCTTCACTCTGATCCCTGCTGGGAAGTGCAGGATGAGAAATTGTCCAAGCAGTTAGTTTGTGCCAGGTACTGCTACTGGAAGTAGTGGTGGCTAATGCCCTTTGCTCAAACTGGCCACAGCCAATATTCTTATTTTAGCTGGGGAAAACTTTTCTTCTGTAAATACCATGGTATCTAAAGCCATATTTCTGAGGCTTGATACAGCTCGGCTGAGCTCAGAGAAGATGTTTTGTCAGCACAGGTTTTGTGCAGCCCTTGCTCATCTAACTGTGCAAGAATGAAATGTCTAATATCTTCTCTTGGAGAAGATGCCCATCAGAGTTTAAACACAGGAAAAGGCTCTAAGCTTGATGCTGCTACTTCAAAAGAGAAGCTAAAAAGCTGTAGACTAAGAAGTAGACTTCATGTATGTATTCCTTTGGAGCTGCTGAAGAGACATTGGTGAGGATTATGCAGCGCTGCCCAAAATATCTGGCTCTGGGGAAGACGTTACTTCTACTTGGTTCAGCCTTCTGCATGCTTATTGATAAACTACACGGCTCACAGCTTATGAAATAGTCTGTATCAGTAAAACAGAAGAAGCCTTATAACAGAAGGAGATTGTAACAAAGATGCATGATTATGGTTATTTTGAGCTGTGTTATTCAGGTGTGCTGGTTTGCTATCAAGTACTACTACTGGCCTCACACAAAATACCCACAACTGAGTATTTTAAAATTAAATTTTATATATATATTTTTTGTTTAAGGAAAAACCTTGACCTTACTGGCAGCTTACCTTCTAAACTTCTAATTGAGTATGTGCCTTTGCTGCTAGAGATTTTATTCCTGTTGACAACTGTTGCCTATCAGAACAGCAAGCAAGTGAATATATCAAGAGTGGTTGAAGTTCAAGGTATTAACTGGAACAGCCACAGTGGTCCTGTTCTCAGAGCTAACCTGGATGAAGGAACAGACACAGCTGTGTACAGCTGTGCACTTCACCAAAAGGCAAGCCTATGCTCTCAGGGAAACCAAGTCCTCACCAACTGATACCCAATGGCCATGGAGATGCTGGGAGAGATGTTTTAGCTTGAAGAGAGTTTCTAAAGCAGTGTGACAAATAAGCTGGAGAAAGCACAGCAGGTATTTCAAGTTTTGGAAAGCTCTTCTGATAGCATAAACTCCATGGCTCTGCAGGATATGAGAATGTGAATGCTCTCCAAATTTTAGCAGAGTTCCCAGTTCTGGAAAGTGCCCAGAGGTGGCACTGCTGCCTTTCAGCACAGGGATGCACCTGAGCCTGGGGAGAGTGGCTGGGATGTCCCTAGTAATGTCAATGCACCAGGCAAGAAGAAAGGTCTCTCCCAGACGAGAAAGCTGCAGGTAGGAGCAGCCAGAAAACAAGACTGTGGGGCAGCTTGGACTACAGCAAGAACCTGGTAGCAAGAACACTGCAGTGCCAAGGCTGTGACAGGTGTGAGCTGGCAGGTTTTCCTAACTGCCTCTTCCACCCAGACGTGGGAAGGCTTGTCCTCATACCATGTCATGGTTTATGAAAAATACAGGCTTGCATTCCTGAAACCCTGGGAGTTCACTGTGTATCTGACCCTCCAGCTGTCTTTTGAGAGCCCTGGGCATTAGCTCAGGGTTCTGCTGCATGAGAGAGCAGTTCTGGCTTCTGGTACTGAAGTACCCCAAACACATGAAAGCATATCTGCTAACTTGTCAACATGTGGTAGGCACAGTTTGCAGTATTTATATTCTGGAGTAATCAACCACACATTAACTGATGATACATGTAACCACACCTAGACAAATATTATAAATGAGCATAACCCTAAACTGAACTAAAAATTCACTACTCAATTGCATACAAAACTGCTTGGTGCTGAGAAACCATTCTGAGAGAGTTCCGATGCATCTGAGAGAAGAGTCTTGCTTTCCAGAGGTGGGAGCCCATAACTGGGAGCTGATCCAGAAAGTCACAGAGTCTGTGATTCTGTAGGAACATCAATTTACTAGGGCAAATAACATTTGTAATACCCATCCAAGACTGCCTGACCCACTATGTATGGATTGTTCCACACTATTCCTCACAGGAATGGTGTGGAAGTAGCTGTCGTGGTGGCATTAACCAGTGGACACAATGTTTCCCCCAGAAAGTAGCTGAGGATATTTTGGTAAACCTTGTTCAAGGCAATGGCACAGAGGTAAATTATTAACATTGTTTCTCTATATCCTTTCACTGAGTGGGAGCAGGAAAATTATAAACCACAAACAAAAAAGAGAATCTGTGACCCCACCTGGATGCTTCCTTTTGTGAGGAATCTGTTGGGAGAACTGGGAAAAGGGGTTGCACAATATAATTGAGCAAATAATACTGAGAAAAAAACAGACTGTAAAAAAACCTACTCCCAGCTCCAACCTAACTCAGTACTGACCACCACTGGGCGAGACAACACACGCTGACTGTTGAGCAGAAAACATTGTATTTTCCACATAAGTTTTTTTTTTTGTTTGGTTGGTTTGGTTTTTTTGTGTTTTGTTTTGGTTTTGTTTGTTTTTGTTTTGTTTTTATTTTGCAAATGATTCAGGAATTCTTGTAGGAGGTGGCAGTCAGAGGGGTGTCCACTGACACATATCAGACCAGTGTAATATGGAGCCACATGAATGTGATGTGACCAGATAGCCAAGTTAAATCCTAACTGACTCGTGAGTGGGTCAAAAGAAAAGTTACTGGCTTTGTGCAGAGGATACTTTCACCTCTCCAGTGAAAATACTAGATAGGAATAGCATACAATTGGGAAAGCAGTATGAGGCACAGGAACTGACTGGGTGAGTGTGTGGTGCTCTTGTCCCCTTCGCCAGGACGCACAAATCCCCAGAGAAGCCGAGCTTACCAGGTAGCTCAACCCAGACCCACAGCCGCTCAATTGCGGGGGGCACTGCAGTAATAACAACAAATGCGAAAACACGCACCCCGCACACCTTTCTTCCTCCAAACTCCCAGGTCCCTCCTTAGGGCTCTGAACACAGGATTTCAGGAGAGAGAACCCAGGCGGGGAAGCCGTTCCCGTCCGGCGCGTTAAGGCATCGCTGTGGATCTGTGGGGGAACCTGAGGGGTGCCCGGGGCGGCCGCGCGTCCCCGAGCGCTGAGGGGAGGGAGGGCAGCAGGGAGAGCAGGAGGGAGGGCAGCAGGGAGGGCAGGAAGGAGGGCGGGCGGCCGCCATCAGCTCCCGGCGCGGTCCCGCCTCCCGCCCGCCCGCAGAGCCGGGGCTGGCGGCGGGGATGGCGGCGGCGCGGGGCCGGGTGCTGTGCCTCTTCGACGTGGACGGCACCTTGACGCCGGCTCGGCAGGTAGCGAGGCGCGGGAGCCTTGGGGATGGTTTTATTTGCGGGGGCGAGGGGAGTGTGGCGGAGCTCGTCCCGCCCCACTGCGGCCTCACCCCCGCTGCTTCCCCCCCAGAAAATCGAGCCGGAGGTGGACGCGTTCCTGCGGGAGCTGCGGGAGAGGGTGCACATCGGCGTGGTGGGAGGCTCCGACTATGCCAAGATAGCCGAGCAGCTGGGGGACGGGGACGAAGGTGAGGCGCGGCGACGAGGTCTCCCGGGGGTCACCCGTGCCCTAAATCCAGCCCCAAGGCTGCCCTTGGCGAGGCTGGCCGTGGCCAGACGGGAGCTACTCCTTGGCTCCCTCTCCTTCTGTGGAGAGCCGGCGGGGATGCTCCAATCCACGCTGCCGATTCCAGCGTCAGTTTTGTACGAGCTTCATCAAGGCTCTGACAGCTGCACCTCCACACGCACCGCGTAGGAGCCCCCGGCAATTTTTGCCTCCCTGCCGCTCCGTGTGGTGTCTCCGGCAGGTTCCAGTGGGGACACGGGGTGGAATAGGACGTGGGGAAGGCGAGGGGGCAGTCCTTTCTTCCTCCACTGTGTTTTCCCTCTGCTGCTTGGATAGCAAGCGCCACTGGACTCCGAGCTCTCCCTCCCGCGTCGTTAGCGGAGGGAGGCCGAGAAATTCCCGGCTGAGAATGATTGCTGAGTCGCCAGTGCTGCGTGTCTGGGTTGCAGGAGGAGTTAGATAACCAGTAACCACATCACCCCGGCAGCCTGGCAGCAGGGAGGGCAGAGGAGAGAGCAGAGTAACACGCATACACTTGAAAGCCTGACATTTTGGAGCTCTTATCTTCGTCGTGCAACTGATTGAGCCCGTGACCTCTGTCAGGTCGTTTCCCCCTGCGTGCGTCAGCTCCCCACCCGCGAGGAGAAGATAATCTCCTCATCCACTTCGTGGAAAGCAAGGAGGGTAGGATGGTCAGTAGCTGTGGAAAGCATGGTACTAAGGAAGCAGGAGAATGGCTCAGTCAGTGCTGAGCCCAGTCCTTTATGCTGCTTTTCCTAAGCAGTACTCATGTTTCCTCTTTTGTTTCCTCCCACCTCAGTCATTGAAAAGTTTGACTACGTCTTCGCAGAGAATGGCACAGTGCAATACAAGAATGGCCAGCTGGTCTCCAAGCAGGTAGGTCCAGCTTCCTTTGCAGCCATGGCTCTCTTGCCCTGTGCCCTGCACTGCATGGGGACCAGCACTTGCCCCACTCAGCCTCTTCTTCTCAGTTGCCAGATCTTAATGTGCCACTCTTCTAGGTGGGCTTCATAAAAATTATGGCATCTTCTTCACTCTTCCTTCTCTTCCTTCAGGCCATTCAGGACCACTTGGGGGAAGAGCTTCTGCAAGATCTGATCAACTTCTGTCTCAACTACATGGCGCTGCTGAAGCTGCCCAAGAAACGGTAATGGCCCAAGTGCATGCAAATTGTAGTCATATCACTGATTTCTAGGAAACTCTGGGCTCCAGAGCTCTTATAAAAACAACTGAGATTGATAGCTTGTCTTGCTTCAGGTTTTATCTTAGCATTTAGAGGTACTGTGTAGGATCACTGGCCCACTGAGTCAGGCATGCTGGGCAAATAATGGAGGAGGGTCTTTTTCCTGAAGAGTCTGCATTATGTTTTGGCATAATGCCTGTTCTTTGGTCCTTCAGATTTTCTTCCCAGGGAAGCAGGGTACAGCCACTGTGGGCATCAGGGTATAGCAGCTGCATGTATCTCATTTAGGACAATGGTGCCAGCTCATTACTGCTCAGGGCATCAGGCATCATTGGTCATATGAATTTCCAAACAGGCAAACAATGGATCTTAAGATGGGAACTCCAGTGTCTGAGCACACAGTTTCACACTGTTTCTAATCCAGTGTCACTGGCTCACCCTGCTCTGCTCCCAGAGATGTGTTCCTGTCTGCTCTTCCCCTGGATATCCAGCAACCAGAGGGGTTGCTGGGTTGGTACACCTCCTCTGAAGGAAGACCAGGCCACTACTAGAACAGAAAAGGGTAGTTTTCCATTGGATCAGCTTGCCCTGTTAGCACAGAAAGGAGAGAGAAGGAACAGATGGCATGAAGGTGGGAGAACAGGAGGACCTCTTTCAGAGGCAGCCTGCAGTTAGGCCAGCTTGGGTGCAGAGACTAACCTCACCTCAGACCACATTTTCATGAATGCGTGAGCCACCTAGGGCTGTTGGGGGCAGCAGCTCTGTCTCTTGCCCTGGCTATTTTTGTCTGCTCTCCCCATGTGCTTGTACAGTGAACGTGAGCAGGTGAGCTGTTGGGTTGAGACTAAGCCGGTAAAAGTTGCTAAACTGTGATCCATATTATTTGCTTGATGTGAGTCACTATGTCGCAATACAAGGACCAGTGAGAGGGGCTAGGGTGGCTCCTTGCAATAGGACTGCTGGTTGAACAGGCCCCCAAAAGCATGGGCTGGGACCCAGAACCCTTAAGGCTGTTTGGTTGCCTCACCACTCTCTGGTTACCCAACTGCCTGGAAAAGGTTCAGCTCCCAAGTCGCTGTGGGGATTTAGAGTTATAGGATTTCTAGCAAAGCAAGGACTTTAACTTACATCTCCAGAGTCTTGGCTTGGGGCATGAGTCACAAACCCTGGGTGCAGAAATGCTGCTCCTAGGCTACAGGCATGGCTGCTCCCAGGCTGCAGGCATGGCTGCCTGTGTAGCCATTCCCCGTGATGTTCCTCACTGTGTTGTGAAATAGGAGGGGGAGACTTATTCCTCCAGACTCTCTATATCACAGGAAAATGGCAGGCAGATCTAGGAGGGACATGTGAGGGTTAATGGGATCCTCAGCTGAACAGGGAAGGGGATCTCCCTGCTCCAGCTAGATTTCCAGAAGAGTTGCAATCTATTTTCAAATTAGCAGTTGCTGTTTCTGTCCCAGCAGTTCTGGTACCTCTCTGGCCCTTTGACAAGCAAACATAACTAGCTGGGATTATAGTGGAGAGAAAAGAAGGGAGCAGTTTTCTGCCAGCTCAGTGCTTTCAACGAATCCACTGGGGAAAAGCAGAGCAGTGATCCCAGCACGTGGTGAGGGTAACAAGCAGGAACTGGATGCTGTCTGTGTAAGCTTAGATAAGAGCTGCAGTCAAAGGTGCAGGGGTCAAACAGGAGATACAAAGGCTCTGATTTGTGTCCCGCAAGGAGGTCCTAATTGCTCCTCAACCTGTTGCCAGACATCAGCAGCAAGTTGCACCAACCTGTGCCATCCCATTGTCCCAAGGTACTGCCAGCTTCACGGCCCACATATTTCTTAAAAACCTCATGGGGTGGAGATGCCACAGTCTCATCAGGCAGTTGGTCCAGGCCAGGCAATAGCTGTCCTTGCAGTTACTTACCTCACCTAAGCTCGTTGCTTCCAGCCTGTCCCCGGGGCACATAAGAACTGTTTATTCCTCTTCTCTTACAGTCTCTTTTTATAAAACTATGAACCCCATGGGGGGATCTTAAGCAGTTGTTGTGAAGCACCCATGAGTTGGCATGGCTTCTCTCCTCCTGCACATCCTTGCAGTGCCTCACTAAGTAGCCATTCCCCTGAAAAGGTTGTTTTTCTCCTCCTGCCCCAGTAAACTTGTGCCTTTGCCCACCCCCAGAGGAACCTTCATTGAGTTTCGCAATGGGATGCTGAACATCTCACCTATCGGACGGAGCTGCACCCCAGAGGAGCGAATTGAGTTCTCTGAGCTAGACAAGGTACATGGGCCAGACATGGACTCACCCTCCCCTATGATGGTTTTGCACAACCACAGATCTCAGGTTTTACGTGCTTCCTCCCATCCCAAGGAGAAAGGAGCCCAGCTCCAAGCTGTGCATATGCATATGCAGCAAAGTGAAGACAGGACTGGGAATCAGAAAACACAAGGGGAGACATTGAGAGATTTCACTGAAGACCACCAATGTGAAGGGGTGGCCAGCAGGATTCCCTGTGCAGTGAGAGAGCCACGGGGAATAAGGCAGTTATTTAAAAGCGTGTTTCCTCATTTACAGTACCCAAAGATGGCCCAGCAGCTGTTTTCTCTCCCTTACTCTCCCAGCCCCAACAGAGGTGGAACTAATGGGTTTTCCAGACTCAGAGAGCCACAGCAGATCTGCTGGGCAGGTCTCTGGAGCATTTGGCTCATGTTCATAACAGTTTCTGCCTGGGGGGGTCTTACTTGGCGTTGAGGGATCAGTTGGTCTTTGCAAGACTTTTTAAACAAAACTGGAGACTTTGGGTTATGAACTCAGCTTCTGGGAAACTGAAACAGTTGCATTTCATTGCCAAGGACGGGCTGGAATCTGCTTTTTCCCATGGACTGAGCTGGTGGCCTTTTACTTGGACACTGGGCAGGACTGGTGGAAACTGACTTAATGGCATGACACTGGGGCCCAGGACAGGTGGGAGGGGAGCAGAGCAATAAGGCAGAGTTGCCCAGCAGACAGGTTACAGTGGATTCTGGGAGACTATCAGCATCTAATTTTTCAAACGTTCTTTCCTTCCCTTTCCTCCTTATCCTCCCCAGAAAGAGCGGATCCGAGAGAAGTTTGTGGCAGCCTTGCAGAGGGAGTTTGCTGGCAAGGGCCTACGTTTCTCTCGAGGTAAGCAGGGAGGGCTTCCTTGGCTTTGCCTTTATCGTGTTTTCCATAAGATTCTGGGAAGGGGAGCAGGAATCCTAAGTGTTCTGTCTGAGGGCCTAGAGACTCTGAGAAGAGTAGGAAGAGCTTCTAATTCTAGAGGGCTGCCACAGGGGCATCATGTTTGCATACATGACAGGGCCACAGCAGAGAATAAACCATGCTGCAGGTTTGCTTCCCTGGGAATCAGCTGGACAGGTGGGTTTCTATCCCATGACATTATCGTTGCCTTAATTTCAGTCAGTGGAGCCCACTGCTAGAGTGTTAGAAAGAACTGGGGCCAGAGCTCAGGTGGCACATGTCATGCTCTAAGGTTTTATTTTGGGTTTTGGGGTTTTTTTGCTTTGCTTGGGATTTCTGTTCTGGCTGAAGCATCAGCAGCAGGGCAGTCAGCAGAGCTCCAACACATGCACCCCTTCCTAGGAACGAGACAGGAGCCTTATGCTCTGGGGTTTTCTTGGGAAGGTTGGCTGCATCTTTCTTCTTGGAGGAAGAGCTGACAAGGGTAAGGAGTTTTCAGCACCAAGCCATGGGCTTTTGTAGGGCCACTTCTTGGGGTGAGTCTTGCAGCCAGCTTACCAAAGGTGAGGAACCAAAGGGGGGGCTTGAGCAATCCTGGCGGTCTGGCCAGGATGGGGAGAAAAATGAGGATATGTGAGTGGTGGGAATGATGCTGGAAGAAGACCCTCTGCAGGGCAGATGGGCATGTGTGAGCCCAGCCAAAAGGTGAGCAGGTAGCGAGGCTGAGAGGCGGCAGGTGATAGCCCACTCCTGCACCCAAGATGGGTCAGTATTGAGTGTCTGGTCCTCCAGGGGCTTTCCTCTGAGAGCCTCTGCTTGCCTTCACCATCCTGCCAGGGGCATTCTCTGCTGCCCACAGCACTGACACACACCGTTTGTTACAGCAGAGAAAGACAAGGTCCCTGCCACTGTGTCCCCACAGGCATGGGGTGTGAGAACAAAACAATGAGCCTTTCTCCTCTGACTTTGGGAAGCTGCCATGAAGAGCCCAGGCCTGTTGTGTAAAAGCCTGAAGAAAAGGGGAGTTGTGAGCCCCTCATTCCTCCACAAAGAAAATATGAGTTTTCTCAGGTCAGGCATCCAAAAATAGGGCACGTGGAAAGGGGGTTCTGCCAAGCCGGCTTCATGTGCCTTCTCCCTGGAGGATGCAAGGCCCAGAGGTGCGAGAGACGTCCCTTCAACCGCTCCAGACCACTGCTCTACCTAGGTGAGGGACTGTGCTGGCTGTCCTCCACACCACCTCTTCTCTTTGGTTTCCTACCTGCTCCAGCTGGCATCAGGAGCCCCTTCTTGCTGCCCAGCTCTGTTTGAAAGGCTAGAGTGCAGTGAAAGGCAGTGTTTTCATGGGTAGATGGCTTTGGATGTAAAGCCAGAAAGGATTTTAATGATGTCAACCAAGTTTAGTTCCTGCTCAGATACTGGATCCTACTGCAAGCCTGAGGACATCCCCATCCCTGAGCTCACAAAGCACTAGCTCCCATCCATATTACAATCCAGGAGATCCTGTCTTGTTCCTCTACTCCAAGCTGGACACAGGCTCCAGGGAGGCTTGGATCCTCAAACCACTGGGGACACTCAAAACAGCCAGGGAGGGAAGGACCATGGCATCAGGACATACACAACTGAACAACCCCAGGGATTGGTGCCTGTCTACTCACCCCCTTCCTTAGAGAGGTAGGATTATCATTTATGAAGAAGAGTGTGAAATTCCAAGTTTTCTGATGGCGACTCCAGTATATAGCCTGGAGAAGATGAGCAGAGGCCTGGACTGGTAGATGGATGCACATCCCAGCTCAAATCACTGCCTCTCTGGCTCTGAGTGAGACCTAAACCTCTATGACACAGGCTTTATTTTGGGAGGAACATGTCATCTGTCTTGGTGCTGGGACAAGGGCCTCTCTCTGCAACCTGTGCAACCTTGACAAGATGAAACAGGTGCTGCCTCCAAGCACCCCAGAAAGCATGGTAGGGTAAATTCTGCCTGGTCTAAGAGCAAGGGCTGGGAAGTTTGTTAACCCATAGTGGCTGTGGGTGTCCATGTCCATATGCAGGCTCTCTGGGAAAACTCTCTGACCGCTGTATATCACATCTGATATGATACACCACATCTGATTCAGTGGCTCTCCCGATGCTGGCAACCTTCACTAAACTCTTGTGTCAAGAGGTGATGGTCCAGGGTCATGCCCTGATTATATTGATGGGTTTGTGGTACTTCTATGGCAAGGTCCTTGATCAGTGTGCAGAGACAGTGTATGGGTCCAGTCCCATGGAGACAGTCCCTGCAGGGTTAAGGAACATCAGAACAGTGGTTTTGGAAGGGCCAGCACTGTCCAGGTAGGAGCCTATAAGAGAGCTTGGTGCCAGTCTCCAAGGTCATTGTCCCCTGTTGGGACACTGAACATGCTGGTGCTATCCACAAGGCATGACCCCAGATGTCCCCCAGTAGATGCCTCTCTTGGGAGGAACCCGCTGGCTCTTGCTTGCCTGCAGGGAAACTGCTAATGTCACCCCAACCATACTGATGTCGCTCCAGCCTGTTGTTATAGGAACAGCCTTTGCCACTCTCCTAGCCGCATGCCAAAAGGAACACCCATGCAGAGCTGGTGTTCATAACCACTATTTGGAGTGGGGGATCCCCACAGACATCCAACACCCTCCCATCCTCCTGCCGAGCCTAGGGTGAGACAGCCTGCCAGCTCCCAGTGACTTTGCCCGATGCCCTTCCTTCTGCTGGCAGGTGGCATGATCAGCTTTGATGTCTTCCCTGAGGGCTGGGACAAGCGCTACTGCCTCAATGTGCTCGATGATGAGAGATTTGACACCATCCACTTCTTTGGGAATGAGACAACCCCTGTGAGTATTCCTCACTCACCCCACACATGGCTGCCTTCTCTCTTGTGTGGAGATGCTCCATCACGGGTTCCATGGCCTGGGATCCCATTGGCACCAATACAGAGCTTTAGCGGTGTGAGGGAGGAAGATGTTTTCCTATGCTGTGGGTTTGTGATGGTCTCATGATGGCAGCAGGCTTACTGGCTTACAGGGAAATCACCTCGGATTCACTGTGCTGGGAAGCAGGTCCATCTCAGCATTGCTTTCCTTATCCTGGCACCCTTGGCGGGGCAGCAGCCACTTCTGCAGCCTGCATGACCCAAAACATGAGCCCTCAGCACTTAGAAGAGGACTTCTCACCAGCAAGAACAGCTTCACCTTCCGTCTAGAGCAGTGGAGGATCATGCTGTCCTCCTGCTGGAGAACAGCTTGGCCATCCACTCAGCCCGTTCCAGATGCTGGCAACCTCTGCTCCCCAAATGTACCCATCCCACCTTCTGCTAGCCCTTCCACAGGCAGGGCAGGGTTTAAGCCCAGGCTCCTGGACAAGCTTGGCTGGTCTGGGACCTTCCCTGTCCTGTCTATGCTGCTCCCCTGGCATTGAAGAGGAGAGGAAAGACGGAGGGAGAAGAGTTCCCAGACCAGCCTGTTCTGCCCCCACCGGGGACAACAAAGCCCAGCCTGCCCCTGACTGCCACCATGTCCCTGCCTGCCCAGCTGCTGGCTCCCACCCCAGCTCCCCACAGAGCAAAATGCAGATTCACAGATGAGATTGTTCTGGTGAGACCCTGCTAATGCTGTGCCCATTTTCTCTTCCCCTGCAGGGAGGGAACGATTATGAAATCTACGATGATCCCCGCACCGTGGGACACAGTGTCCAGTGCCCCCAGGACACGGTCCAGCGATGCCGTGAAATCTTCTTTCCAGAAAGAGCCAACGAGTGCTGACTGCCAGGTCCCTGGAACCCCACCCCAGTCCCATTCTCTTCCCCCACCAGGAAAAGCACCTTGATTTGAGGAATCTGCTCAGGGTAGATGAAAAAAACACTTTACGGAGCTGGTCAGGATGTAACACGAGTGCAGGTGGGTGGCAGGAGGGAGCCTTCTCTGAACAGCCCTTTGGCACTCCCCATCTGTGACTGGGGGTCATGGTATCAGACCCTTCTCACCTTCAGAAAAACTTCTCTCTTGACAGTTCAGCTGTGGTGGGTGGTGATGCAGATGCTTTTGTGGCTGGAAAGCATTTGAAAGGGCCAGTCAAGTGCATGTGTGTGTCTGTCCCAAGCTCCCTCTCCCCTCCTTTTCCACTCTGTTTCTCTTAACAGTTCTGCATGAGGGAATATTTTCACCTTTCTCTGCCCCTTGCACCTTGGCCCAGGAGGCCAGGGCTGCTGAGGCTCCAGGAATTCCAGAGCAGCTCTGAGGCAAGAGGCCAGGAAGGCTGTTTGCTCCAAGCCAGTGGTAGGAAGAAGTAGCTGTGATCCCAGCTTGTTGCACTACTGTACATTCCAATGGAGGGGTCACCACGTCTTTCCCCTCAATGCCACACCGTGTCAGTCCCTACACGTGACCTGGGAACTATAGCTTAGAAATTACTGGGCTGCTTCTCTGAGCTTTGCTCAGGTGCATTAAGAAACCACTTCATTGCTTTAGCTTACCAAGACCCCCTAGGGTTTATTTTCTATATTATTATTCCATATTTTCAAGTTGGATCTTGCTGGTCATGGCTGGAGGATGCTGGCACCTGGTGTGTGCGGAGCTTGTTGTGGAGCATTTTGAGGCAGAAGGCTTTCCAATGGTCTTCCCAATCTCAGGTTCATTAGGTGTCACAGATCACCGAATGAGGGTTGGAAGTGACCTCTGGAAATCTTCTAGTCCAACCTTCTTGCCAAGGCACGGTCACCTAGAACAGGTTACGCAGGAACATGTCCAGGTGGGTTTTGAATGTCTCCAGAGCAGGAGATTCCATGAGTTGTCTGGGCAGCCTGTTCCACTGCTCTGCCACCCTCAACATAAAGAAGTTCTTCCTCGTGTTGAGGTGAAACTTTTTGTGGTTTGGTTTATGGCCATTGCTCATCATCCTGTTGTTGGGCACCACTGAAAAGACTCTGGCACCACCCTCTTTGCACCCACCTCTGAGATACTTATATACATTAATGAGATCCCTTCTCAGTCTTCTCCAGACTGAATAGGCCCAGCTTCTGCAGTCTGTCCTCATAACAGAGGTTTGTCCATGTAAAACCTTAGCCAGGGCATTCATAACAAGCCAAGTCCCCTTCCTTCCCCATGCTCAGCTTTCCATCCTGCTGCCAGAGACATTTTCAGAGAGGACCAACACAGGCCAGACCTAGTTCGTAGTGCCAGTGGGGGTACCCACTCAGCAGTGCCCTCCAAGCTTGCTTTTCCACCTCGTCTCATCCCACACACTCAGTTTACATGGTCACCTTTAGGCAGACAGGATGTCCAGTGCAGCTATTGTATGTCCTGTTCCTCTTTCTGGATCTTGGTGGGTTGCAACCCCACATCTCTCCATCAGCCCTTGACCTTCTTCCTCACATTGTCCTTTTATTCCTGGCAGTTGCGTTGGCGTTTGTGGCCACACTGGTGACACCAGTCACAACTTAGTGCTCAAAAGAAGCTCAGGGATCCATCCCCTCCAGGGAGATGTCCTGCTTGTAGCTCCTCAGAGAACATGGATCTGGCATTTGTGGACCTGGAGAATGCCGAAGGTTTCTTCAAACCCCCCACCATTGCTCCCCAGAAGCCTTTCTCACCACATCCATGCTGGTATGGCACCGCCCTGTCTCTTGGTCCTGTTTTCTCTCCCCTTTTTCTCCTGCTCCTGCTTTCCTCACCATTGGTCTTCATCTCCCACCAGCAGCTGGAGTGCAGAGAAGTTTCTCAGCTGGCTTCTGCCACCTAAGCAAGGCACCACCATCTTCCTCAGGCGAGATACACTGGTGCTTTTAGACCCAGGGCAAGGCTCACATGTGTCCATGGGCAGAATTCCAAGTGGCTACCTGGCCACAGGAGCAGGGATACTGTATGACCAGTGCTGATGATGTGCTGTCTCCTCCACTTGACTGCACCTCTTAACTACAACACACCAGATCTCTGATACATCACATTTGCATGAGTGCAGCTGTATGCCTGGCATCCAGAAATCCCCAACAAATGCACAAACTCCTCCTTCTACCCAGAGAAGATTTCTTTGTGGGAGAAGAGGACCCGTTGGAGAAGCCTGAATGCAGGGTACCTTTTTGCAGGTCATGGGTTTTGGCCCTGCACTGTAACCTTCATGGAGGAATCGAGTGTTTTGTGGTTCTTCCTTCTGTGTTTCACTGTGGATTAGATTATGTGTGGGTCTTGGGGAGTTTATTTTTCCTGTAAGCCTATTCAAAGCCAGCAGGACTTCTACTGAGTTTAGGGGTTAGTGAAGAGCAGGGCCTGGCCCTGACAGTGTGGGGCACCGTGGTGGCCATGAGGGCTGAGATGACTTGCACCTTTGAAGGGGAAGGCAGGCTCTGTCCCAGGCTGTCCCTGCTGGGAGCAAGTCCCTTGCTCAAGCTGGGGGGAGTTACAGGGCGAGCAGAGCGGAGCAGAGGCAGAGATGACCTTTGAGGCACCAGCCATCACTTTCTCAGCTCAGGAGCAAACTTGTGTATGGGTGGGATGAAGTTCAGGAACCTTCCCCACTCCTGTCTCTTACACCAAGCTTGGGCTACTTGAGGGCAATCTCCCACCTGGCAGCCCCAGGGTCTCAGAGCCACAGAATGGTTGAGGTTGAAGGGACCTGTGGAGATACCTGGTCCCACACCCCTGTTCAAGCAGGACCACTGAGAGCCCTGATCACCTGTGCTGTATTTTTGAAAGCAGGGATGGTGCAGGGTTTGGAGCCCTACATTTAGCAGACAGTTCATGCCTATCCCTGAGATCCCTTTGATGTTCCTGTCACGGTGGGTGCCCACAGTGTAAGTGGGGGTTTCCCTCTGTGTATGTGAGTGAGCAGAGGTGGCAGGCCCCTCACCCATGACTGTCTTATTATATGGCTCCATATCAGTGTGAGATGGGCAGCTCCTGTCTGGCTGATACCAACTGTTAAATAAGAACTATATTTAAATACACAGATATGTATATTAAAAAAAAATTAAAATCAATCCTATTAAAGCCACAACACGCAGCAGTTGGAGGCAGCATGTGCTTTGTGCTGGGCTGTGTGGGGGTGAAAAGCAGCCACCCTTCAAAATCCCCACAGCAGTGGGTCCTGGTCACCCCTCATGGTGGGCAGCAGCCTCCTGTCCCAGGTGCAGGGTGTGATCGTTGTGAGCAAAGCTGGAGGTCATCCAGTCCTTCCAGGCCATACTGTGCTGAGGTGGGTGAGTCTATTCTGGGTGCTCCAGGTCCTTTACCTGAGAGAATCACCAGCATCTCCACGGTGACACACACACACACACACACAGAGGACAAAGGCAGGGTGGGCAGGGCTCATGGGAAAGTCACTTTTAATGGTTTATTGCCAATGTTACAAGGGTTGACACATGGTCAGACAGGCAGGAACCACACTGGAGTTGTAAAACCACCACCACCAAGTCTAGGGATTTAGTTTATCTCAAAAAAAAAAAAAAAAAAGGAAAGAAAAAATTAGTTTGCCTTTGCCAAGCTGACTGCATGTCCTGGGTATACCTGGAGCCTGAGCCAGGGTTGCCACACCCCTGGGAGAGCCAGGCTTTAGGTTGGCAGTGAGATGGGCCAGAGGGTCCCAGGGCAGTCCCCACACCATCCTGATCTGTGGCAGGATATCGTGGTCCTCCTGAATCCACAGGGCCCAGCTGTCCTGCATGGCACTAGCCTTGTCCCATTCTCTCACCACTTACCCCTCTCAGCAACAGCAGCGGCAAGAAAGATGTCAAATATCCCTCTCCATCCATGCTGAGAAGCAGCAGCACCAGCAGCTCCTGAAGAGCAGGTACCCCAGGAGCTGGCTACCACCTCCCACCCTGCTTAGGGGGGCTGCTGGCACCCCACTGCCCCCAACCCTACTTTGAAATAAATCCTTAAAGATGCTAGTAATTCCCAGAGCATCAGCTCAGGCACTATTCCCCTGGGGTCAGCTCAGGACCAGCCGAGTGCACATTGTCCCTGTCCTGCTGCCCTCTGCCCTGTCCCTCCCTGGGGCTGCAGGAAACCACCTGGCCACGGTATGGCACCGAAGACCAAAAACGAAGTTTGTGCTTTGTATACGAGACCCTGCCTACATTGAGGGGCTGGGGAGGAGGTGATTGTGCTCACCCCACAGCCAAGGCTACTCAGCCCCTCAGCCCCTCACCACCCCGGCAAGCTACAGACATGCACACACACACGCACGCGCACGCATGGGAACAGGGGTCCCCAGGGGGCTGGGGGGCAAGGGGAGGAGGAGAAAGCGGCCATCTCCCCAAAACCATGTCAGCACCGAGCCAAGAAAAGTGTGCTACTGGCCCAGCAGCAGTGTAGAGCACAGAGGTGCCAAGTGCCTCCCTGCCCCATGCCCAGGGGCAGCATCCCCGAGCACAGCACCAAGCACCCCTGGTGACCTGCCAGCAGCAGTTCACCTCTTAAAACCGAATTTTTGCTTGCTGTAAGCCACTCACCTCCCCGTGGCACCACTGACCTGAGATCTTGTGATGGAGGGATGTGGCTAAGGTGAGTGCTGTGAGCTGCCAGAGATGGGGATGGGTCTCAGCCACCCAGATCTCGCACAGTGCTATGTCATCCCACACCACCCTGCTTCACCCCTGCCCAGGGGCGTGTCCCACTGCTGCTGTCCCACTTGCTGGGTGCCCATCTTGCCAGAGTGGGATTCAGAAGGATGAGCCTCCCCGTGCCCCCTCCTGCTCTCAGCACCTGCTTCAGCCCAGGGCAGCTGGAAGGCTGGGGGGCTCTGTTCCCCATGGCCTCAGGGACAAGGAATGGGGGACAATGGGGCTCGGTGCTGCCCCCGGAGCTGGGGGGCATCCAGGGAGGGCTCTGCTTCCCTTGTCCCCCTTGACAGACACTTACAAACACACACAGAGAAAGGAAACCGTAACCTTATAAAAGACACTGAACGCAAACGCCTGCATGTTTGGGGACAGCCCTGGCCCCACCACCGCCTCGGCTCCCCCCACGCCCCTGTGAGCGGCTGGGCAAGCTTGCTCCATGGGGCTGAGTGGCTGGCGGCCTGCCCGGGCGCCTAGGAGCCGATGATCTGGCCGGACCACGTCTCATGTTTCGTGTGGGGTGCCAGGTTAGTGAGGACCACCTCCACCGCCTGGAACTTCTGGTTCTTGGGAGGGATAGGACAGACCTTGTATGTCACCTCGTCCCCCTCCACCGGGACGTACTCCCCCTCGATGCTGTGGGAGAGGAAAGGAGAGATAGTGGGGCTGTGGCCAAGAGATGGACCCCTGCCCTGGACTACCCAGAGTCAAGTAAGGCACCCAACCCACCATCTGCGCCTTGGGAAAGAAAACCCACAGGTGAAGTGGGGCAGAGGGCACTCAGAGCCCCATCGTACCCCATGGTAGGGATGCCCACAAGACTCCAGCCCCATGCTGATGGCATGGCTCACCCAGGGTGATCTGGCACCACACAACCCCAGGACTTACTCAGACACATGCACGAAAATGTCCTCTGTGCCATTCTCTGGGGTAATAAACCCATGGCCCTGGGAGCGAGAGAACTGCTTGCAGACACCTTTGAAGATGGGACCAGCAGAGGCACGTGCTGTCCTGTGGAAGGAAAGGGAAGGATATTTTTCACTGGTAGCACTCACCCGGGGGCAGCATGGGGAGAGGTTTGCTATGAACACATGATGGTCCCTGGGAGAGCACATGGCACCCACCTGCAGCACTCTGGGCAGGTATGTGCCGCAATGCCGGGCACTGAGCTGGCAAAGCATACCAGGTGTAAAGGGCTCTGCAGGTACTGCAAGGGATCACGATCCCTGCTCGGCTCAACTGGCCAATCCCAAACCTGCATGCCAGGTACTTACGCTGAGTAGGTCCTGGTCCTCTTGGTGGGGAGGGGGCTGGGCAGGTCCCGCAGCAGGAGGTTCCCTCGCTCCCAGATGCGGCTGCCCTCCCGCTGGAAGGGGAAGGTGGGCCACACTGGTGACTTGGGGGAGTGCAGTGGTGGCACCGCTGGTGGGGCACTGGGGTCTGAGGACATGGTGGGACCGGTGGGTTCCTCCGTTTTGGGGGCAGGCGGGCAGGTAGCAGGAGAATGGACACGCAGGTGTGCAGGTCTACTGCTGGTGACCTGAGGAGCAAAAGGAGGTGAGGGTTACACACCCTTCTGTGGGACTTTTGGACCAGACAATTGCTGTCAGGAATTTCCCCTCTGCCTCCAGCATGCTGCCAACCTCCTGTATTGGACACCAACTCCCAGCACTAGAAACGGCCCCAGGAAGACTGACTCAACTTGGAGCCACCTAGAACGTTTCAGAAAATCAGCCCCAAGGCAAGAGCCTGGTCTATGGCTCTACCTTTCATTTGCCACATATTTGAGATGAAGTTGCGAAAAAGCACACCTCGGGAAAAGAAGCAATGGAGCATGGGCTGCCACAGGGAGGGACCATTTTGGGAAGGATGCCCATGCAGTGCCAGCATGCCTGGGCCTCCCATACCAGACTCTGAGAACTTCTCCCAGCCTGAGATTTCTGGTAAAAGAGTGAAGGACAAAAGCTGAGACAACGGCTAGGGATCTAAAGTCTTCCCAGCACAGGAGGTTGCCTCAGGCCTTTAGGATTTAGGACCCAAACCCAGCCCCAGCCAGCGGCACATTCCTACAGAAAGCGACATCAGTGGGCTGTGTGAGAGCTGCCAGCAGCTCTCACACCCCTTCAGCACCTCATTTGAGCCACAACACAAGCCCTACCTCCTTCTGCTGCCATCATTAGGCTCCAGTTTTTGGCTGGCATCATGCGGTTTGCAAGGAGTTAAAGCCCTAAGGAGAAGAAACCCCTCAAACCTGTCCTGCCAGAGCAATTGTGGGCACTATTGTCCTTGCTTGAAGCACCCTGAGCTGAAATTGGAGGGGTTATGCATTCATAAGCCTCCCAATGAGATGCTCTGGTGCATGATCAGCACTTCAGAATCTTGCTCAGAAAGCCTTTGCTCTGACGATTTCTCTTCCAGTCACTCTGTGTCTGACACTGATCTCTGTCCTGAGGTGGCCAACACCAGTGGCTGCTTGGAGGCATTTCTCTGTGGGTATGCTGTGTGAAGGGGCTCACCCATCTCCATCACACCTCAACCTCAGAGGTTTTCCCATCACCCAGAGATGAGGAGTCTGACATCCTACAGAGTTACCATCCCCTTCCCCACCACCCCCTTCAGCCCCTTCCCACCCCAGTGGGGCATGCAGCATCTTTTGGGACAACATCTGCACACACCAGGAAACCCGGAGAATGTTTAATTTGTTTTCTGATTCACTGTGGCCCTTTGAGACACAGAGGCCCTGAAGGGATGTGCAAAAAGGGGTCACCTCCACTCTGAAATTAGCAGGCAACAAGGACATGGAAAAAGATTTCTAGAGCAGCTGAAGTTTCAAGGAGGGACTGCTGCCCTCACCCACCTCTGCTTGCTTCCCCTGCCAGGGGGTCTGCCTGTCCCCACTGCTGGCAGTCTAGCTTGGATGCTGCCATGGGATGCTGCCCATCTGCGACTCAGACAATGTGCTAACAGCTGCCCCCTCTCAGCCCTGCAGAGCTTCACTCTGAGGTCCAGGCGGCAGAGGCCACACTGGAGTGCTACCCCAAGGCAGAAGCCATCATGATCCTCTGCCCTCCAAGATGATTCCAGTCATGGCCACAAATGCCTCGAAAACATCTCTCCCATCACTGGCTCCCTATTCGCCCCCACATCAAACCCTTCCTGTGCTTCAGTGGCTCCTCTCTGCCATGAAGCAACTGGAGCACACAAACCTGGCCTTGTGCTCCACATTGCACCCTACATAGGCGTTCCCCAGCTCCCAGCCTGACAGCCTCAGTACCTCCTGCCCCCAAGCCCAGGTTCAGCATCTGTTTCCCCTCTACTCTGCCTCAGCATCTCCTTCTCCCATTCCCAGGCTCAGGCTTATCCACTCCTTCCCCCATGCCCATGGAGCTCAGAGAGGCTCAGGGAGCACCCACATGAGACCTCTCAAAGCCAGGCCAGACATCAAGCAGCTTTCAAGCTCCCATCGATGCCCCCAGCCAGCTGCACTGGCACGCAGTCTGGCCCCTTTAGGTCAGCAAAAAGCAGGATCTGCCACCTTCCTGGGAGGAGTGGGATGATTGGGGGGAAGCCGCCACTATGAAAATGGCCTCTCCACGGCGCGCCTCCTCTGGCGTGCCTCCTCTGTGCGCTTTCGCTGACAAGGCCTTTCCATTCCCCCACCAGATTAGGGACAATGGAGGGTATTTAACCTGAATAATGATGCTTGGAGCAAACTATTAGTATGCTGAGGGAGTTGGTTGGCATCCATAAGGGGCTGGAAAAATGGAAGTTTCCCAGAAGCAAAAGAAAAGTAAGAAGCAAAGGGGAAGGGGCGTGCAAGGAGGGGAGCCTTGCAGGCACAAAATGGTGTGTGGCAACCAAGAGCAGGTTTGCTCCGGGTTCACCTGTGGAACCAGCCCAGACTCAGGTGCCCTGGACAGCTCCCTGGTTCGGGGGACAAGCAGTGATTGAGAACAGGAGCTTGCTGGGCATCATGAGGAGGCAGACAATCTGATCCTGAGGGCCAAGGGCAGCAACGGAGCATGTCCATCTGGGCTGCTGTTTGTCCCCAGGAGCTGAGTTTGCTCCATGTAGGAGATCAAGCTGGGCCTGATCCCTCACAGGCACTCTGCGAGGGCTTTGGCTGGACCATGGGGATGTGGAGGGGAGCCTGGTGTGGGATGGCACTGGGATAAGCACAGGGACAGGGCAGAGCAAGGCTGTGGGA
The DNA here is from genome assembly GCA_013399695.1 of Formicarius rufipectus. Taxonomy (NCBI): domain Eukaryota; kingdom Metazoa; phylum Chordata; class Aves; order Passeriformes; family Formicariidae; genus Formicarius; species Formicarius rufipectus. The sequence goes on along the minus strand of VXAU01004747.1, from coordinate 1,427,703 downwards.
TCCCCATCCTCAGTCAGGGTATGCAACCCCCTGACACGTCCCTGAGCTGCCTGCTCTAACTCCTGCTTGGAGCAGAGGCTGGAGAAGCAACCACTGTCCTGCAGCCATGCCAAGGTGGTCTCCCACAGCCAGCATGTACACCCTCCTGCCCCTCTTCAGCACCTGGAACAAGCATCCCAAATCTGTGGGTCAGCTTTGGTGCCCAGCAGTTCAACGCCTGGTTTTGCTGGTGCTGGTGAAGCTGAGGCTGAGTGGGAGCTTTGGCACCACGCTGGGCTCCTGGGCAGTATCCTACCTCCCATCTCATTTAAATCCCCACAGCAAACAAAGGGATCGAGGAAATTAAACTCAGGGTAAAAGCGGGCTGAGAGAAGACAGGGAACACAAGTATATTCTCGCCAGTATCTCCTCCCCTCCCAGCCCAGTCGGAGGTCAGGGAAAGCCTTCCTGCCCTTCTCCTTCCCTTCCTGTGCTCCACCCCATCATCCACTCCCCAACTCTTTCTCAACACCGCAGCCCCAGCGGGCGACAAGGACAGGCCACCTGGGCACGGGAGGCGTTTTCACCCGCTCCTTCATCCCCTGTTGGGGACGAGAGCATCTCTCTCCACTCCAGGACTCTCCCGGCCCAGCTGACATCACCCACGACACTGTGTCCATCCTCACGGCACGTATACAGTGCAGGGACGAAATCCGGGTCACTTTGAAGAAGCAGAAGCTGAAGAAGCCCGGCTCTGCCGCGAGGCATGGGAAGCCTTTCCAGCGTAAAACCCCCTCCACCGCCACTGCTGGACCTCCGCCTTGCTCCTCCCTGTTCCCCCTAGATGGCTTTGCTCCGAGGGTCTCCCGGGGTGACAGTCCTTCAAGCCAAGGAGGTATGTAAGCGGCACCGAACCCAGGGCTTCCTGGAAGGATGCTCTTCATAAAAAAAAAAGCACCTACCACCCTGTCTACCTTTTGCTCTCCCCAAAGAAACCATCTCGGAGCCAAACCACAGAGCCCTCTGGTGCCAGGGTCTCCTCTGGCAGCAGCAATCAGCTTTGCTTTTGTATTTTTCGGAGGGCAGGCCCCTGAGCTAGCAGAGCTGACAGTCGGGAGCGCTCACAGGCGAAGGCAGGAAAGCCAGGCCAATTAAGGCAGACAGGCAGTAGACACATCAGCTTTTATCTCGAGATCCAAGGACCCCACTCATCAGCAGTGACTGAAAGGTCTGCGGTTTATCAAATAAAATCACTGTCTCTCTCCCCTTCTTTAAAGCCAAACACATTGACTTGGGTGCTGGCTGTGACCTTGTTTAACTAAATAGCCTTTCAAGGTTCCCTAGAAGAGAGGAAGGTGCCTTTTGAAGAAGCGGCAGCCTCTGTCCACCCCTCCCCATTCATTAGCAGCAGCGAAGAAAAATCTCTCACACGTCCCTCGCCCGGGCGGGGGAATACATATTTAATTAGCTTCATCGCCCTCGGTGAGTCTGCCCTGCCGTGCTTCTTTGTGCTCCTTGCCATTCGCTGGAAGCCCCGGGACACCCGGGATGGACGGGCCGGTGGGTGGCAGCTCTGCTGGCGGCCGTCACGCTACGGCTGTGGACGTGACCCTTCGGCTGGCCCGCCGTCGCCTTTATGGGCCATTCTCTTTCACGCTGCCGCTTCCCTTTGTAAATTCACAGCTCAGATGCTGTCTACCACGAAAATCCCGAGTGCCACCGCTCCCTCAGCCCCAACCAAGGAGCTGAAGGTTATTTTCCCTCTGCTGCCTTTTCCAGCAATCTCCTGCATGGGTCATGTTTTCTCCATCCCTTGCAACTGCCAGTGGCCCCAGTTTAGAAGTCAGGCTTACCACCCCTCTCAATTCACCCCAGTAGAAAAAAAAGGTCTGTCAAAAACACTCCTCATGCCCGCAGCCAGCTGCCATCTCCTCACCCCACGGAGCAGGGAAAGCAATGCTCTGGCCCGCTGCCATCCTCGGGGACGCTGTTGCCCCCCCAGACCCCAGGGGGGCTTGTCTAGACACAGGCTGAAACAGAGAAGAGCTACACCCCTCCAGACGCGCGTGTCCCCAGGGCTCGATGCAAAAACAAAAATCCCATTTTTCATCTGCTTGGCATATTCACCTGCCAAAGGGCCAAACAACAACACGGTGGCGAGTGGAGAGACAAGGGAGGTTTCCAGGAAGGGCAGGAAACAGCTGGGCACCCAGGATGGCTCCAGGCAGGGGTTACAAGCAAGGCCACCAGCACTTGCTGGGCTATGTTCGTCCATGCTCCCTTCCTCGGAGAAGGCTCACAGCCTCGGCGTCTGGCAGGTTTTTATAAATGCTGTCTCTGTCCGATGCTAATGAAAGCTTCTCAGCTCCCCCCTCCCGTTTTTGGTTACCAGGTCATGCTGTTCAGAGTTAAATACCAAGCAAAGCCATTTCCTCATCTAGCCTGCATGTTACAAACCCCTTTGCTGAGGTAAATTACTATAGGAAAAATAAAACTAGGCGGATTTTCGGGAATGCACACTGACAGCATCCCCTCCCCAGCTAAGCCAATCACACTCCCAACTCCAGAGATCTTTGCTGAGATAGTCTCGCCTACGATACAGCCTGCTTAGCGCTAAAATATGAATGTCACCTTTATGGATTGATTATAAAAAGCTCCCTTAGTCAGTGCTGGGGTGCCCAGTTCTCAGGGAGGCCATGGGAGAGAGCAAGCAGGCTGACAGATGCAAAGGAGAAGCTAAGGGAGAAACCATCATGGAGGCTTGATTTACCTTTTAGGCATATATGCAAAATCATCATTCCCAAATACAGAGTTTGTGTAATTGGTTTGTTTTCTTATGTTGGTTTTTATTTTTTTTTAATTAGCAGAGTGTCTGTCCAAAGACCTGGTGCAAGCATCTTCGTCTGTGTCCTTCCTTCCTCCTTTGTGAATCTAACATCAGCAGGAATAGTGCAGCCAGTCCCAAAGAAACCCCAATTCAAGCCCACATCATTATTAGCCTGCTTTAATAAGATGGATTTTTCGCAAATTGCCTCCCCCTCAGCCGGCAATCAGAAGGACGGGTCCCATCTGAGCTCAGCCCACCGTGGCAAAGCCGTGGATTATTTGCCCCCCAGCCAAAGCAGACGTGCAACATTGGCGCCGCCACCCCCAGGGGAGTTATTGTTCCCGAGGCTGGTGAAGAATAACCAAACCGCAGGGAAGTCACGCTTCACCCTCGCACCTCTCCGCCGTCAAAAGAAAAAAGCTGGTTTGAAAGAAAAAGGTGAAGTTTAACCTCCAGCTACAACAGCCTGGGCACGCTGGATGGCCATTGTGCCTCCTCTTACTCACCTCCTTAGTAGCGACGGGCTCGCTGGGACTGCGCTCTGCAGAGCATCGGTGCTCGGCGGGGCCGGACACTGCCCCGCTACCTGGCGAGGCGCAGCGGTCTCGCCCGCAGCCCGGCTCCGAGGGGCTTCCTCCGGCTGCCTGCTGATGGATCTGCGCTATCTGATGTGTGTATGATGTGCGCTTCGAACACACACGCATCCGCACGCCTTCCCCTGACGTCAGGGCCGGGCCAGGGGGAGCAGGCAGGTGGGAGGGATCAGCGTGGTCATTTCTGAGCTAAGCTTAAAGGAGAAAGTCTGTATGGGGAGCCGGAGGTGACGGGGGTCGGCCCCGGGGAGCTGCACCGCTCCGGTTGCGTGAGGTGACGCACATCGGTGGCACTGCCGGCCGCAATGGGGCAGCCCCACAGGCTGCAGGGACAGCAGGATGAGGTGGGGAGGATGTGAGAAGGCACCAGAGGCAGGGATGGGGGACAGGAGGCCAGGCCAGACTGGGAGGGATCCCTTGCAATGGGTCAGACCTTTCCCCGGTCACCTCAAGTCTCACTGATGCCGCTGCGGCAGTTTTCCCCACCTGCCCAAGTCTGCAGCCCCCAGGCACCCATGGGTGCCATAGACACCTCTGATGCAGCAGGAGAGCACAGAAGGCACATGCCATAAATCCATCCTACAGTCCCCCTCTCCTGCTTCAGGCTCACAGCCAGCTGTCACAAGCCCAGGTGCTTTCTAGGGGTCTCAATTCTATCAGTGCACTGTGCCACCCAGCCCCAAAAGATCCTTCCTTTCTTTTTCCCCTGTGTTGGTGTGACCATGCTCAGGAGAGCTGTCCCCACAGGCAATGTCATAAATTGGCCCAAGATTTCCTCTCACAGGGGCACAGGGTGATATGATGAGGACAGGAATCAAATGTTTTCTGATTCCACTGGGAAATAGGGCTAGGAGTAATGGGATTTAAATTGCAAGGAGCAAGATTGATGTTAGACATTAGGAAACGCTTTCTAACAGAACAGACAGTTAATTACTCAAGTAGATTGCCCGGGGAAGCACTGGAGTCTCCATCACTGAAGGTTTGTAAGAACAGGCTGGGTAGTCATACTTTGGGAGAAATTTAGGTGATAGCAACCTCATTTTGGAGTAGAAGGGTGGATCACACCACCACCTTACCACGCAGGTCCCTGTGATCCTGGAATAAAATTTACAAGAACCCTAAACAAGCATGGTGCAGTGGCAGTGCTGCAGGAAGCTGTTGCAGTCATCTTGTGAGGTGGGGTGGTTGTGTGTTGCTTTTGTTTCATTTAACTCTTTCCTTGATACCTTCTAAGTAACTGAACACAATGGTGCCAACTGGATCTGTTCCACCAATGACCCTGGGGGCTGCAGGGTGGCATACAAGTTGTGTGGGAAGCCACAAGGCATGTCACAGAGTCAGAAGACAGGGTCACAACTGCTCTGCCTGGCTGTATCCATCCACCTGCCATCTGTCTGTCCATCCAGATACTGGGTGTTGATCCATGGGTATCCCAGGAGCTTTGGCAGAGGGACCACAAAGCACTTATCTGTCCCCTGTCAGTGAACTATAGTGCCAAAAAAGACTCCATAGACAGAAGAGACCAGCCCAGGAAAGGCCACTAAGGAGCACTGAAACCCCAGGTGCAGGTGGGTTCTGGCATTGCTCATCATGCTGTGCTTGTGGCTTTTCAATTAGTTTTCCATGACAAAACAGGAGCCCTGTTCACCCCCTATAAACACTGCAAGGCTCATCTCCCCAGTCTACCCTTCAAAACCTTGCAAAAGAAGGGCAGGAGGCCCCAGTCAGTTCTCTACTTTTTTCTCCTGAGATGACCTCTCCTCTTTAGGGTAACAGCTCTACACATCCAGACCAGGAAGGTCCTGAACTGGAAACAGCTGGAGGCCAGTGCTGGGGATGTGCTGTATGGGCATGCCCTCTTCTTCCCCAGGCATTCATTTAACATTTGTACATTGAATATCAGAAATACTTTGTGGTATGCGAAGTTCACCTGTGTGCCCAGCTGCATGTGTTAAACAATGTGACCTGAACAGAGATGAGCGTCAGAGCTTGGCTCTGCAATGCAAAGGTTCTTGATGGAAAAGGCACAGGGAACTCAAAGTATGTTTGGCTAGAAGGTGGCTCTGGGCATGTGCTGCAGCAGAGGAGGCAGAGAGTCTAAAGCAGGCAAAAATGATAAAAGGAGAAGAGGGGAAGCTTTGATCAAATAGCGAGTGGGAGTGGGGGTGCCAGAGATGCCTGCAGAGATGGAAGAAAAGGCAAAAGCGCGGAAGACTTTGTACGTGAGAAGATGCATAATTCCTTTGGAGTCAATCAAAGGAGGGCCAGAACTGTCTAGATGCAAATTACCTATCACCTCCCTTAACATCTCTGAGCCAGTTTTCCCCAGCATCCATGGGGATGCAGGGACAGAGAAGATCTTAAACCTCACAGGTTCCAATCCTTCAGATAACTTTAAATAGTATTTTCCAGTTTTTCTGTACAATCAAGAGAATAAGAAATGTTTGGGATTTTCTCTGAGGGACAGAAGAACTCTTGTTGCAACCCCTGGACTCCAAAAACTGAAGCTTAATAAAAAACCTAACCAAAACCAAACTGAACAAAAGACAACCAAAAAAAAAACACCAACCATAAATGGAGAACCATGCTCCCAAATGTCAGAAAAGCCCCAGTACTGAAGAAAGAGACTCTAGAGACTTTATGGCTATGAGTGAAAAGGTGGGTACGGGCACTGCAGATTTGTGGATAGTCACCATGTCAGTACTACTGGGACAAAAAGAGACCATTCAGCAAAACAAGGCTGTTCACACTATCCCAAACAGCAAGAGACTTTAGCAGCAGCACTAAAGATAGTGTAACTCTGAGCACTATCAATAGCTGAGTTGAGACAACACCCATATGGGGCATAGTTTGGCCTTTGTTTATATTTTTACATTGGAGACAGTACATGAAATATAGAATTCCTCCAGGGAGAAAACCTAGGTGGGAAGAGAGCGACATTTGTCATGTGTAGGAAGGTCCAGGCATGTGCCACTTGGCATTGAGGAAGGTGCCTGCAGAGGGTGACACTGGAAGTCATTTCCCATAGCCTGGGATATTACTAGTGGAGGCTGAGAAACCGACAAGCAGATTCAGCTCTGGTGCTGACTGTAACCTGGTACCTAAGGCAGTGAAGCTCATCCCACACTGCCATTGCCAGCTTTCTCTTCACACATTTCAATTCAGTTTCCCCAGAGTAATATCAAAGTACCTGCAAGTTTCACTAAAATACAGAGCTGCATAGGGAAGAGGAATCCTGTCATCCTTACTGAGGAATGGCCTGCAGCATTCAGCCCTTGCTGGCAATCACAGAGCTGATACAGCAGAGAGAGATTGTACATGTCTTGCTTGGTGCCTGCACTTCACAAGACACTAAAGACCTAACCTGTAAGACCTATAAGGCCTTGCAGACCTGCTGCTCACAGAGCTGTTTTTTTGGGACTGCAGATCAGTACGAAGGGAGATGTATCTGCTTTGTATTGGACGTCCAAAAGCCCCTGATGTGGCACCACTGTTGGAAGCACAAAAAATGTTAGCTCAAGGACAGAGGCATGATATAACTCTGTCCAAATCCACTTCTCTTCATCTCCCATGTTCTCCCAGGTATTCCAGTCTACTATTCCACTCAACCTATGAACTCATTTAACCTTGCAGTTCGTATATACAAAAGCATCCAGAGTGATCACGGTGCCAAAGTCAACAGTGTCCAAGTTCTCCCTCCTTGTGTGATACCAAGGCTGTTTTTTCCCCTGCCATCAGAAGAAGGACAGGGTCGGGAACTATTCTCTCTTCTGAAAAATAGCTACAGACACTTGCAAAACTTGCACTCCAGCTAAAGGTCAAACCTTGCACTGCCAGACCTGCACAAGGCCAGGACAGAACAGCAAGGGATGCTGCATGTGTGCCAGCAAAACTGTGCTGTGCCCAGATTAGCGCAGCCGTGCCTGTAGCACAGGAGAAAGGAGCCTTTGTAAGGCTCCCTGAAGTAGGACAAGAAGAGCGAGAAACACTGGGGATTTGGGTTGAGGTGTTCTGATAGAAGGGGTGTCTGCTGTGCAGGCAGCAGAGCTTATTGCTGAGATGGAAGATGCTGCTCCAAGGAAAATTATGCTCTTCTCAGGTGACAGGGTAAATCTTGTTCCTGGCCGTCCATTTAATACAAACACACCAAACATGTGCAGACCAGCCATGTTTATTTCAACAAAATAAAACCCCAACATAACACATCCTGGTGAAAAAGGAGTAATTGTGAAGAGATCAAAACCTTCTTGGCCGAGACAGGTATCTTGTTAATGAGGCCTAACCACAGCATTTCTAACCTTGTTTTTTCCCCTTCTGTTCCAAGATAGCTCAACATTTAATGATTTCTTACCCAAGAGCCCCATTACTGTCCCACCAGGCGCTGCTGGGGGATGACACACTTAGCCTTCGCATCAAAGTCATTATGCTGACAGTGCAGTTTTTACTGTCAGCCAGGGGTGTTTGGTTTTCCTGGCAGATCTTTTTTTAAACACACTTCAAACAGCCTCCTTTCAATTTCCCTGACAAATCTCAGATGTTCAGCACACCCCCTTGTTTTCTGCCATCCCTCACATTGCAGAATGCACCGAGGCCTGAAAAAACCCTACCGTGGGGGTAGGTTTCTTTTCTGCAATTAATACTGACATTATTCCAGCTCTGTGATGACTTTGTCCCTGACAATAACCTTGACCTAAGCATTGGGCAGTCAGTGCTGCGAGGAGCTTCCAGCTGCAAACGGGGCTATAGCCCACCCAGGAGAGGAGGGCAAATAGCTGAAGAACTGGCTTTCAGAGAGACACAGACTTTGATCTCTGCTGCCCTGTTGGGATTGAACCTTCATCATCATCATAGCTAGGCTTCAGGAACGAATGTTTGGGAGGGTTCTACCCACGCGTGCTGCAAGCGCGCTGATGGCTGATAAGGCAGATGCAAGATAAGCAAGTCCGGTTGCAAAAGGCACAGCAGAAAGTCTCCGTAGCTGGGACTGTCAAGGCATGGTTCTTTCTGCGGTGTCTTTTCTCCTCCAGGCTGATACTGCATGCTGTTTCAAAGGAGCGTTATAGATTGTGTGTCTCCACATCTCCCGATTGGAGGCCAGAGTGGACCACTGACGGTGGTCAATATGGCCAAGGCTGAGGTGTTTCAGTGAGTCCTTGTATTTCCTCTTCGGGGCTCCTCTCTTGCGGAAGCCAGTGGCGAGTTCACCATAGAGCACAAAGGATTGAACTATATGCGAATGATGACAACAACCGCGATTATTGTGGATTGCTTCAGCTGCAGCACGGCAGCCTCTGCCCGGGGCTCGGAGTGTGGGGGGACACAGCACAACCCTACGTAGGGCGCCCGGTAGCTGAGGACATTTCCACGTTCATATAGACCAAAATAAACCACCGCCCCCTCGGGGGTGGGCGGACAGCGCCCCGGGCAGCGATGACGGCCCACACCAGGCCGAGGCCCCGCCCCGCCTGAGGAGGGACAAAATGGCGGCCGTGCCCTTCCTCCCGCTCCACCCGGCGCGCGGCCCGCCCGCCGAGCCCCATTGGCTGAGGCGGCGCC
>VXAU01004747.1:1389081-1418672 GCA_013399695.1 Formicarius rufipectus | reverse complement strand
CCGGCCCTTTCCCGACTCCTTTCCCTCCGCGACGGCCGCGATACCGCCCCACCGGGCGACGTGGAGGAGTCCCCCTTCTCTGTGCCGCCTCCTTTGCCCTTGCAGTGCTCCAGTTTTCCCTGGCGGTTGGTGTCTCCTCGCCTCCCGCCCCCGCCATCATGTTTGTCCTGGTGGAGATGACTGACACTGTCAGGATTCCTCCCTGGCAGTTCGAAAGGAAACTGAACGAATCCATTGCTGAAGAGCTAAACAAGAAATTGGCCAATAAGGTAAAGCGTGGGTAAATGGAGGCATCATGACATCCCCCCGAGTGCTTCTTCCTCTCCCGTGTGCCCAGTGAGGCGGTGGGCGAGGTGTCAGAGCAGTGCAGGTGTGAGGGCCGTCCCCAGCGACTGTGAACAAAGAGACTACCACAGTCTCGGAGGGAACATTTCTCTAATGGCTGCTGCTGTAATGGGAAGATACTGAGACGCCACATGGGGCAGAGAAGCACGGAAGGGAAATGAGAGCAACTTCTGGGTTGTGCATAGCGGAGCAATCCAAAATGCAGCCTGGAAGACAGAGGCAAACTAATCCATCCAGTGGGGAATTTAAAAAACAAAAAAGGCCTATATAAATACATGTAGAACAGTAATACTGGAAGAGAAATGAAGGTGTTAATAGCTGCTTTGGCCTCTGGTTAGTAATTGAAATACCGTGTGGCAGGGAGAAGTGGGTCTTCAGTGCAGGATGTAACAAGGGTGATGTGGTAGACCTGGCGGGCTCAGTTTCCCTGTGCAGCCCTGGCACTGTGATTCCCATATGGCTTTCAGCACGAGGCAGCTGTAAACGTAAAGGGAGCTCCACAACCTGAAGGGAGCAAGGCTTGTGAGTACCAAATTTTAGGGACAGGCTGTGAAAAGCAAGCCTTTCCTCATCTGATGATGAGATAGGTGCCTCAAATTTTGTAGGGAGTGAAGCTGTCTCAGAAGTAGCAGAGAAACCAAGAATTTGCCTAGTGTCTCCCTGTAGCTAATATGATTTGAGGCAAAGGCAAGCCTAGAGGCTTTTGAGAGTGTAACTCTAGCAAAAAGTATGTTTAGCCTTTGGACAGCCTGTGGGACTGGTGAATGATGTCTGAAAAGCTGTTTACTGTCTTTGCAGATCAAGTTCTCCTCACCACTGACAGTGTCCCCAAGGGCCTCTGTTTGTAGCAGTGCTCTTTCCAGTGCCAGTGAAAACACATGTTCCCATAACACATGAATTGGGCTTCCCCTGCAATGCTGGGGTTGGGGATCAGGGCTGGGCCTGTTAAAGGCAGTGTATCAACACAACTTCCTTCGCATCTTGCCACCCTTCTGTTGCTACCTTTTGAAAAGGTATGCATAATGTATGAATGTGATGGTTTGATTTAGCCTGGTGTGTTGCTTGATGTACTGCTTTCAAATTATTTTTTTATTTGAGCAGGTCGTATACAATGTCGGGCTCTGCATCTGTCTGTATGATATCACAAAGCTGGAAGATTCATACATATTTCCTGGGGATGGTGCATCACATACCAAAGGTATGTGCTTATCCTCAGTTGTATAGTGTTGCAAGAAGGTTAATTAATGATCTGGAAATGTAAGCTAAGTTCAGCTGTTAGGGCAGGTAAGAACGTTAAGTTCGTGGTCTTAACTTTGTTCCTGTTAGGAGAGCATGGTGAAAGTGTCTTTTCTTTGCAGTTTTCAGGTACAAATACAGCTTTAAGTAGTCAGTCCTGCTTGCCTTCTCCTACAGCCCATCTCTGTTCTACAATTAGAGCCAGAGATGTGGCATAACCAGGACTAATTTATTGAAAATTACTGGAAAATCTGCATGTAGAAAATAAACTGAAATAGTTGTTTTCTGCTGTTTTTCTAGTGTTTTTTTTCTTTTTGAAGCTTGTTTTCCCTAGCTAGAATGTTGAAACCTGCTTCTGCATATAACATTTGCACGGCATTTGTTGTGCATTCTTTTCCTAGCTGGAAGTTCTGTGATGTTTCTGTTGAAACTTAGACAGATGTGGTTCAGCATACATGTCTAGTGATTTTCTTTTTAATAAGACATGACTAATTTCTTGACTCTTTGCAAATCTGAGTAAAATCTGGAAGTAAATGCATAAAAGCAAATTTTTTTTTAATTAAGGTTTTTTTAACCTGGTAAGAGATATATTTTTCTACTCTGAGTTTACAGTGTGGAAGTGTATGTTGAGCACACGAAATGTTTCCTGTTACAAGGGAACTGGACTGACTATCTGTGGCTCCCCTTGTCTAAATTTTAACTCCAATACAACTCACTCCCAGCTAATAAAAGCTTCTCCAATAGTCAAGGAGTGTGGCAGGCTTTCCTGCTTGCTTTAATCTCCAGTCAGCTTCTTAATTTTGCATTACTCCTTGAACTGAAAGAAGAGAATATTCTCGCTGAGTTGGGGAAAAAAAGGCTACTTTCAAAATCTGGGGTAGCACTTTGAGAAATTCTGCTGTGTAGGGTCATAACTTTCTTTAACACACTGACTGATTTTATGTAAGAGAGGAGCACTGAGTATGAACAGCTAAAATGATGTTAAATTGCTCCATAAGCATTGTTTTGCTGAGATTTTCTCAGTACAGCATTTTTGTAATTATAAATGCCAAGTGCTTAGTTAGAAACATTTTATCTAACCTGGATGAAAAATCCAGTTATGCCAGAGAATCTTATTTACTTGGATAATACTTGATTTTAAATATTTTATTTAAAGAAAATACGGCATTGCTGACAAAGGTAAAAGGCAAAAGTATTACAAGAAAGTATAATTTCAACTGATACTGTTGACTTTGAGGCATTGTGCAGGAACACTCCCATCATAACAAGCAGGGGGCCTGCTCCACGCTCTTCATCTTACATGTTAATTCTGTGAACTTCAATCATTCTTGCTAGATTAAGGAGCTGGGAACAGGACACTGCTGATAAGCTGCTGTCAGAATTCATACAAACCAGCTAGGAATCAGAACTTTTATTCCTGATTTTCTGTCTAATCAGTGCCTGTAAAGAAATTGTAAAAGAAACTGGTTTTAGGAGGCATATAGGATATGGGATTTTGCCTTAATGGCTGCCACCCTGTGGAGGGGATACTGTCCACTAACATGGAAATAATAGTAATGATCTGTTTCCTTTTAAGTGCATTTCCGCTATGTGGTTTTCCATCCCTTCCTGGATGAGATTTTGATTGGACAGATTAAGAGCTGCAGTCAGGATGGCGTCCATGGTAAGCTGCAATTTCTGACACAAGGGACATGTGAGCTGCAGGGCTCTTGAGTCTGTCGAGACAGATTTTGGGTGGAATGGTGCTGTCTGCAGGCTGGTTAAAGGCTATCACTGGCCTCTTGCACTGCTCTGATCTGAGGGTGGTTGGTAGTTCAAGCCTGGCAGTTTCTGTGCCCTTGGTGCTTTTGCCTGCGCTCCCCTTTCCTTTTGTCAGTCATGTGCATGCCCAGGAAGAACAGGAGAGCCCATCTGGAGCATAGATTGGATTAATTTTCTCGCTTCAGCTAACAGAACTTGTTTTTTTTTTTCAAAGTGGAACTATCAGCTTGTGTTGGTCTGATGTATTTTTCCTGTAGTTCTGTGCAAATTCATGATCACTTCCTATACCAGAAAACATGGCAGGGAAGTGTCTTTGTGGGCACAAAGTGCTGCTAGAGTCATGGAATACATAACTGATGAGTTGTTTTCCTTCCTTGCAGGAGTCTTTATGCAAACAAGCTCCTCTGCTCAGTTGTTAAATTAGGGCAATGAGATTACCTTGGCTGCATTTTTTGCTGAATTTGAGCATGGTCCATTCTCTGATAAAATTCAACATAATGAAATCTCAAGGGGGAGGTAGCGACTGTTCTAAGTTTATATTGGTCTTTATTTAACATGCTACATCTGTGATTTCTAAGCTCTTTTCTGTCACAGACCTCTATAGCATCTGACTCATTTCTTGGAACGCTTTCATTTCCATTCCTGCTCCAAATAACCTTTTCCTTTCCCAGCGGGCACAAAGACTGTGCCCTCTGTTGCTGTATGTACTTTCAGCTAGGTGGTTGCTTTGCTGCCAATTGAAATTGAGTGTTGCGGCTCAAAGATTAATTCCTGCATAATCTCAATGTCCTTCCTGAGAGAGGAAGGGAATGAGTCTAGAAATGCATTTTAGGAATCACTATGGAACATCAATTGCAAAGAATTGTTTCAGTCTTAATCAAATTCTTTTCTCCACAGTTTCTATTGGATTCTTTGATGATATTGTCATCCCACCAGAATCCCTGCAGCAGCCAGCTAAGTTGTATCCTTTGATCACCTTTGATAACTTTACTACTTCATTTCAAAAGATTGTGCAGTGCTGGCCCAACAGGCATTTACCACTGCAACAATGAAGGTGCTCAGTGGCAGAAGCTAAGCCGTTGTGTCGGGTGAGTCCCGCAGACTGTTATCACAGCTAGACAGGCCCTCACGCTCATTAGGTTTTGCAGGATCATTGTGCCTGCTGATGGAAATGAATGGCAGTGTCCCCTCAACAGGCAAGTTGTAATCCCTGCCTCCAGTCTTGGCTGCTGCTGAAGACAGACTACAGGCTTTACTACACCATGTAGTGTTTAGAGACATGTGTGTCTGATGTACTTTGGTGTGGTAGGCATGGTTGTCTTGGGTTTGAGGGGTTTTGCTTGTTTGGGGGTCTCTTCTGTTCTTGGGGGTTTTTGGTAGTGGGTACACCAGCAGGGTACACCATGAAGCAGGAAAATCAGAAAGAAGACAGGTCCTGGGTTGTGCTAATGATGACCCAGGACAGTACATTGTGGTTTGAGAAATAACTGGGAAAAGGCTTTGAATTGAGTCTGTTCTCAGAACTGTCAGAAACTGATCTGTCAAGCCAAATACTGATTGTTTCCATCCTTAATCCTTGGCATGGTCAGTGATGAAGCAGAGCAGGTGTGGGTGTGGGAATATGAGACAGAAGAAGGGGCCCATGACCTTTACATGGACATTGGGGAGGAGATCCGCTTCCGAGTTGTGGATGAAACGTTTGTCGATACATCACCAACAGGTCCAAGCTCTGCAGAGGCTTCCACTTCAAATGCCACAGAAGAAGTCCAGAAGAAAGAGGCACCCTACACTCTTGTGGTAACTATGTGCATTGATTCATACAGCCTTGTGAGCATTGTAGTTTATTCAGTATCTAAAATAACATCCTTTTCCCAAGGAACTGATTGCTTAAAGCTGACCATGAAGCAGAGTCACAAAATGAAAGGAGTGGAAAAAGGGAGAAACAAGATCGTTCTTGTGGTTTCTCTGTATTTGAGTGTTTTCATTGGAACACTTCGTGGTTGGTGGTGGAGTTTCCCCTAGGAGGCTGATTTAGAGCAAAATGCAGATGCAGGATCTGCAGGTAGGAGTGTTTGAGGAGTACAGAGCTGGGAACAACACATCAATGTTTATGGAGAAGCTGAACAGCCTTTTCCTTGCAGTCTTCTGGCATAAGACCCATCTGAGTACAATGCATGAAAAAGGTAAATCTGAGCCAGTGACAGCTGTGTTCCATAAGTCAGAGGGGAGAGATGTTATATTTTTAGGAATTTTCCTTTGTTCTCTATGCAGTTTACAATTGCACACTTCTCTTCTCTCTGTGAACAGGGATCCATCAGCGAGCCAGGCCTGGGCCTCCTGTCATGGTGGACAAACAGTTAGCTCCCATCAGAGCCTGCTCCTCAGAAGGTCTTTCCATGGATATTTGGGGTATAACAGGATCCTGCTGCTGCTCATTGGTCCTATGAAATTGAATGAGAAGTTAGACTTGCCATTCTCTGTTTTCCCTTCAGCTTCCAACCTGCCAGAGAAAGACAGTCACTTTCAAGAACTGTCTTCACTGATCTGCAGAAGTAAATGTACAGGCACAAAAAGCCTTGAGCACAGCAGCAACAAACTCAGCTGGAGCTTTGGTCTTCTGCCCTGGAAGGAAAACTGGGGAGGTCTTTACTTGCCTGAACTAAGGAGGGAGTTGACTTCAGTGAGTGAAAGCAGAAAAGAAAGCTTGTCAAGAAATACAGCTTCCTTGGGCTGAGAGCTTGATCTCAGAAGGGTAGAAACCTGCCCTTCTTTTGACAGAAAATTAAGAAGAGACTACAAAAGACTAGAGTTATTAGTGGTATGGTGCTTTGGAGACCTGGAAGATGCTGCTGCTGGGAGAGCACAGGAGGTGGTGGTAATGTTCTGCCAAGAATGGGAACTTCATCCATTGATGAAGTCAGCCAAAAAGAATGGGAATAATATGTTGTTTACCCAGAAGTAACTCTCAGGCTTGCTGAAGATGACCACTGCGGAAAGCTACAGGCTGCTTACTGTGCTGAATCGAATTACTTTATTGGGCGGGCTGTTTTTTTGTAGAATGAACTAAACTTTGCAGTTTGGCTGAAATATGTAATTATGAACTAAATGGACCAAGGCTGCTTTGAGCAAGCTGCTCCAGACTCCTTGTTTGTGGGGGTGTCTTTATACCATAAGTGGAATAAATAGTAAAAACCACACAGCCTGCCTTCCTGTACAATTTGTGGGGAAACTATTACCTTCCTGCCTAGCAGGAAGAAAACAGTTGCCTCCTGCAGTTTAGCTACTTGGATTTCAAGGCAGTGTTGAGACCAACGCTTTGCTCTGTGCTAACAGCCAATGACAAACAATTGCCATCACCCTCCCTGACAGCAGTACAAGAAGAGAGGGGAACAAAACAGTGAGTAAAATCTATGCAGGGCCCATTGCCAAGAGAGTGATGTTGCATATAATTACAAAGCCAGTCACATTTGGCAGGAAGGGGCTCTAATTCCCTGGGATAGTGGGTCTGCTTAACCTCCAACTGTGAAAACAAAGCCTGAGTCACCAGCGCCCTCCCTGCAGCATCGTTAGAAGCCCTTAATTCTGAACTGTTATTCCTGGTGCGTTGCCGTAATTAAAAGGGAGACTAGAATTCTTTAGGTTCACATAGTAACTGAGGTCTATCTGTGCAGACAATAAGCTTACTGAATGCCACCTACAGAGCAGCGATGCTCAGACATGCAACCATCTAGCTGTGGTGGAAACAAACTCTTTGCAGAAAAGCCCCAGCTGTTAGTGTAGGTGGAAGTTTGGGTGAAACAAGTGAGGGGCTTCCACACAGGCTGTTCCGAGACAGTGCAAAAGCAGGGGAAGAAAACAGCCCCTGTACCTCCAAGTAGCTGTTTTTGCTCAGCTCCCAGTCGCACAAGGTCAGAGCTCCCAGGAATGTAATGAGGTGGGAACTGCACGGCTTTGTGTGTGGTTCACCATCCATCTCCTGTTGTAATTTGTGCTTGAGGAAACTAGAGCCCAGTGCTAGGAAAGCAGATAAATCAGGTGGTCTTTGCAAGTTTGTCACTGCTGCAGTAGTGGCACTGTTGCCCTGGACAGGAATGTAGTGGGGAAGGTGGTGATAGTCACAAGTGTAGCCTGCAGTAGGTTAATGTCAAGAGCTAAACAGGGCAAGACAGCTGTGAGGGCTCTTTTTTTACCATACAAAGTTATTGTTTGTTGTTTTCCCCTCCATATAACAGTGATTTACAGAAAGTTCTTTCCCACCCTCCCAGCAACAGTGATGGGGATCAGGATGAGGAACACAATAACACATGGCTGAAGAGATGGTCACATTCTTTATTTTAAGTCTTTAGCCATCAGTAAAGTGAATGGGCAGAAAACAACCAACTGAGCAGACAAATCCATCTTAGCTGGTTATTTCCAAATATAAATAACTGTGGGACAACTGAAATTGAGCCAAAATAGAAAAAGGGAGCTGAGGAATTTAAAAGACAAAAGTAAGCCTAGCTGCACTCCCTTTTCATAGTGTCAGTGAAGAGGAAGTACCATAACAAAGAGGAAGCTATGGTTACATTTGATCAGACATTTATTCCAACAGTAGGCATGGAATTGCACTTTCATGAAAATGCCAAAGCTGAATCGAGTCCAGTGCACTGGGGCATTGTGCGCACTTAGCTTGATTTCTGCTGCAGCTCCTTCATTCTGTTCAGGGCACTGCCAGCCTGAAACCACTCGATCTGCGACTCATTGAAGGTGTGGTTCAGCATGATTGTTTCTTGGCTCCCATTGGGATGCTTGATGATGCATTTCAGAGGCTAAAGGAAGAAGACAATTTTTATTTCCCCCCTTCTCTTTCAAGGGAGCAAGTTATCTGAAGCTTCTGATGGGGAAAATTCCTACCTACTTTTAAAAGGGTGAAAGGGAAAACTGTAGCTCAGGGTAGGTCTTAACATAAAAGTGAACTTGCAGCTCTTTCTAGGGAACACTCAAGTCTACAAATCCAGGAATTCTGAGTATTGTACAAGGGTGTCTTCATCACCCTTCAGAACAACAGTTTGACCTGCCCTGTAGCCCCTGAGACTTGCCTGACCGGCAGGCTGCACTGCCCACCAGTGCCAGTGCTGCCTCACCAGCATACAGCTCACCACTGTTCCCATCAATAGCACATCCCTGCCCCTAGGTGAATAACATCCAGTTACCTTTCCAGGTGCAAAGTCTTTCAGTCCCACGATGCTTAGCTTGTCCACAGGATGAATCTTGTTGTAGTCTGCCGGATCAGCAAAAGTGAGAGGCAGTAGACCTTGCTTCTTCAAATTGGTTTCTGCAGAGACCAAACCACCAAGCATGCTTGTAACATCCCACTGCAGGGAGGCAGGACTACCTTCTGGCTGCCAAGTGCTTCTCAGAGTAGTAGTCCAGCAACAATTACTATCTTTGTAGCAAGATCTGTATATCCGCTGTTTGTGGCATATCGAACTAGGGATGTAACAGGACTCCTGACAGGAGGGACCTTGCCATCTGTCAGGAGGTAGGGTTCATGCCTGTAGGTGTTGAGCCCTCGGGCAAGGTAAACATTGCTTCCATTCAAACCAAATACATCCTGTTTACACTCACCACAGGGGAAGCATGACTCACCATGGATCCTGGCAAAGCTCTTGGTGATAATGACCCTGCCTCCCAAGTGACGTGGCTCTAGTGCTGCGTGCTCCCGGCTTGATCCTTCACCGTAGTTTTCATCCCCAATAACTGCCCATTTGACACCCATTTTCTGTGACAAAAGACACAGGTTTACATTTCTGCCCACTCAAGTGAGGAATTAACAATAAATACTCCCCCCTCCCATCTAATTTCAGTGCTACACTGACATTGCTGCTATAACACCTGCTTCCAGAAGGCTCCCTTCAGTTCTAAGAAAGGAGAGAAATAAAGGAATTCAGTGTTTCACAGCAGTTAGGCACTGCCACCCTTCACTGACAAAGGCTGAGGAGGATTGCCCTTGGGATTCAGAGCAAGTCCTTGCTCTGCCTTTTCCTGCCACCTCTCCTTCCATGTTGCTGTGCCAGACTAATGTTTGCACCAGCCAAGACCTCTGCTCTGCTTCTGGAAGGGATAAGGAAAATCTTAACTTCTCTCTACTGGAAGAGCCAATCTGAGACAACTGACAAGTTGTCCAGAGGCAAAAGGACACTTCTTGAGATTCAAAATCAAGTGCTAAAGAATAAAGGGCTAAGATTGTAACTTATTTAAACATTGGAGTAGTCACAGGTGAAACATTCTGGGAGGCAAAGTTTCATTGCAGTCTGATGACACCCATGCCTTGTAAAGTGTGGCGAGCCTGAAGGAGTTCTTCTTCTTTTGTCTATGGTTTCTGGTCCCCTCAGAGTCATGGGATCTTTCTCCCTCTCCTCCACAGTAGGCAGGGACAGAATCTCCTAAAGAAACTGCAGTCATCAGAGGAAGGACCAAAAAAAGGCCTCAATGCTAAGGGAATAATTCACAGCTGCTGTTACTCGAGAGCAGGAGGGTGAAATCTTCTTTCTTGGCACACACTGCCCAAAGTGTAAACCTCCTCTTAAAATAGATGTGTCAGGGGAATGTCTCACCTTGTAGTAACGGGCTGTGTCTGGGACTGGGCCAAACTCCTGGGTTAATGCATTCCTCACAGAGTTGGCTTTGCCATTTTCAATGTTGATGGCACCGATGAGCAGGTTGTTGGAGATGTTGTCCAGATGGCCACGAAATTTGAGCCATGGTCCAGCTGCAGAAATATGGTCAGTGGTGCATTTCCCTTTTACCTAAAGGGTAGTAGAAGAGAAGAATGTCTTAGGATGGAGCAGTGTACGTGACCTTCCTCAACACTTTTAATTGTGAAGCATTAATTGGTGGAAGTGGTCGATACTCCAGAGGGCTGTGCAGCCCTTCAGA
Organism: Formicarius rufipectus; assembly: GCA_013399695.1. Taxonomy (NCBI): domain Eukaryota; kingdom Metazoa; phylum Chordata; class Aves; order Passeriformes; family Formicariidae; genus Formicarius; species Formicarius rufipectus. The sequence continues at coordinate 1,408,412 of VXAU01004747.1, read as the reverse complement.
AGGACCTCAACAGGTCAGAAAAGTGGGCAGAGAAGAACTGTCTGAAGTTCAACAAAGGCACATTCAGGGTCCTGTACCTGGGGAAGAATAACCCCATACATCAGTACAGCCTGGGGGCCAACCTGCTAGAAAGCAGCACTGCAGAGAAGGACCTGAGGATCCTGGTGGACAACAAACTGTTCCTGAGCCTGCAGTGTGCCCTTGTGGCCAAGAAGGCCAATGGTACCCTGAGTTGCCTTAGAAAGAGCATTGCCAGCAGGTCGAGGAAGGTGATCCTGACCCTCTACTTAGCCCTGCTGAGGCCACATCTGGAGTGCTGTGTGCAGTTCTGGGTTCCTCAGTACAAGTGACATGAAGCTCCCGGAGTGGGTCCAGCAGAGGGCGACAAAGATGATTAAGGGACTGGAGTATCTCCTGTTCAGTCTTGAGAAGAGACAACTGAAAGGGGACCTGATGAACGTCCCTAAGTATGTGAAGGGAGGGGTGCCCAGCGGATAGAGCCAGGATCTTCTCGGTAGTGCCAAGCAACAGGACAAGAGGCAACAAGCAGAGACTGATGCACAGGAGATTCCACCTGAACACGAGGAAGAACTTTACTGTGTGGGTGACTGAGCACTGGAATAGGTTGCCCAGAGAGGGTGTAGAGTCTCCTCACTGGAGATGTTCAAGAACCATCTGGACACAATCCTGTGCCATGTGCTCTGGGATGACCCTCCTTGAGCAGGGAGGTTGGACAGATGAGCCACTGTGGTCCCTTCCAACCTTACCCATTCTGTGATCATTACATCTCTTTACAAAGGCACAAACTCAAGTGCATGTTACAGAACCAAAGCACTCTGAGGCAGAACACTGGTCATTCTGCATGTCGCACAGGAAGTACAGCTGTGTTCCAAAGGGTGAATTACAAAAATTAGCCTAGCCATGACATCTCCTGCCATGTCCTCACTTCCCTCAGCAGCAGGTTGTTCAGGTAAAAAAAGCAATTAATCCCTTCCTGCTACAGCCCAGCCTCCCTGCTGGGGGACTTCAACAAGATGCCAAGTGTTATCCTCTAAGTTTCTAAACTGCACATAAGCTTTCTCAGCTTGTAACAGAATTCCCTACCAGGGATAATGGCCTTCCAACCAGTAAGTTTCCAAAGGAATTGCCAGTATCCAAAACTGAAGCACAGCTCAGTATGGCCCTTGGGGATACCTGCAATGCTGCCAAATCATCAGTACTCCCAAAGGTCAGTTCCTAAGGGATTGCATTTCAGAACCCATCACTGTATTAACTGAAGTTATCATCCTGTTAACTCATGTCAGGCAGAGAGGAGAAACCCCATCTCCATTAAAAGACCAAATTACAATGTTTTATTATTAAGCAATTTCTCTTTCTATAAAGTGGGAAGAGAACATGCATACCAATGGATGAGAAGTTCCCAACGACCCCATTTCAGGCAAAATATATCTTAGACCAATCAGTCATTAAAGATGCTAATTAAACCTTTCTGCTGTAGGTTACAACTGGGACAAATGCTGCAGTCTGCATGGTATGGACAGGATCATGTTACATGGTATACCCACTAATTGTTGTTGGCTACACTTCACGAACGAAGATTTTGGGATAAGCCTGCACAATGGATTTTTTAGGTGAGGCACAGGGTGCGCGGAACTGGCCCCACTCCCTTTACTAACAAGCTTCATTTTTCACAGTATTAGCTAACCACTAGCCCAAAGGAGAGGTGTCTTAGTTATAACAGAAAGAAGTATCAGAAGGCAACACCTGGAAGAAAGACCCTTGCTTCTCTTTCCATAACAATGTATTGTAGAGGATGGAATCAGATGGCTCAAAGGCACATCCAAAGCTTCCAGCAGCTTCTGGGCAAACCCCTGTTCAAGCAGACCTGTCATAGGTGGTGTTTCCCCACTTGGCTCCTGACCTTGATGAGGATCAGCATGTCTTCTAGATCCTTGCCATCCCACTTATCAAAGGGCTCAAGAAGCTGGAGGCGCTGGCTGGTGGGGCTCACATCCACGTGCTGCCCACTGGCATCCTTGGGAGGGTACTGATAGGTGTCCTGGCCTGGGTCAAAATCCTTCCAAAGAAGAAAGGACAATCATCAGCCTCAGCCATCCCCAACAGCACATGAAGAGAACAAGCCAATACAGGCAACTTGCCCCATTCTAGCTGTAACACCACACATGCCAAGGAAGAGATCAGTGCATGAAAGTTTCCTCAGTATATATAAAACACTGCTATTGTGAGGCCTTCCCTCCCTCAGCATCCAGACTGAGCAGTTACCAGCTTGGGCAGCTCATCTGCATCAGGTGCCTCTAGTTTAAACTTCTTCCCATCTGCTCCAGTCAGGTAATCTGTCTCAGGGTTAAATTTCAGAGTGCCAGCAATGGACAGGGCGGTGACAATCTGAAAGAAAAATGACAGATTTAAAGGTGTATCATACCCATCCATCTCTTCATCTGAAAGCCCTCAATCTAACAGTCTCAAAGCCAGCAGCCAAGCTACTAACCAAGCCATACTGGGCCTTTCCTACAGGCAGAACTGACTCCCAAGACACCCTGAACTATTCAACTGCCCCTCCTCTGGCTGTTTCTTACCTCTGGAGAGGTCACAAATGCATGAGTCTCTGGATTGGCATCATTGCGACCTGTGAAATTCCGGTTGTAGGACGTAACTATTGTGTTTTTCTCTCCTTTCTTGATGTCCTTCCTGCAAAGTAAGTAAACATGCTCATCAGATCCGAATGGGATACTGCTTCTAGATGTCCTGCTGCTAAAATCCCCCAGCTTGGTTTTGGCAGAAATCACTACTTTTTAGAAACATAAGCTGATGCCTGGACATGTTTTCCTTCCTTAAGCACAGACTCAAAACAAAGGACAGTACAAACCCAAGTCACTGATTCCTGGAGTAGTTTCATAGCCTATGTTGTGCACTGTTGAGCTGTCTAAACAATCAACTAAATACATTGCCTTTGGATACCCCACCATCAGCAGTGACAAAGTCACATAAGAATGTGTCTCCCATCCCTTCCATTGGGAATTTTTCTTCTCATCACTTCAGTAATTGAAGTTGGACCAATTCACTTTTCCTATTTTAAAAGGATCGTACAAACTCCAGCCCACCCTCCCAGAGATAACAAACCTCTTTCCCCATGTTTTGCCTATGTCCATATGTGTGTCTATTCTGAAGCTTCATTCACTTAAAGGCTCAATATAAATCTACAGTCTTTATTTTCTCCTACTCCAGGGCATATCAGCCAGCCATGGCCAGTGGCTTTTCAAACATCTAATTCCCAGTGTGTTGTATTTGCAATCCCGTTTGGCTTCACAGAGCACTTTTGGAGCTAAAAGACACAAAGCTAGATAGAGTGAGGTCTGTCTTTCACTTTACCTGTCCCACTGGCCAATGCAAGGCCCACAAGCATTGGCAAGAACCAGCCCTCCAACTTCTCGCAGGATTTCCGCCTGAGGGCAGAGAACAACTTTGTTACTGTTAGAAAGTCTGGAATAAATTTCTGGGGTTCAGGAGAAGCAGACACTAACAAAAAGCACCAAGTATGAGAAAATTCCCCTCCGTGTTTCAGTTCTGAGTCACTTTTATAAATAATATGGGGTTTGATCCATATACAGTAAGGCTGTAAGTTAACACTGGGGAAGAGCACAGGATGACTTGCCATGATGTTTCCATTCTCTACCTGCTTCTACTTGAGCAGTCCAGCTACTTGCAGATACTTGACTGAAGGGCAGTGTCTGTTCTGATTAACATCCTACAGACTTCCTGTCCATGTAAGGAGAGAATTGACAACAGTGCAGGCAAATGTGTGTGCCTGCTCAGTCCACCCAGCAAACAACTCAGTTAAGGGGGCAGCTGTTAAAAGAAAGACAGGACTGTGGACTTGGCTGGAGGAGGCATTAAGCCTTGGCTGGCCATATCCGCATGTAAAGACTTGGCTCCCATGCCATGACAGCATCTAACATTTACTAAATAGTAAAACTAATAAAAGTATCATTTTCTGCACAGAAAAAGGGAGAAAGCAGGTAATGGTTCCTCTATAGAAACACTCCTTTTAAATCCAACATGAGTTTTGCTGTAAGTTTGGTCTAAATTGGGAACCACCCTCCAACAAAAGAGCTTGCTCACTTCCTAAACTATTTTTAAACGAGAAAACTGGATTGCAGTTCTCTGTCAGCCATGGCCATCTACAGAATCCCAAAAGCATGAGGCATCCCTTGCTATGCATACTGTTATGTCTTCAGGGCCCCAGTTCCTGATAACTGTCTTAGCTCTGTTCAGGTCCAATACTGTTATGCTCAGGTAGTAAAGATACCAGGTCAAAACACTGTCAAGGTGATGGCATGACCCACAGGCAGTGTAGCACAAGGCTGGTCACTACATCAGTAATGGTACCTCCACCAATAAATGAAGACAAAGTGTAAGAGGCTTCCATTAGTTGCATCAGGATCCTTGAGAATTGCCTTGAAGAATTTAACTCTTACTGTTTGGAAGTGTAAAGGGCAGCCATACTCACATAACCGTCTCTTTCAATGGTGGCACGGATCTGCTCTGAACCTGGTGTGATTGTGAACATTGATTTGCACTTCAATCCATGTGCTAGTGCCTGTTTTGCCACAGCTGCAGAGCGTCCCATGTCCTCATAGCTGGAGTTGGTGCAGCTGCCAATCAAGCCTATGGTATTTGACAGAAACAGGGAGGTGGTCACTGTAGCCCTGGCTCTAAGAAGCTTCTCCCTGACCTGTCTCGCAGCAGAAAAAACACAGGACAACCACCTTTTCTGCTGACAAGGAATCTGAAAGGGTTTCACTGTCAAGCCTCCCAGCAATATACTGTAGTCACAAATAATCCCGTGTCCGTCTTTTGGAGGAGGCACAGTCAGAACACACTACCCAGTCACTATTCTAGTTATTGTTTTACAAGATCTGAGTGTCACCTACTTGCACTTCGGTTAAGCAAATTACCAGAGAGAGGTATTGTTCCACAAAGACAGAAAAGGCTTCAAAAGCAAGATGGCAAGAAAGAGAGGAAATGATGAAAAAAGCATCCTTTATTACAGTATGAAGTCAACATGAGGACATATTGTATCATCCTGACAGACACAAACCAGCAAAATACAAATTCTCTCTCAATTACAGCTGCTGTAACTGTATCCTATTTGTAACACTGTCAAATAATAAGTTTCCCACCTGGGATGTGGCTTTAAAAATGTATTTCTGTTCTTTTCATTCCCCCAGTGAGCAACAGTTGAGAAGCCTGCCCACAGGTTACCATTCTAAAAGTGAGTATTCCAAGTCAATTTCCAAGCCTGCTCTTTAGGACAGCAAGTACTAGCTTTACTATGTCCCAAGAGCTCAACAGCAAACTGCTGGGAGGGCTGACAATCATGCTCCTGACAGATCTCTGCAACAGACAAAGCCATGCCACAGACTTTTAACAAAAGTGCTCTTCAACAGCTAACACTCGTGTAAACCCAAACATTCAAAAGTTTCAAAAATGCAAAAAAACCTGGTCTGCCTCTTGAGATTATAATCCCTCCTATTATTCCAGATCCCATGCTAAACACCTGGCCCAGGCAGTCACTACTCTTCCCAGCAAATTTGTATGGCCATGAAGAGATGACATTGCGTCAAAGGACACACAGCAGCAATGAAAAGACTGAATCCCAAGACAGCAACATTTATGCCACAAGTATGAAGGCAGAGGAAAGAGCAAATGCTACCCACCAACTCTGATATCAACAGGCCAGCCCTCCTTTTCTGCCACAGCACCAATATCTGACACAGGGTGCGCCAGGTCTGGTGTGAAAGGTCCATTGATATGCGGTTTCAGCTTTAAGAAATAGTGACAAAGTCAGAAATTAGAGTAGCAAAGAATAACCCCAAAACACAGCAGCAAATTGATTCCTTTCACAGCTCTATCTGGAAGATGTTTAAATAGGATTCTCCTACACACATACTGGAGCACAAGCTGTCAGTGAAGCAGAACTGAGTGTACTTTACATGTTCTAGCGCAGTGCCAGGGGTGTTGTATCGAACTCTCAGCTTGGTCCTCATTCACACAAAGCAGTCATGTCACAGCATCCAAGATAACAAGAAGAAAGGAAACCTTACCTCACTGAGGTTGATTTCTATCACCTGGTCATACTGACAACCAGAATCTGGCACCAAGTGTTGCTTGAATTCATCTGCCAGTGCAGCTATATCTGGAATAAGAAAGGAGGAGGATCTGAAAAGTGCAGCAAATATGAAGGAAAAGAAAAAGTTTGTAACAGCTAAACACAGGGGTTCCACTGTATACTTCCCCAGGCACTTTATCTAAAGGCTCTCTACGTGTAGCAGATGACCTACTGGACCACACAAGGTCAGAAGTCATATCAGACACCACTGTAGAAGATACTACTCTTAGAATACACCTTCACTTGAATCCATATTTCTACCCGCTTCAACCCCCAAACCTTCTTACCAGCTCGCCCAGTCTTGCCCAAGTACTTCTTCATGCGTGCATTGTAAGGGAAGATCGACGTGGTAGCTCCGATTTCAGCCCCCATGTTACAGATTGTTGCCATTCCTAGAGAAGAAGGGGGAGAAGAGACCATGGGGTCAGTAAGACAATGCAAGGTCATCCAATTGTCCAAAAGTCAGTACGTGGAAAAGACAGCATAGGCAAAAGAGATCAGGGCACTTTCCACAGAAACCTAAATCCACAGCTGAGAGGACATGCTAGCAACGTAATGGCTAGCTCAGCCCCTAACAATTGTGATTGATACAGTACCTGCAACCAGACTTTTCTGCAAGGAAGGAGCCAAAAATTACAATGATTCTTCCAGATACTGGAAGGGATGACAGCGAATCCACATCTGCGCTGAGCAGCAAACACATTTACAGCAGTGAACAGCATCTCTGCTACCTGCAGTGGGTGTCTTGTCCCTCCCTACCACCTCATTTATCTTTATGGCAGGAGCCAGACATTTGTGAGAAATTTAATGGGTTGAATAAAGTGTTTCCAGTGACAGAACCCAATAAAAAACCCCAAGTATTTGCTCATGGCACTGGGATCACCTATGCTTTTCAAGGACACAGCAATGAAGTTGTAGAAGGTGGTGTTTTACAATTAATGAGCTAGAAGCAGATATCACAGATTGAGTTCCTCTGATTTCACAGAAGAAAAATCCCAAATTGCTCTCACTTTGAAAGACAAATATTCCAAGTTGTAGCCAAGTCATGCAAATTGAGAGATGTCCAGCTTGAAGGCTGCGCTTCAAGCCAAAGTAAGGGACATTTCTTGTAATTTGGTCCTACGTAGGACATTACAGAAAAGTGTAACTTTGCTGGTTCGAATTCAGCACCCAAGACCCACAATTAGTTCATATATGACTGCATGTTACAAACTGCTGCTTTCTGGTTTATTCTCTGCTCACCCTCTCTTCCTAAAAAGCTTTTTGTTTAGCAGGTGTAACACACACACTCCCTTCAATCTGTTTCTTTTTTCTATTCACAGGCTATTTTACACTGAAATGAAAATGCCATCCTTCATCTCTGACATCTCCATCCTCTAAGTATATGCTAGGATACCTCCACCCTTACTCTTATCCTGATGCACTGTCTTACAGGATTCCTCACAATTAGCTATCCCATGTTCTCAGAGTAACTAGAAGATTTAACGGAGGTCACTTTTTCACTGAGGGTGAGTGCTATATTGTTACATCACGCTAACCAACTCTCCCAGTTTGCCCTGCATGAATCACCAGGTCAGACTAAGGGAGAATATTTAATCCTTCTTGCCTGATTCCCTTCCCAGCCTCCACAGACAACTCAACACTCAGCTCCAACAGCAATCCAATCAGGTAAGAGATTTGTGTAATCTTACCTGTGCAAGAGATTGAATCCACGCCCGGCCCATGGTATTCAATGATGGCACCTGTTCCACCCTTGACAGTGAGGATGCCAGCCACCTTCAGGATCACATCTTTAGGAGAAGTCCAGCCTGAGAGCTTGCCAGTCAGTTTTACACCAATAACCTGAGCAACATTAATGGGGGGAAAAAATAAAATACTGACACCACTCCCTTTCAGAAAGGTAATGGTATATTAGTTCTCCTGTGGGGTATATTCCTTTCAGACTGCAATGGTATATGGTGCCTTATATACACAGTGCTTGAAAATCAATGTTCCTTACATGTATCTCACCCTTCACATCAAAGAACAGTATTCTTTCTGCTCCTACCTTTGGGCACTTGAGCTCCCAAGGGATTCCTGCCATGACATCCACTGCATCAGCTCCACCCACACCAATGCAGATTCCTCCCAAGCCACCTCCGTTTGGAGTGTGTGAATCGGTGCCAATCAGCATAACTCCAGGGTAGGAGTAGTTCTCCAAAATGATCTGAAAATAAAAATGGATTGTTTGCTTGCTTGTTTGTTGGGAAAGGAGGAGGAAGGAAGCAAGAAAGAAGACAAGAACAAGAGTTTAGATCAGTCTGTATTCGCAGATTTCAGAAGCAAGAAAGTAACTGAATTTGGTTTAGATTGGAAATTCTCTTGTTTCAAGATCTTGTGGAGGGTGTAATGATAGTACAAGGTACAAAGTCTCAGCCCCAGGGTCCTTGCTCATTCCAGGATAATAAAAAAAAAATAAATAGAAAATCTCAATTTTTTTTCACTTGAAGAGTCCTTCCCTCCAGTTTAAGCTTTTGCTAAAATGTCCACCTTTGTTAGGGCTCTGTTCCACAGTCTCCACACCCTTAATCAACTGCTGAGCAAGTCAGTTCATTTATCCAATACTTAACTGGATATGTAACAAAGATCTTCCATCATCTTTATGCTCCCATAGCAGTAGAACACCAACAGGCTCCTCCAATTCATGCTGCCAGCCAAAACTCAATCACACAGAGGAAACCCTCACCAAGACACCAAGAGGTTGCCCTTCCTTTATTGCTGCTAATGATTTTGTGTAAGATTTTTTAACTACCAACAAAACCACAGAACAGTTCTTTAATGAAAAAAAATGAGTTTTCTGTGGTAGCAACACAGTGGAGAACTCAAACTAATGAACTTCTCACTGCATATGTACCACACCAACACTAAGGACAGCCTCGCTAGGTACCACAGAACTCACAGCATACACATAACAGAACATCTTGAACAGAACTAATGTGGTCCTTTATTAAAAAGACCAAGGATTTGCTTTTAGAACTTTCAGCCTTATTTGCTTGTAGCTCACATTAAAATATTTGTGGGAGAAAGGCCATTTTCAAGGCCTCACTTTTCCAGAGCTGGACTCTGAAGCTATACAATATGATCAATTTTCTCTAGCCAGAGAAAGCTGGCAGCCACAGCACAGAGCTATCTTGCCATGTGAGAGATGTTATGAGTGGTTCCACAGCACAAATGACGTGAGGGGTTCCTGTAACTTTTTGAACAGTTCACTTGTTGCATCACATTAAGCTAAGGTAACCTTATTAACTCATTTTGTAGTTAAGAAAACATAGCAGAAAGCTCTTGACCCTTGTCACAAGATCCCTGCTGACAGGATGCTTACCAGTCATCCATCTCCTCTCCACTCCTTTTGCTTCATGCTGCTCTTCAACTTTTACTGCCTGAGACTCAGAGGAACAATGAAAAATGACTACTGGACCCACAAAGCAAATCAACCACAAGCAAGTTAGGAAAATCCTGACAGAGGTGTTGGTTTTATAAAAACAAAAAGCCTCATTAAGTGGTAAGTTATCTTAGGACAGTCATATTCTTTTTAGATTCAAGAGCAGTAACAAAAGAATCTCAGACTTGGAAACCGGTTTGCATTTTATTCATATTCACATAGCAATCGGTTATATGTTGCCACTCTTGAGTAACCTATGCTGCTTTGTTTGGTGTCCTCATATATTCTTCTGGGTTTTATGAAAGCAAATGCATACATAATAACCCTAAAACAGTATGTTCCCAAGGCTGCTTTCCTTAGCACCAAAAGCAATTCAATTTAGGCCTATGCAACCAGCTTGATGACATCACCTTACTGTCCCAATTGTACTAAGAGGAGCCAGCCCACAAGCAGTTAAAGTATTTCAAGCTTCTGTGATTCACATTGCATGCTGTTGGCACTACCTAATCACATATCAGGTTACAGTTTGACCAAAATAACCTTTAAAAAAATGCAGTTGTCAAGCACTGAGAAAGAGCAAGTAAAAAACCTCACCTGCCTTAAGGAAAGCACACAGTTTCCCTCAACTGGTGAAATTCTCTGAAGGTTTGCACTTTCGTTTCCTCTTCACCGAAAGGTGAAGGAGCCACTGCATGTTTAGACTGCAAACACACACTTTACCTGGTGAATGATTCCTGATCCAGGTTTCCAGAATCCTACTCCATACTTGGCACCAGCTGTTGCTAGAAAGTTGTACACCTCCTGGTTTATGTCCTATTCACATAGGGAAACATAAAGCATTAGTAACACATTTTGTTCTTCTATATATCCAAATCTCATCCAAACACGTTCTCTTCCCTAACAACCCTGCCTGTAGTTTGCTCCACAGTTTTGCAGCAGTTGGAGGGAGGTGCACACCACTTTTAAAACCAAAAGGGATTAAGACTGTTTGACATAGTTGTAATAGGCCATTTCATTTCATCCCACCTGTAGCTCTACTGAAAGTATGTTTTTTATTTTCTAATTCCAAACAGCACATTTAAAGGAAAACTCTGCCAATAAGGCATTTAAAAATGCTCTGCTCATTTTTCCTATCCTTAGGGGATTTTTTTAACCTGCTTCCCTCACTCATTCTAGCCCCCCCCTCCTTCTCTACTAGGTGTTCCTTTTCCTTTACAGATGCTTTGGAGACATTTCAAACTCCTTAGTAATGTCTTCCTTAGATAAGTATTTTGGCTTTACTGTTACAGATTAAGAAATAGAACTGGAAGTTGCTCGCTGCCAGGGGAGTTGGTGTCATTTCTCATTCTACCAAGTCTCCTGCTCAGGACTCACACAATGCTGCCTTTCTTGCTACACTATCACCATTATTGGTGGAGGTCACACCACAAAAATTGCTTGTGAGAAAAAACAAGGCTGTCAAGGAAGTATGACACTATTATACCCTGATAGTTCTTGGCAGAGGAGTGGCAGAGTAGATAAGATAAGCACTAGGAGAGAGTTTCTTAAAGACTGTTCTCATGCAGCTAAGCTGCAGAATAAAGGGAAAGGGGAAAGGAGATAATGGAAGAATTGTCTCAGCACACATTTGCTGAAGTTTCCCATGAGGCAGCAGCAGTTCTTTAAGCCTCGTTTTCCATTGGGAGTCGGGTCACTTCACTCTGTTTGTGCATCCCTCCCCCAGTAAAGCATGCTGATGTGCCAGGAGCAAATCCAAACCACCCTCTGACCTGCCAGCATTCACTGTGTGCCAATTGGCAGCAGTAGAGCCCAGTCAGAAGGCAACAGGACCTTTACTTGCTCTGCTCAGAATGCATGGCAAAGGAGAGACTCAGCTCAGCTGAGGGTTGAAGTAAATATAATTGCACTACAGAGAACAAATGCAGGAATAGGGGAAAGGCGAAGACAAGAGGTAAACGAGAGAAAAGAAACTGTCTGATTTAGTAAGTCTCATTCTTAATCGCACAACTGAGGCAAGGAGAGCAACAACTCCCCAGATTCGCTCCTGAGTGGTGTAAGTTGCTCTACCTTGGCCTGAAGGATAAAGCCAGAAGCAGTTACTTCAGCACTGAGTTTCTGAGGATATGGACTAAAATCTTAAAAGGCAGATAATCCCTGTTTACTGTTTGCAAATTGTGGTATCAATATTAGAGGTGCAGTTCCTCCTGGCTCTGACAAGATTTCCTTGGCAGATGCATTGTGGTATGTAGGACAGAGATGAATATGTCTGTCTATTACAGAAACCTCTCTGAGGATGAATAAGTAGTGAAACAGTGAGCAGGAAATTTAAAAAAGGCAGTGAATCAGCAGTTGGACAAACAAGACTCTGAAATTACCCCCCAAAAAACAACATACTCTGTGCTTTTACACACATTTATACTACCATTATGAGCCCTGAAAGCTGTACATGCTTCAGTTATTGCTCTTCAGCAATCACTAGCAAATGCTTTGGGAAATTAACTACTTGCTCCCCCTCACAGGATTCACCAGTGCAACGCAGACACGTGTTCAGTACTGCAACACAGAGTAATGTCTTCCTTTTTTCCCTTTGAAATAGATATTTTCTCTCTCCAGAATACACATATGATCTGGGCTTCCATCATTAACAGCTTAAGGCTAGCTTTTACTACATTCACGGTCCTTTAAACTATATAATGGATGAATTTCAGTGAGAAACTCTCAAAGATCCATTTACTCTGTTTCTTTGTTGCATCTGATCTATCTACGGAGCTGACCACCACAGGTAAACGGTTACCATATCCAATTCATGGCTGTCCTTCTGGGAAAAAAAATTAAAATAAGCTCTTCCTTCAGTCAGAAGGAGGTTTTCAAGTAGACAGAAGTTAAGTTTGTGGAACAGTGACCTTGGCTCTTCGAAGATCCTTTTCACCACCTGACTGGGCTTCGATGAGGTGATCACAGTGGATTGTGGAAGGCACAGCCACTTTTGGCAGCCCGCTGCTGATGAACTGTAGCATTGCCATCTGAGCTGTGGCATCCTGCATGGCCACACGGTCTGGCCTTAAGCGCAGATAGGTCTTGCCCCGCTCGATCTCCTGTTTTGCTGGGTCATCCAGGTGTCCATATACAATCTTCTCAGACAAGGTCAAGGGGCGGTCAAGCCTGGGGAGATTAATTTTAGCATCTGTGTCTTGTGTACTTCAAAATTTGCCCTTTTAAGCATGTAACAGAATGCTTCCTTATATTGCTCAGACTATTAAGACCTATTAACACACAGAAACCTGCACGCACCTTCTTACAGCACTAAAATATCAACTATCACACAGGTAAATGGTTCAGTTCAGAAAGTTCAAAAGTATATGAATTTGTGTCACTTTATGCCTTCTTTTATAATCTTCCTACACTGTAACAGAAGCATTGACTCTGCTCATTCCTTGAGTTATATTCAGGACTGCAAATGTGGAGGTGAGACAGAGGTCAGACTGAATTCAAAAATACCAGATCCCACAGCAACCAAGTACAACTAGGTGGAGTTTTGTGATCTCAGACCTTCCATCCTGCAGCTGTATCAGTTGAGGAATCTATTTATGTCCGTGGTAAGATCTGGGAAATAGCTAAGGCGAGACAACAACTTGAAGTGAGAACTACTGCATTAAACAAAGGACACAGAGACCAAAGGGCATGTCATACAAACCACTGCCACAGTAAGTGGAGTAGGAATAACAACTTTGCAGCATACAAACCTCTATCAGCAGATTAAGGTCACTATGTTTACATATGCTATGGATTGCTAGCCCTCCTTTCCATGCCTAACAGTAGAACAACAGGAGAACACTCACTGTCGAAATAAAGTGCACAGAAGTATTATCCTGAAATGACCACTGCCCACACACTGCTGCCTGGGAAGGGATCAAGGGCCAACGTGAAGATTCCTCAATGAGGGCATTAAACAAAGAAGACAAAGCCCCTTCTACTCCCTCCTCTGCATTGGCCTGGTTCTCTGCATGCTGCAGTGCTTCATAACAACCTTCAACCTTTCCCACTGTGCCCCAGCACTACATGGAGACACTACAACTCATGTTTCACTACATTTACAACTGTCACTGCTCAAAGCTGCTCTCCCTGGTAAACATTCCCTATGCCAGGGCCCCATAACAATTTTTTTCTACTCTCCTGTCACTGCAGAGTTGAATTCAACACATTGACCTCTCCGTTCCTCCCTTCTCCACTCTTACCTCTTACGGACAATGTTGATGTTCTTCTCCAGCTTTTCATAATTTATGTATTCATTAGGTTCAAAGTGGCTCATGGCCACCTTGACCCGCTGGCACAGGGCAGGAGAAACATGGTAGCGTCGTATCCCACTATTCAAGGCATGCTGAAAAAAAAGAGAGTATTAGCACTGAAACCTTGCAGGGTGAATTCCTGTAACATATCAATAAACCACATGGTTTTCAGTTTTTGTTACTGGGATTTTACAGGTTGAGAAACAGAAATTGCAAAGGTTTTTAAAGGCACCCAATGAACATTCGATCATACAATACTGTGTATTATGTTAAACAGTGAGACATCAGGTTATCCAGGACAGGTAGCATTTACTAAATTATTTCTGTTTATAGTACCAGATGCCTCATGGTTTCAAGAGAGAAATCCGCTTTCAAGAAAGGCTGAAAACAATTCTGAAGCAACCACCAGTTTACTACACTCCTTACATTTTAGAGCCACGGTGGAGAAAAAACAATGCCATTTCCAAAGCAAGTTAACTCTAGGTTTGTATTTGCTCACTGGCATTGAGCTGACACTGAAGGAGTGGCAGGTGCTACAGGAAGCGTCTGAAAAGACACCCCTCTGTTCCACCATTACATACAAAGTTTCCTAGGCAGGGTCCCTGCACACTGTTACAAAGTTTATTGGACTTCCACATAAGGTGAGCTATGTTTCAACCGGGTCTACAGAGACTTCGATGTACAAGCCTGCTCTACAATGTAACGCACAGCAGGAGAGCGGTAACATGTGAAAAAACTCCATATAAGCTTCACCAACTTGCCTGCACAGATCCAGGTGCTATTTACCTCACTCTCACAAAGGCACCCTCACCTTTCCTCTGAGAAAAGCCTTGCACTTACCCTACAGACAATTGCAAAACAGGTCATCTATACTGTGAGCTCAACACATAAGCAGAAAATGCCATTAAAAGAGCCCCCAAATTTCACTTGGCAGCCTCCACAGTGAGGTAATTTCCAGGAACACAGGAGAAGGGCAGGCTATGGAGAGGCATCTGACCTGAAAGCGGCAGGTCAGTGCCGAGGGCTAAAAAAATTCTCACGCAGCTTTGAAAACTGAGTCAGAGGGCAGCCTCCATAAAAACTTCCAAGCATTTGGCACGTGCATTTCTTGTATCCTTTGAAAGTCTCAGTCATCAGTATTAGAAATATGGAAACAGACTGAAAACAAGAGTTTGGAGTTTTTCTTCCTCCAGAATTAAACTCTAATCTAAATCTCATTTTTTCTATTCATCCTCTACTTTAGCATTACAAGGTTTTGGTAAGTACAGGTTAATAAACACCCTAAATAAATGCAGTAAACAACCCTTTTGCATGCATGACTAAATCAGCAAATATTCTTTGTGCAGAACAGAGTCATTCTACCCACCTACTGGTTTTGCATTGTCAAAAATACTAGTCAATTCTTTAGACTTGTGAATGTTTTTCCAGTTTTCTTATTACCAGCATTGAAAACATTGTCTGAAATAATCACAATCAATGAGATGTCACCAATTTTTAGCCAAATCTCTTGATTTATTGTCCTTTAGATAGTATTTGTCATCATCTTTCACAAGGAGGTCAGGAAAGCTAGGCAAGATCATACTAGCCAGCACACCAGCAATAAGAGTGCCATTTGCATTTTAACCAAGTGATCCTAAGCCATTGTATGCAGCTTTTGGTAGGAGCAGTACAGACCTACAGCAGCTGCACATCCCTTTCATGAAAAAATAGCTGAAGGATGTACAAAGAGGGCACTGCTCCTCCAGGACTGCAAAGCAAACCCAGCCATCAAATTTCATTGTGCTGCACGTTAAGCTTAGAACTTCCAGAACTTGTCACAGGTGTCAGACTTGAAACTTTTTGTTCTTCCACCAGCAAAAAAACCCAAACTGCACACAAACCAAATTTAACACCACTCAGCTTCTCATTATTTAATACATATACTAAGTAAATCTGCTCTTTACCTAGTAGTCACATAACTTTTATGTTTGCTTTGTTCTGCCCTTTCCCCCCACCTCAGTTTAAGCATCTACCCAGCATAAGTAATGCTGTGGAAATGTATTTACCTCACAAGATACTCACTGTCTTGTGAAAGTCTCCAACTGCTGGAGTGGCTAGAAAAAACACTGAGGGATTTAATCACCATTCATGGAAAAATAATCTCTTCCTCAAACCAGAAAATGTATTTTGGTTTAATGCAGTAATTTCTTCCTAGTTCATCATATAGAAGAACAGATATGCAAATTAATGACAGTGGCTTCATAGCATCTTAGTTTTGCCTGGGACCAAAGCTGATTATAATAAAAATCTGAAGCAAGGTGTCCAAAAAGAGGTACGAAGAAACTTTTCAAACAAAACAGAGGTAAAAATCTTTTCCGTTTGAACATACATGTCAGAGTAGTTGACTCCTGCTTGATCCCAACTTCAGGCTACCAGAAGCAGGAAGGGAAGGTGTTTAAGAAAAAGCCTTCTGGACATGGAGATCAGCGAGAGAAGTCTGGAAAATTGACGGTCTGTTTCTGTAATGGCCAGTAATACTGGGGGGAATAATCACCTACACCGAACAGCTTCAGGAAAGTAGAGAATCACTGCTGTCTACATTAGACTTTTAAGAAACACTTATTTAAAAAGTGCTAGCTTAATTTTACTGGAATGTAAGTCTAATCCCATTATCTCTACTCTGCTAGGAATTAATTTGATTCAGTATGGTTTTTCTCATGTTGGCACCCAGCAAGCCTAAGGTTCCACCACTGAGTAACTGCATATACTGCCTGGTTCAAAAGTCTGATCTCTCCTCATAAAGAATCTACAACGTATCACTCATCACGCTTGTCTGTTCTCCCTGTCTGTTCTTTTTTTCCATTGCATCCTCAGAAAAAGAACTTGGCAGAACTGCAAGATTAAGGAAAAGTCACAAGCCTAACAGTTTCCAGGTTCATTCTGCCTCACTCTTCCCAAAGTTAGAGGGAATGTAGTAGTGCTGTGGGGGGCAAGGGGGTGGTGGGGCTTGCATGGTGGTTTTTTACTGAGTAGTGAGAAGTGCCTAGAGACCAACAGCCAACAGAGGTAGGCAGCCAGCAATCATTACATTTTCCCTTTTATCCAGGAACTGTTAGTTTCCAGGCTGCCAAGTGATCTCTCACCTGGCACTGAATCCATCATCACAGCATAAATGTCTTTGTTCAGATTTCAGTAAAAGAAATGGCAGTAATCACTACAGAGCTCCTAAGTGTACTGGTATTTTACCAGGTGAAAAGCTTCCTTAAAAGCCACGACTTCTCTTTAGAGCTTTTAACCTAGCTATCTTGCATTTAAGCTCACTACAGTGAATGGTCCACGTGCAAGGGGAGTTTGAATTCAGACATTAATTTGTATTTTGGGAGCCAATAAGGTACGCAAGTCCAGTAAGCATAAGCACATGTTCAAAAGAGTAGCAACTGCATTACATATGCTCCTACTCGGGAAATCATTCCCTAGAAATCCCAGCTGAAACCCAAAATACCATCTTTTCTCACCCTCCCTGATCTAAGAACTCTTGCCAAGTTTCCAACACTCACCATGATTCAGCCTATCAAAAAAGGCAGAGTGGTATAATCAAATTGTAAATGCAGTCTAATTTTCTAGACTCATCTCCAAAGAGCAACCAAAATTATGGTTCTGAAGATCAGTTTAGCCCTGGCCAATACTGCTTTTGGCAGCATACACAAATATGGCCATACATAATTTCAGTACTTACCTACAGTGACTTCAATAAACCACTGATATTTCAGGCAGTTTGGAATTTTACAGTCCTCTCTTTAAATCAATCCTCAGCCAACGTGGTTCAAAAAATGGAATGATACTAAAAGCATTATCTCGGATAGGCAGGAAAAAGATCTTGACCCTTTCAGGCTATTAGAACTTTACCTGAAATAGGACAGTCAGCCTAATTTCAGCCTTCATTTCCCTCAGAGGGAAGCTTTCTATGCAGTTCCAGTACCAAAACAGTTCCAGGACAGGAGATCAGTAGAACCAATGTTGATAACATGTGCTATGGTCAATGCTGGCACTATCACAGTGACTGGCAAGAAGATGCTCATATTCATTAATCTCTAGGCAACTACACAGAGGAAAAAAAAATTGCCTTTTAAAGAGATCACCTAGAGGTATGTTTAATTACATCACAGATTTAGTCCTTCACGGAGGATGTGTGTGTGGGAGATCACAGGCACCCTGAGCCTAGTAAAAGAAGACAACCTTCCAGAATATTAAATTCCTCATATCCACTGTGCTACCATAGCCTTTGTTTTACATTATATCTTATTATTTTTATCAAATGACTGCTTGTTCTCATGCAATGTCACACCACAAAATGAAGACCAATTCATTACCCTAACAAAGGATTTGCCTTCTTTTTATGAGTAGTCATTTATGTTCAAAGTACAAACTAAAAGCTATTTAACAACTAAGAGTAAATATACTAAATTATATTTGAAATGGTGCTATTCTGTGACTTTTGCTGAAATTAAAACAAAAAAAAGCTATACTTTTCTATAACAAGTACCTCTAAAGTAATGAAGTAATATAAAATTGGAATTAATATTCAAAAAGTACTTTTAGAATACTAAAAGCCAACCAAGTTCTTACTCTGGCTCTCCAAGAAAATGGAACACATTGGCCAAGGTCACAAGTGGCAAACTGAGAAGTTATACTGCTGGCTTTTATCACATGCCTTACTAAGGGGAGCAAAGGCTTCCATATCCCTGTTAGGAGCCCTAAAAAAATGCACCTGATATTTGCCTTCTAGGCTTTAAAAGATCATTAAAATTTTATTATTGACTACATATTAAATACAGCAATCTCTCAAGTAAGGGACGGTCATATTATGCAAATGTCAGTTTTAGAGGTCATGACAGACAAAACTACGAGACACACTATTACTGCCCTGGAGAAAACGTCAGTTTATCTGCCTGTCCCATCTGCTTTTCCAGCCTTCCTAGGTCCCATTTACATACCGACCCTGGTATCTTTGTCACCCAGAGGCCTCTATTCATGCTAAAAGCAGGGTTTCTGAAGTAGCCAAAAGCTTGCTTGCTCACACAAGGAGTCACCTTGTGCTGCCGCACGCTGCTAAGAGAAAGCAACTAAAGACGGAGAAATTAAAATGCAAGCCCTGGGGAAAGGCTTTTTATTTGACCGCTCGGCGCACTCGGGCTCTCAGCCTCGCCGGTCCCGGGACTTTGACAGCGGCCCCGGCGGGGTCCGCCGGGGCGGGGAAGGCGGCGGCGTCAAGGCCGCGTTCTCGCCGCCCCGTTCACCTTGCGCTCACCTTGAGGGCCGGCTGGGCCCGGCGGTGGCAGACGCCCTGCCCCGAGGCCCGGGCAGCTGCCACGCCGCCACAGCCGCCACAGACGCGGCCTCCGCGCCATCGCCATGGAAACGGGCGCGCGGGGCCGCGCCGGGGACACGCTGGCCT
>VXAU01004747.1:1377084-1389052 GCA_013399695.1 Formicarius rufipectus | reverse complement strand
ACGCTGACCTACACGCGGGGGCAGCGCGGCCCGGCCCGGCGGCTCTAGGTGGCCGCCCTCCCGGCGGCCCGGTAAGCAATGCCCCTTTCCGCAGCGTGGTGCGGCGCCCGCCGCCCGCCCCGCCCGGTGCCTGTCCCTCCCGGCGCCGCCGCTCACCCTCAGCCGCGCCGCCAGCACACAGTACGGCGCCATTTTGTTCACTGACAAAGATGGAGTCGCGCCGCGATGGCGTCACGCGGCCCCTTTCAGACCTCCGGCGCGCGCGCGGGGGCGGGGCCGCGCGGGTCCTGACAGGGACACACCTGCCACAGGCAGAGGGCCCCCCGCCGCAACGCGGGGCTCCCCCCGGCATCGAGAGGCCAGGCGGCCCAACGGCTCCCCGGAGAAGGGTTTATTGTAGCAGTGTCCTCGCGTTTTCCCGCTCGGCGGCGGCGTTTTGACAGGCGCCACCCTCACCCCGGCCAGGACCCGAGTGGGCGGGGCGGCGGTGAACGTTCCGCGGGGCCGCGGCCGTAGGAGCACCGCGCGGGTGTCGCCTCGCCATGGCCAAGCATCACCCCGACCTCATCTTCTGCCGCAAGCAGGCGGGCGTCGGTCGGTCCCGGGGCACAGGCACGGCGGGAGGGAAGGGGGCCTCGCGCTCCTTTTCCCACCGAGGAGCGAGCGGGAGGAGCGTGTGGGGTCTGATACCGCCGTTGGGCGTGCGAGAGGCCGCTAGGCCCCGGGCGGGGGGAAGGGGATGGGGGGCCTTTTCCCCTCCTTTCTCTCCCTCCTTTCCCTCTCTTTATTGTTTTCCTTTTATTTCTCTGCCCTGCCGTGTGTTACGGGCCCAGGGGCATTTGGGACCATCCTTCTGGCTGCGAGACGAGTTATCTTCTAGGTTATTCACGCCCTACAGAGAACAAAATTTATCTTTAACGCTTCTCGGTCAGAATTTGCCCCAGTTGAGTCTTAAAGAACTCTTATACAAAATTTGGAGTTGAGTTTTGTCACCCCTTGGAAAAGCAAATCCAACAAGCCGCTTTCTACAAGATCTGTAAACACAAAATGTTTGGCTGCACTGTCCATAGGAAGCCTCTTTTTAGAGCATTTGGCTCTTCCAATCATCTGTCCATGCTGAAAATTAATCCCCTGACAAATCCCTTGTCTCTCAGACTTCAGCTGAATCACTGGTTTTCTCAATATGGACATCTCGTCTTTGGAACTTGATATTTATGGCATTTATCCAAGTTCCTTTGTGAAGTTCCCTAGGCAAGTGACAGGACTTCTAAGATACATTTAGCTATCTTCATGTGAAGAAGACTTTTGGGGCTACCTTAAACACTTTTTTTCCCCCCTCCCATTTAAACCAGTGTAAAAGTTATGCCAAGACTCATGTATAGGATTTTCTTCAGTCAGGCACATGGGCTGTGTTTGAAATGGAATAATGAATGCAGGTTTTCGTACTGCCAATGGCTGTCATTGTGTGTTCACAGTGCATCTAAACTTTGATCTTGGTAAATGTCTCTAGGAGGATATATATATATGTATTCTTTATTATAAATGTGTTTGTATTTATGCTCAAACTGTTTATTTGGTTTATCTGATCACTGCAGAAGATAATTATTTGACATTCAAGCTTTGCAGTTACTTCATTTTTTTCTGGAGCTTCTGCCTCATAATTCTTTTTCTTCTCTGTTCTTTAACAGCAATCGGAAGACTTTGTGAAAAATGTAAGTATAGCTTCAACATACAGTTTCTTGAGAACGTGGTGTTGTGGTTAAAGCACGCAGTTTGGATTCACAGGTTGGATTCTGTTTTTGCTTTAACCACAAACTTGATGTCATTCTTTGAGATGGGAACAGTTGCCTGTGTGTTGCAGGTGTAACTCAAGGAGTACTTTGAAAGTTAGGAACCCACACAGACTGTCACACAAATGCAGTTCTAGGGTATGTGCTGCCAGCATTTGCAGTGGCTGAGGCTATGGTGACTGCTTGATTGGGTCCTTGTAATCTGTAATACAAAAATATCATCCCCATCATTTCAAAGTGGGGGACAAAAATGCATTTTTGTAACCTGGCTTAACTGTCCCTTGAGGAAGGTTCCCTTCAGCCTCTAGAAGATAAAATGGAGGGAGATGCTCTAGAGTTAAGAGCAGGGAAAAAAAAAACATGGAATCAAATGCCAGTGCTCAGTTGTAAAAGGGAAGAAAGTGTATACTCTGTTGTAAGATCCCTTTTGGAGGAGCAAAATAAATAAGGTGAGTAGTTTGTGACTCGAAAATAATATGAAAATAAATAAAGTGGGAGAAGGACAATC
Source organism: Formicarius rufipectus (assembly GCA_013399695.1). Classification (NCBI taxonomy): domain Eukaryota; kingdom Metazoa; phylum Chordata; class Aves; order Passeriformes; family Formicariidae; genus Formicarius; species Formicarius rufipectus. Next base: position 1,386,754 of record VXAU01004747.1, on the reverse strand, counting down.
TGAAGCAAAGGATCATTTTCAAGAGCACCCTGCAGTGAAATAGATTCCCGTTGGTAGTAGTTGAGGTCTGTCATGCTGGAGATTTAAGAGCAGGTTAGGTGAGCTGTTTGTGGGAGTCAGGATTAGATACCTTGGGAACTGGTAATAGGATATGAAGCCTTTCATCCATAGGTCAGTGTTTTGGATAAGGTCCAGCACAGCACAGCACAAGCTGTCAGTGGCATCTGATGGCTCCTTGCCTGTTTGATATGAGTACTTGAATTTCTCCCAGTTCCTTGTACAAGAGCAAGAGCAACTTTATGAAATAGTTGTTTTTGCCAGTTTGCCCTTTCTTGGGCCTTCTCACAGATGAAGGATTAAAAGGACATGAGTATAGCCTCTTCTTTTTGAGGATAGTGCTTTTGTTGATGTGGCTCTGTGAGAGTAGTTTACACTGCTGCTTCTGTGTATGTAAGGACACTAGTCTTGTTAGTTCAGCAGTTTTTGCAACTGAAAAATCACAAAAAGTTGTGGAGGAACATTAATGATATAATCTAAGCAAATGCTGGGTAATCACAAAGAAAATAACTTCAGATTTCTTCTCTGATTGTGAATGTATGAATAAATTAAACCCTTAAATGCTGCAGGCTGCTGGCCCTTGTTCCTCTCAAGTCTTTGTGCAAATACAAAGTTGTGCCCTGTGCAAGATACATTTCTGCAGTTCAGTTGTGTTGCCTTTGAGTGTAGGGGCAAGATCTTTCACTGAGTAGCTTTTTCTCATGGATGTGGGCGTGGAGAAAAGGACATTCTGTAACTGAAGGCTCTGCTGTGCTTGCAGGTGACGGCAAATGTGTGATCTGTGACTCCTACGTGCGGCCCTGCACTCTGGTGCGCATATGTGATGAGTGTAACTATGGCTCGTACCAAGGGCGCTGTGTGATCTGCGGGGGTCCAGGAGTGTCCGACGCCTACTACTGCAAGGAGTGTACCATCCAGGAAAAAGATGTACGTCATCATCCTGATTTTATTCGGTAGCCATGTTTACCTCTGAGGGGTTTGGAGCTGCTGAAATTAGCATTGGGATATGGGATGCTTAGCACTGCTTTGCAGTACCTCGTGCTTTTCTTCACCATGTTTATAAAGCATTTTGAGATACTGTAGCATTTTGAGGTATCATAACTCTTCATCCCGAAGGATCTCTCACTGTTTTGCGCACTCGCAGTCATTTCCTCCACACGCTGCTTTGTTACCGCTTCAGGCTGCTACCTTACTAGTACCCCAGTCTAGGTTTCACTGGGGTCAGAGATATTCCAAACGCTGCACAGACAGTGGCAGGAGCAGCTTCTCACTAGAAGTCCATTATCAACCACTGACCAAGGGCACATACAGTACTGGAATCAAATGTTGCTTTGGATAGCAACGTGGAGTTAGTCTTTAGTGTCCTGTGATCGCACTGGTAATTGTGTTGTACAAGTTTAATGCCTCTTGCATAATTACAATGGGATACAATTTATATGTTCTGATTCTTTTCTGGAATGGTCTATATTGTCGATATTTTTCAGCTAACATTTTTTGGTATAATGGTCACTTTGTGTAGAGGCAGTGCTATAATCTTTTTGTAATCTTATGCTGAAAGATAGCCACTGCACATGTGAAATGAGGCAGCTGTTCACCCCTTACAAGGCTTTTGTTAATAATCCAACACAATGAGTGTAGGACATGAGGAACTGCAATTAAGTGTTAGAAAGATCTTAAGGAAGAGCAACAACATGATGTTTACAGTTCCAGTATTCCCAGAATATGTGCCTGATAGCAAAGAGAGGGTCTGTTAAAGTTTATTTGGGTTTTGGTGCTTTGCAAATATCATTTCCTACACATCTAATGACAGTGAAGAATATGCTGAGAGAATGGATCGGCCTGATTTACAGGAGTGTCCTCAGCTGAGTGAGTTGCTGGTTTAATTCTCTGTAGTGCCCATGTTTTCTCCAGAGGCCTGCAGCTAAATCCAGGACAGGGGCAGACCCTCATTTGAATTTAGTCATTAGATCCAACAGCTCCGTAATCTTTTTCCATACCTAAATATGGATAGAAGTGCTGTGATGGTGATGCTGCCTCCTGCTTTAGAAATGCAGTGAGAAACAGTTTTTATTCACTTGCGTTTGGAACAAAGACAGCTGGCTTTATAAGTCATGAGTAAGAGAGGCTTGGTTTTATTTTTATCAATTCATACAAATTCCCAGTAGGTGTTTTTCATAACCTAAGCTCACCTGTAGCTTATCACGTCTGGTTCAGGTGTTAAATAGCCAGCTGTTCTGCAAGGGAAGACTGTAGAAAACGTAGAGCTAGAGGAGAATGACAGGTCTGAGGTATTTTCACACCTGGGTGAAGGTTGCTGTGAGAGAAGACAGTTGCTCTGCAGCAGCAAACTCAGGTGTTAGGTATTGTTGCAGATCTGAAACAGCAGATTTGACATGTTGAGTTGCAGGATTGAAAAGTGCTGGTACAAGTGTAAGGTGCCCAGAAGGGGAAAAATTAAGTGTGCTGCTGCCTGTCATAATTATGGTATCTGGTGCTGATGTGAATAAGAAAAACAGAGGGGGACAGAGATCTCTGCTCGAAGCTTTAACAGTCCAAGGTTTCAGCCACAGCATTTCCATCATTCTCAGGAGAACATTGGAAAAGATAGTGAAGTAAGATAAGCAAATACTAAAATGGAGGGAGGAGGTGGAATGCTATTCGGCACAAGGCAAAGGGCCTGGTTACTCTTGATTCATTTATTCTGATAGAGGGAGGAGTGAAGAATTGTTTCAGCCTGCTTGGATTGGCAGGTAAAGGCCAGAATCCCACCTTGTGACCAGTACACCTCTGAGTTGCAAGAAGTAATCTTTCTGCGGGGGCAGGAGCATGCTCATATGCTGCCTGCTTAGGAGAAGAATGAGCAGAGCCCTGCAATAATGCTGCCAGGATTGTCACAGATTCCCTGGATTGTGGGAGGCAAGGCTTGGAAGAGTCCTACTACTGAGATTCAAAATCAAATAAGGAGGCAGTAGCTAGAAATCAGTTGTGGCGGGTGTATGGGGGAGGTATGATTTCTGTTCCCCACCTCTCCTATTATTTCTATCATGCAGACCCTCCCCAGCAGATTGTATCTCTGGCACAGGAGCTGGACAACTTCGGTGCAGATCCTCCAGCATCTGACATCTCTCCAGGGGCTTTCTAAATCTAATGCACTCAGGCTTACACATCAGCCAGGGACACATGTTCCTCTGCCGGCTGGGCTCCTCACAGCTGCTGTGGCCAGCCACAACATTTTGCCATTAATAATTCTGCAGATTCGAGGCTCAGATAACCCATGGACGAATGTTCCTTGGTATACCGAGAGGTGGAGCTCTGATTTACTTTTTCAACCGCGCCTCTGAGGTGGATCTCCCCCACTCCCCTTGCTTTTCTTATGGCCTTTTTCTCACCGTCTACTGGAATTCATATACAAGAACTTATCTGTGTAGCAGCTGTGGGTAGCTGTCCTCTCCCAAGATGGCCATACAGCCTCTGCAGTAATCAATCTAGGAAATCTGAGATTCAGTTCTGCTGTCACAGCTGTGGGGTTCCTATACACAAGAATGGCTTGGTGACATCTAAAGCAGCAAGATTCTTTTTGGCTAAGGAGGGGAAAGGTTATTCCTCTGGACCCTATAAATCCTGTGTATCCTAATTTAGAAAGAATTCAGTCTTGAGGTACTGAGCATCCTTTTCATTAAACTGTTGATGTTATATGAGGTGTTTTTGATCTCAGCCCTGAGGAAGAGAATGTCCTAGAGTAATGCTGAAAAGGCATCCATACTCTGTTCCACTGTCTTACTAGTAACCAGCACTGGAGGGCAGTTTGCCTGCAGAGGTGTTCAGAATGTGTGTTGAGGACAGGCCAAGGAATGTGGGAACTGAGAACCTATAAAAACTATGCAAGTGATGGCTTTGCTCTGTGTTTGCTCATCTCCTAACCTACATCTTTTCATCTTACAGAGAGATGGTTGCCCGAAGATTGTCAACCTGGGCAGTTCCAAGACAGATCTTTTCTACGAAAGGAAAAAGTATGGCTTCAAGAAGAGGTGATCCTATCCGTACATGGGTTGTCAGGAGGGTCTTGGAACATCTCTGAACTTTACTATTACTGAAAACCAGTTGATTGTTTTTTCTATAGCAATACAGATTCAGTAGAATACTTGGGGCTGGAGAAGTAACAGACTGAATGGGGACTGAAACCTGATCAGAACCAACAATCAGAGAGAGCAAATGAGGATTACTGTCTCTTACCTTTGCAAAAGCTCTTCTAGTAGTTGCCTCAGCTCTCTATACAAAACCTGGTGGGCAAGCACTTAGACATGGAGGAGACCAGTGTCTTTTCTGGTGTCGAGAAAGAACTTGCTGTTGTTTTTACTGGGCCATTTGAAATTGCCCCATGCATCTGTGTTGAAGAAGAGAGCACCAATCCCATGTGTCTGCTCCCCTCCTCCCTTCCTCCAGTATATTTCCATGCTGCCCTGTTTTGTAAGGAACCTGCTCATGGCTGGTGCCTTCCTAGGGAGAGCACAGCTGTTCCATATTTTCTTTGTCCGATTAATCCAAGGCCCTTTCTTGTAAGCATTGCTGTAGGATGCATACCAATAAAGCTTTCTCTTTTGGGTTTTTATTTTTTGTACAACAAGGATTTCTCTCTGGTCCGTTCTGTGCCTAGCCTCTGGAGCTTTCTGGGGACATGCAGGATTAGCCTAGCTAACCCTGCACAATGGGTTATCTGGTTTCTGACAGTGTCTGCTTATGGCCACGTGACCTTGCTACAAGGAGCTTCAGGGAACGGCTATCGCTTTTGTCTGCCTGTGATCCCAGCCACTGATCGTTTTGTCCCGTAGTGTGAGGATCGCTGAGCTTGTAACCCTTATCCTAGCTAATACAGCCGTGGATGTTGTTTCACCATGCAAACATCCAATCCCTTTCTAAAACCTACTAAGCTATTTGACTCGCTATCCTGTTCTTGTGAATAAGTTAAAGCCTTCCCTGCTGTAATGGGAAACCAACTATTGTGTTCTGGGCTATGGGCCGTATGCGTGCTGGAAACCAGAGGCTGCTTGTTTGTCAAATACCAGTACAGGCTAAAAGCAGTCTGTTGGCTCAGCAGAGATCTGGGAACAGGCGCCTTTGTGCAAGGCGGAACTGAGTTCTCTACGTGTGTGTACGCTCCTCAGGTGGTTAAATTAGGGTCCTAGCTCAGTGTGCCCTTTTAGCCTTTAAAGTCTGAGCAGAGCGTGTGCTATAGTCACCGGGTTGTCTTTGCATGGTCTTGGGGTACAGAGCTTGTTTTGTGCCTCTTCCAGGGTTTCAGCTGGTCCTCTGAGGCTAATACTGATTGCTGTAACTCCTCTCTGGCTTAAATGCCTCTTCTGCCTGCTTCAGTTATTTAGATGTTTTGGATAAGAATGAAAACAAGCAGACAAGTTGTGATCATCCTTCCCTTAAAAGTGAGTTTTCCCTTCTGCAGCTGACTTTAGCTATGACTGGCCCTACATCTATGTCAGCTGCTCCTCCCTCTCCTGCCCCCAGCTATTAATTCTGTCAGGTTTCTCTTCTAAGCTTTTTGCAGTCCTAAGAGTATCTATGTCTTCTTCTCTGCACGGTGGTTCCTCTACACAGATTCTTGTTAATTTTCCACTGATGTGGGTGCCACTTGCCAAGAGACTCAGAGCAATCTGACTCTTTTCTTACAGCAAACTCACTCTCCCAAAGCAGTTCTACTTGAATAAGCACCTGCCTCTTGCTCCTGACTGGGAAGTCCATGTCAGAGCCATCAGCAGCCATGTTAAACTCTGTATTTCTTTAAAAGCAGAGCATGACATGCAGATTTTTTGTACCTGGAACTTTATCACTTCAACCAGAATTTATCACTTACCCTCAGTCAGGCCGCCCAAATTATCGCACTAGGAATGCAGAAGGTTTGCATGTTTTTGTGTGTTTTTTTTTTTTTTTTTTCTTCCCTGAAAGTGTCAAAGATGACAAAAGTGGTTTTGGTGAAGGTAGAGAGAAATGAAGTTAGGAATTATTTTTTGTCTTAGAATTATTGCCCCCTGGTGCAGGGACCCCTGGAAGAGCTAATTTTAGCGCAGACCTTGTTCCTAGTAATTTAGCAGGATCAGCCAGGCAAGGGTTGCTATAGAGATATGTTTCCCCATCCCTTCCCCCATCCCCAAAAACGGCTGAGCGTACTTACTTTCTTGGCACTCCTGATGCCCTCACATTGACTGCTGGATATACTGGTCTGCGTTCTGAGAGTTAAGCTGCCATTTCTAGTTGTTCTGAGTCACTGGGCAGGTGGAGAGAGGGAGGGACAGGCTTTTTCTTCTTTGCCTTGTTTGCTCAGACAGCTCTGGGGAGAATGCCAACTGCTGCTGGTGCTCAGATCAGTTCAGTGCTGCTGCCTTTCTGGTACTTTCAGAGCATGGATGGGACATTGCCCTGAAGCTGCTAATTCAGACAAGGGTAATGGATACATTTCAGTAGCCCTGAAAAATACAGCTCTGCTTGGTTGCCTGGTAATGGTTTATGTTCAACTGTAAATGATAGCCAAGCAGGGCATCTAGAAAAGTGCAGTATTTTTTTTACCTGAATAGATTTTAAAGTACTTGTCCAGGAGAAGGAGATTGCCTTGCATACTGGAGACTAGAGCACATGCTAAAAGGGTGAGCTTCTCCTCAGGGTGGAATGAGACAAGACATATCCTGCTGCTGTATGCATGCCAAGCTCTGCAAGGGCTTCCTCAGATCACAGAGTCTTAAAGCAACCAGATTCAGGAGCTCCCTGGCTGCCAGCTGCGAAGCACTTATGTGGCAACTGCAGGGAAGGGTGGAAAGGAGAGGGACTACTTTGTCGCTGTGGCAGCTGAACCCCCGTGGTGCCGCCTGCAAATCCTCAAGGAGCTAAACATATCTTCTTGCTTTTACTTTTCTAGGTAGTGTTATCTTTTTTTGTGCCTTTTTTAATAAAAAATCTTGTGTAATCAGTAAAAAAAAAATTCCTTCATGTCAAATATTTACACTGAAGGAGAGAACATGGGACCTCTTGGCCTATTAAGTAATTTGCCTCTGTTGCCAGTACTAACAAGGCATTGCTGTGTTCTGAAATGTAGGTGTTCCCTGTTACACACCCCTTCAGACCAGCTGCCAGCCACAGCTACCGCTGAGCTCAGCAAATATCTCTGCAACACCTTCAATCCTTTGAATCACCTAGACCTTGTCTCAACAAAGGCCTTGAGCCCCAAGCATCACTTTTCTTCAAAAAAAACCAACCAAACCAAACAAACAAAAACAGGGTTAGGTGAAAGCCTGGAGTGTGCTGTGAGCTTTCACTGCAGGAGCTGTATGGCCAAAAGTTCACTTCTCAAATCTTATCTGCATGGGAGCTGTTATTTTCTCATTACAGGCATCAGCTGGAGATGTTTGCCTTTTTCAACAGCAGAAAAGAATTTTTCATTTCCTTGAGGTTGTCATGTGAATTGAATGTACTGAGGATTCAGGGTACGGCAGTGTTAATTACGCCCCAATATAACCTGACTGCCCTTCCTTGGCATTAAATAACCCAGCCAAACGAGCTCTAGCCTGGTGGCCTGGCAATTCCTGCCCTCCCCGTGCTCACATGACGCGGTAGCTTTGCCTTGACGTAATAGCCAAGTGGCTGAGCGTGCAGGAGCAGATACTGTGACAGAATTCCTCTGCCTGCATGTGTACTGGGGCGACACCACAATTAAAGAAGCACACTCAAGGTGCAGGTATTTTAAAGAGCCCTAATGTGTGACACCTTCTTAGTAACACCTTATTAATACAGTAATAGAATTTTAGAAATGTAATTGCCTTTTTTTTTTCCTTAATGATGCTAAAAATAGCTTGGTCATTTTGATTTACTGATTTCTGGCTGACAGGATGATTTTTTTTCCAGCAAAGAAAGGGAATAATAGGAGAGGGAGGAGAAAAAAAAAAGTGTTCTTCTGTAATGAAATTCCTGTTAAAGTAGGAGTGATGAAAATAAGGGTGCTCATAATTGTTCTCATAAATCTTCCCCTTTCCCTGCAGGAAAAAAAAAAAAAAAAAAACAAAACAAAACAAAACAAAAAACCCAAACTTCAAAAGTTGGGGCTTTTTCCCCTTTAATTAGTGTGAAAATGAGCAAAGCTGGCTGCTGTAGCTGGGAAGGAACTTTAACACATTTCTAGATGCATGGCATTGGCTGGCCTCAAAAGAAGTGCTCTTCTTTGGCAAAGGCAGTGCCTGAGGTAAAGGGTTCCTGAGTGAGGGAGGACAAAGCAGACCCAGAAGGATGCCGAGGACCCTTGTGGAAGGGCACAAGAGTCAAACTGCATTTTTGCACTTGGGAGGTGGTTGCCAGACCAGCAACTTCTGTTGCAACAGGGGCTGTGGTAATGCTTGGATCACCAAGACCGGTTCTCCCTCTCTCGGTGCTTGTGTCAGCGCTGAGGAAGGTGCAGGATATATGGCTGAGAGAGCCTGGAAACACTTGGTGTCCCTTCTACTAGTTGGGGTTTTACTCTGATCAAAAGCTGCCTTTATGTGTGGACAGCAAGAGCCCTTTGCAAGTGATGTGTGTGCAAGGTGGTGTGACCTTGGCCTGTAAAATACATGGCCTGGGGGTCCGCTTAGGTATTTTTTTCATTTTCCTGGAATTAGTAATGGGTCTAGTTTAAAATACAGGGTATGGAGCTGTGTGCGGGAGTGAGTGCCTTCAGCCTGCCATAGGGGGCACCTGCAGCTCAGCTCTTGGGGATGCAGGTGCCCGTCACTGGCCCCTGGCCCCAGGGCTGGCCTTCCCCGGGGTACCATGTAGCCTCGAGGTCGCGCTCGCCCCGCGGACAGGATGGGGACACCCGGGACGGACAGGCCGCGGCCGCCCTGGACACTACATCTCCCGGCGGCCCCCGCGCCGTGCCGGCACCGCCCCCGCGCACACCCCCTCAGGCCCATTGGCTGAGGCAGCGCTCCAATCCGAAGGCGCCGCCGGGCCCGGCCCAGCCAATGGGAAGGCTGTTGCTAACACGCAGCAGTTATTTTTAGCACGGCCGGCGCTCGCGCACCTTGCGGGTCTCTCGTCTCCGCCGCGGCCCAGCCGGCCCTCCTCCGCTGGGGGCGGAGGCACACGGGCGTGCGGAGACGAAGTAGTCCGTGGGCGGGGAGTGTGGGGCCGTGGGGCGGGACCGAGAGATTGGCCGTGCCGCTCCTGCTGTCCCCGGGGTCACACCGGCGCGTCTGTCCAGGCCTTGCCCCGTTGTGCCCTGCGGAGATGGGCCCGCAGCCTCCCCCCGCCGGCCTTTGCAGCGAGGGGCGTGCAGCGACGGAGGGAGGCAGGTCTGCCTCTGGGTACCTCTCCCCGAGCTCCCCCGCTGTAGCGGGACTGGGGGCTCCGCCACTGGGACTTCTGCCCGGCTATGTAGGGAATCGTCCCCGTGCAGGGAACTGTCCCCTTAGCAGCCCCGGGGTCGGCGCTGCCACTGTGCCGGGACCTGGCGGGGAACAAGCCGGCCGGTCCTGTCCCTCCTAGCCGAACACCCTTCCTCCCCCCCGCCGCCTCCTCGAGCTAAGCCGCTTGGGGAAATCCTCAGGTCAATCCCAGCTAAGCCCCCGGCCCTTCCCTTCCT
>VXAU01004747.1:1335551-1377048 GCA_013399695.1 Formicarius rufipectus | reverse complement strand
CGGGGGCCCCGCCGGTGCCGGCGGGCAGCAGGGGCGGGGCGGGTCCGGCCCCCGCCCGTCCCGGAGCGCTGCGGGGGGCGGTGTGAGGGGGAAGTAGTCCCGGCCCGCCCCCCGCGGCCGCATCACGCGGGGCGGGAGCGGATCCGTGCGCCGAGGGGTTGCTAAGGGTGAAAGTTTGCCGTGAGTTGGCTCACTCGGGGCCAGGGCGCGGGCGGCTCTGGGGACAGCGCACCGGTTCCAGCATCGTAACACCGGGTCCGCCCTGCGCCGCCGGGGACGAGGGAGGGAGGGGACCGACGGGACGGGGCAGAGCAGAGCAGAGCAGAAACCCGCCGGCAGCGCCCACGGCCCCCACGACAGCCGCCAGCAGCCGCCGGCCCTGGAGCCGAGGACGAAGTAAGTAGGGCCGGGGGTGCCTCTCTCCGCCACACCCCTGCTCCGGCCGGGGCTCCACAGCCCGCCTTTCCTCTGCGGGCTCGGCTTGAGGGGGCTCATCGTACCCATTTGCCCGTCCGTGGAGTCACCGTGCGGCGGCTGCGGCCCCCAGGGTGATTTAATGGGGCTTCAGGGAAAGAGCGGGGAGGAGGGGTGGTGAAAGTCATTGGGGACTGGGGCAGTGCCCCAGTTGACCATTTTGTCCCCTTCACCTCAGTTTGGGGCCCTGGCGAGGGGGGACGGGAGTGGGATGTGGCTCAGCCCCAGCGGCCCCGAAAAGGGCAGACTGGGCCCGGGGGTGGCGGTGGGTACCNCGGGTGTGCGGAGCTGGGAGCTCGCCCTTGGGGACATCACCCCTTCCCATCTGAACGCTCTTTTGGAGGACCTTGTTTGCGACCTCGCCGAGGGGGACAGGGGTCAGGCAGCGGGGGAGGAACGAAGGGCATAGATGGGGCTTGTGGCCTCTGGGGCTCCGTCCCGCAGCCGCGGAGCGGGGGCGCAGCTGCGGGGCGGGGAGGCGCCCGCCCGTCCCTGCCGAGAGGGAGGGGAAGGGAAGGGGAGAAGGGGGCGGCTGCCCGGCGGTCCCGGGCCGCGGGGCGTGTTCCCGGCCGTGGGCAGCGCCGGGAAGGGCGGACGGGAGGGAGGGCCCCAGCGCACCCTCTCTAGCGCGCATGTACCCTGGAAAATTTTGTGCCCTTCCCCGGCGAGGGGCGCGCCGGGAGCCGCAGTCCGCCTAGAAGTAGGTCGCGGGGCGGGGAGCGGCGGCGGGGACTACAGCTCCCGGCGTGCCGGGGCACCGGGGTGGCGGCCGGGCTGGAAGGAGGCCCTGGTGCCAGACGGGCGTGTCCGGCGCTGGGGCCGCTGGGGCAGCCGTCTGCTCCCGTCCCGGGGCCGGAGCTCCCTCGGGATGCCTCGCAAGGTCACCCGCCGTGTAGGCGTAGCCAGGAGGAGAGGGCGTCGTTCCCGTGTTCGCTCTCCCTCTGATGCGAGGGATGGTTTGGCTTCTCTCCTTTGGCACACGGATAAACGGGGGGTCTGCGGGAGCTCCTGCGTTCCCTCCGCAGAGCAGAAGAACAGTCCTTTGTTCCCTGCCGGTACCACGATGTTCTGCCTGTGTACGGCGAGCCTTTAGTTTGGAAATTCTGGCCTTTATGGAAGACTGCTCAGAATATCTCTTAAAACTGATATTTAGTAGCTTCTTGTCTCAGAGCCATGCTGCTTCATCTTGCTTTTGGTGTTTGTTTGGGGTTTTTTCTTATCTTTTTTATTATTTTATCACATTTCAGTGCAGTATAGAGTGAGGGGATCCTACTGGAGCACATCTTACCCTATCACAACCTGAGGAGTCAGTGATTTTTTGTACCTTCAGCAGGTATCAGTCATATGCCACTACCTTGGCAACTCTGCGTGTTTTTAGGTTAATTAAGTTATCCTTTGCATAATAATCAAGGTACAGAGTGTTCCCTATTCCCATTTTAAGAAGGGGGGAGCATTTCATAAAGAAAAGAAAAAAGGAGAGTGTGTGTACAATTATAATTGTACTTCCTCACTGCTTTCTGCAGAAGGTTGATGGGGATCTGGGCCCCTCAATGCGTATTGAGGCATTTGTGTTGTAGATAGAGTAGTAATAGATTTTGGCCATTGCTCCTTTCCTAATCTGTAATTTCTGATTTCTTAATAGATTCTGGATTTGGATTAGAATTTATCACAAGATTAAAAGATTTACAAACCAGTTGTTCTCTCCCTGCTTAATCTGCTGGGATACCAAGCTGTCTTTTCTTTTGAATGACTCAAAGAGAAAGAAATGGTAGGGCTCCATGTAATCCCCCCCTTGAGGTAGTATAGGCCATGTAAACTCTTATTAGGGTTTAGGTGTGCTCTTTCAAGGGTTTGCTTTACGCTGTTTCCTGTAGGAAAGTCTCCATCTCCATGCTGAGACACTTGCCTTCTGAAAATGGCGTCTCCTCATTGTTCTATGAAAACTGGTTGCTTCTTTCTTTGGTGTTCTTTTGTTCTTACTTGAACTTGGTCAGGTCTTCAGTGATCTACCAAAGTTTGTTACATTACAGTAATTCTGTAAGGTAGGTTTAGAGAGGTGAGATGTCTTTTCCACTCCCTCATTTCAGTTGCTGAATCAAACCCAGAGGGAATTCCTTCCAGAAATGGTATTCTTGTTGGTGGACTTAAAGTGTGGGATCTGATTCTGGTTACCATCATCCTAAAACCAAGTCTCTGTGAACTCAGACTAGTACAGAAAAAGCATAGAATTTGCACCCTCTTTTTTTTGCAATAAAGGCTCAAAATACTTAAGGGTTTCATTAAAGTTTATTTAACCCTTTTTGTCCACTAAACTAAACCAAGCAAACAAGTCTGGTCAGCTTTTTTTTCCTTCTGACCTAGGCCAGGGTGGACACCTGGCTGTGCTGCTGGGATTCCCAGTTTTTCAGGGGAATGCTGACAACGTATGTTTGTACTCCGTCCCCACCTCCAAATAATTGGCACATGTTGTAAACATTGGCTTTAGTGCTGTGTGAGAGCATCCCTGAAGCCCATTTTAGGAAGACAGTTGAACACGGTGTGTCTGTTTGAGCAAGGTGAGGGCAGCTGAAGACAGAGCAGCCTCTGACTAAGCTGCCAATTAAAAACTGGATATTCTTCTTCCCCCTGGAGAGGCGTGGAAGCTACTGGAAGTGTGCTTCCTCTTAAAATATCTGTGGGATTTGTCTTGTTTGGATGAGCAACAGAGAGTAATGCTGACCTACCTGGTTTTTTTTTTTTTGTACTCAAACATTGTTTGCAAATCTGTATAATGGGAGAGTTCAGTGTTGTGGTTTTGCGTTGTGCTTTTGTGGGCTCTCTCCATTTTGGAGACTTCCTTATGAAGAAGAGAGAGAGGGAGGATTACTTCAGCCTTTGGCAAGCAATTTCAGTTTTTATTAAGTAGGTACCTGATGCTGCCAGAGCTCATCTTCCCACTGTGCAGGGATAAGCGATGTGAGTTGTATTGGACAGGCTGTTGGCACCTGTGTATTTTGTGACCCTTCACACATTTCCTGTCCTATTCTCTCCCCCTCAGCTGAATTAAACTGAGATTTTAGTCTTGTAGCTAGGCAGTCTCAATTTGGTACACTTAATAAGATATGTACCTGCCAGTCAAGGGCAGAGTAAACACACGGGCTGGCAGTTGGTGCCTCAGCACCCTCGTTGGTCCTTCTTGTCCCTTCTGTGCTTGTGCCAGCAGGACGTGGCACCTGGCATGACCACCTGGCCTCCCAGAGGAGAGACTGGCCTGTCCTGAGTGCAAGCAGGTCTCTACAAAAGCTACTGAGTGAGTCATGAGGCTGTTCAGGTGCTTGTGTTCTGGAGAGGCTGGTGCAGGTGAGGCATACTGGAAGCAGCTGAGTGCCTGGGCCGAGAGGCATGTTAGATGTGCAGAAATAGCTCTGCCAGAGCAGACAATGGCCTGCTGGGTCTCAGAGGCAGTGCTTGGCAGTGAGGTGAGCGTAAGGTAGGTACCTGTGTGTGGGTAGTAGCTATACGCCTATTTCTTTTGAAAGAGGAGCAGGGAAGACTTCTTCCTATCTGTTTTGAGAGCCATTAGATTTCTGGTGACTCTCCTAGAGAGCTTTACTTCTTGTTAGTATTTGTGCAAAGTGCTTGTTCTGCTTTTGTTCATGAAAAATCATGATTGTTTATCTCAACAGGTGGAGGAGAGCTGTTGTGTTCCTTCGTCTTCATCCATTCTTTTTGCTCTTTCCTTAGGTCTGTTTGGAGCCAAATCTTGTCTATGTTTCTATCACTTTGTCACTTTTAATACACTGCCCTGACTTGCTTGCTGCGAAGAGAGTATGCATCTGGAGATCAAAGTTGCTCTTAACTTCATCATCTCATACCTGTACAACAAGCTTCCTCGGAGGCGGGCAGACCTGTTTGGTGAGGAGCTAGAACGTCTGCTGAAGAAGAAATATGAGGGTCACTGGTACCCAGAGAAACCTCTGAAGGGATCTGGCTATCGCTGTGTTCACATAGGGGAGACGGTGGATCCGGTGGTGGAACTGGCAGCCAAGCGGAGTGGGCTGGCTGTGGAGGATGTGCGTGCCAATGTGCCAGCAGAGCTGAGTGTCTGGATTGATCCTTTTGAGGTTTCCTACCAGATCGGCGAGAAGGGTGCTGTTAAGGTCCTATACCTGGATGACAGCGAGGGCTGCAGCGCTGCTGAGCTGGACAAAGAAATCAAGAGCAGCTTCAACCCCGATGCCCAGGTATTTGTTCCCATTGGCAGCCAGGACAACTCACTGTCCAACTCTCCATCCCCGTCCTTCGGCCAGTCTCCTAGCCCCACCTTCATCCCTCGCTCTGCACAGCCCATCACTTTCACCACTGCCACCTTTGCTGCCACCAAGTTTGGCTCTACCAAGATGAAGAAGGGTGGAGGAGCTGGAGCAGGGGGTGGCGGAGCAGGGGCTGTGCAGCAGCCGAGAATGGTCAGGTCTCCTACCACCAACCTGCTGAAGCACAAGGGCCTCTCCCTGTCTATGCACTCTCTGAACTTCGTCGGGAGCGCTGGGAGCCAGGCCCCGCAGTCACAGCTCTCCCCCAATGCCAAGGAGTTCGTTTACAGTGGTGGGTCACCAGGAGCCAGCAGTCTCTTCTTCGATGGTGTTGCCAGTGAGAGCCAGGCCAGCAGCATCCCGCCAGCATCGCAGTTCAACACCAGCACGGGTGGTACCTTTGATATGGCTCAGGTCTTCAGTGGCAGCACCAATAGCCTCTTTTTGGAGAAGTCTCCCTTTGTGGAAGGACTCAGCTACAACCTGAATGCCATGCAGTATCCCAGCCAGTCGTTCCAGCCCGTCGTCCTGGCCAACTGAACACAAAGGAAGGAGAGTATTTTGGGGCAGGGAGGGAGGGGGAGAAACAAGAACAAAGCAAACAAAAGAGGGAGAGAAAAGAAAAATAGAAATACACAGAAAATATTAAAATCTTACAAATATGGGTTCTTGGGAAAAGAGAGCTCAGTGTTGTTGCGCTGTGCTGGCAACGCTCCTGAAGCACTGAATTGTTTTTCAACTCAGTCCCTGTGCTTTTTTCCTACTCAGTTTTTTACTCTTTAACATGAGTTGGGATTTTTTTGTTTGTGTTCCCCCTTCCCCCACCCCAGCCCAGGATCTGGTGCAACTGTAGGTCACAGTGCTTCTGATTCCCTGCACCACCCCCTTTCTGGCGCTAGACACAGGGTCCTTCCACCTGCGTATAGGAATGTCATCTTTGTACCACCGTGCTGGAAGGAGGGATGGGGAAAGGATGAGTCAGTGTTGGTGGAGACATGCACACTCGTGTTGCATGTTAGTCAGAACAGGTGGGTGAGCTTGCTTTTTGTGTTACAGCTCTGCATGTAGACGGAGGGCATCTACTCGCTGTGCCCAGAGGTGCAAATCATTGTGCTGTTGTGGCTCCAGACCAAGCTGGTGTCAGCTGTTCTGCCTGTGTGCTGTAAAAGCACTAGCTCTTCTCCTTGACTGTCTCCCAGCATATCACAGGCAGAGCAGAGCGTTACTGTGAAATGGCTGCTTCTTCCTCCCTTCCTCATCTGCACTTGCAGCTGTGGCTACGGGGTGGACAGTGCTTTGAGCTGAGTGGCTCTGGTTATTGTCCCCTTCTGCACCTGAATGAAGGGGTGTTTCTGTGCTCTCTCGGAGCTCTCTGGTTGGTCTGGGTGACAGCCCTGTGGTGTAGAAACACCACCTGCCTGTCTCTGTGGCTTGGGAGAGGTGGCACTGAACCAGCTGGACTCCACTTGGATTCTGCTCCCACTTCCCAGATGTTCTTTCCAGCAGCAGGGTTCAGAATCTACCTGGAGTGTCCTCTGAGGTCAGTCAGAGTTCTCATTCTCTGCTGTGAATTCATCTTCCTAGCTCTGAGAGGCAATTCCTTTCCTTTTAATGAGGCAGCACAACTTTTGAGGAGGAGAAAGTGATGTTGTTGAAGCTGCTTTTTTGAGTGGTAGCATAAAGGGTTTATGCTTTCAGCCAAGTAGGCGCCAGACTAAATCCCTTCACCTGCCCTTTTGGAGCAGCAGGAGGAGGTGGCTGATCTGATGCAAAAAGGAAGCACCTAGCATAAATTCCTCGTTGCAGCCAGATCACATCAGCACAGACAGCACTGAACTTAGAGCAGAGCTGGGATGGGCATTCTAAAGGTGAGTGGCCATCCCAACAGGTGAATGTATGGTGCCTCCTCACAGCTGGGCTGGGATCTGGGAGTGCCCCTGCAGCTTTCCCCAAGATGATGTGCTGCAGTCAGGCAGTAGTGGCTGGCTTTTCAGCTTGATCGCTTCTGTGTCAAGGACTCCAAAACCCACATTCACAGGAAGCCAAAGGAGGGGTGCTTCATGCCCAGGAAGGGTGGAGGCTCTCTAGATGGGAAGTGAGGTCTCCTTGGAGGCTGTTGTGTGATCGTGTAAGTGTGCAGAGGAGAGAGATGGAGATGATGAAACTCCAGTCTTTGAAGTTCTCAGTTTAAAAGAAAAATAAGCTTTTTGCTGCCTCCCAGATTTGAGGTTTGGTTTTCTTTTAATGATGTTTCTGGAGTGCGTTCTGAAACCCACTCCTTCTGCACTCGTGGAACCAGTGTGTTCTTTCATGAAGTCTGTGTTTCAGGTGATATGAACTTGACCTCATGCTTTTCCTGCTCCCTTCCCTTGAGCTGAGATGGAGGCATTCCAGCCTTCTTGTCACTGTGTTGCCAATGAGCCTTTCCAGAAGGTAATGGGCTGTCCCAGCAAAACTGCCAGTGCCCGGAGCTCTTCAAGGAGAGTTTCCAGGGCACCCTTCCCCTTGATGGGTGATGAGGTGCACGGTCTTGATGATGTGCCCAGCATGGATTCCCAAACAAGCTGCTTGCCATTGAGCTATGACGAACGCAGCAGATGGGCAAGGAGAGCAAAGCCCAACCAACTTCTCCAGAGCCGGTGCCTGCAGCCTGAACCCTGCAGTTTTCCAGACTAGGACAAGTTGCTGAGGAGTGGCCCAGCTGTTGGGTTTCCCTTTTTTTAGTTTTTTTTTATTAACCCTTCACTTACAGATGTTACCACTGCCACCCAGTCCTCCCCAGCACAGTGCTTTTGGGTGCACCCTGTTCGCTGCATTGGACTCTGAGGGGTGCTCAGCCCTGATGGCAGGACCTGGTCCCATCGCCCCCCACTGTCCCCACATCTGACAAAGCCACCCGTGAGCCACTGCCGCAGGACAGCACGCTCTCTTCCAGCACAAGGAGGGAGGAGAGAGGTGGGGACACGCCCTGGCCACCTGCTTGTGTGTGTGAAACTTTGATGCCGCTTTGCCCTGCCACACGTATTATACCTGCTTTAAAAATAGTGGTGTGAGTGGAAGGAGGAAAAGAGGAGGGACCAACCTCTTTGTATCTTAAAAGGAAAAAAGCGTGCTTCAGAAATGTTCCTCCAGCATCAGGCAGCAATGGAAACTAACGGCCTTTTCAGGTCTTTTCTAGTCTTGGATGTAGGCGTTCAGCTTCAATTTTATTTTTTAAAAACCTGCACTAATTTACCTGGTTTCTTAGGAAGAGAAGAGAGAAGATTTTTTTTTAACTTTTATTTTTTATGGGTTTGTGTTCTTTTTGTTGATGTCCGTTTGTATTGAATAATTTGCTACATTTGTAAAATGTAAGAGGTATATATAATATATGTATATTTCTAACGTAAAAAAATGTAATTTTTTTCTTTTCAAGATTTTTTCTTAGGAGAGAAAAAAAATATTTTTTCAGGAAAAAACTTTTAAAAAAAAAAAGTGGTGAAGATTCCTTTCTCCCCACTCAGCCTCCCTCCTTTTCCTCCCGCCCCTCTCCAAGGAGTGAATCGTCAGTTGCCTTGTCGGAGAGGAGTGAAAGAGGACAGAAGTCTGTATGTCTCCAAGTGGAGGGTTTCTGTGTGTGCTCTGCTTGGGTTTCTTTTGGAGAAGGGGGCTACTGAGAGGGGGAGGCAGGGGGTTGCTGTCTCTTTCTTTTTTTTCTTTTGTTTTTTTTCCTTTAGCGAAGGAGGAATACAATCAGAGTTTTGTATTCAGAATGTTGTGCAATATTTTGGAACGGGACATTGGTGTGTCTAGAGATTTAGTTAAAAACAAAACAAAAAAAAAACCACAAAAAGGTTGATCAGATCTGTACAGTTTCTATTGTTCCAGATTTTTTTAAGTTTGTATTAAAAGCATGATATAATAACTGGTTGTCGTGTGGTGTGTGCTCAGAGGGGAGGGAACGCCTCTGCTGTGTCTGGATTTGGGTGAGGAGGGATTGTGGATGAGCTGATGCTCAGTGACAACCTCTGCAGGCAAGGTCGCTGGTTTGGGATGTGCTCAGCAGAGCTTTTGTAGCATTAGGAATGGCTTGGTGATGCCCAGGCTTGCTCAACACGGCTGGGGCAGCTGTCTCCATGACCTCTCCCGCTGCCAAGAATAGCAGCGCATAGGAAAAAGTGGCGATGTGCCTGGCCCGCGCCGGTCCTCCCATGATTCAGCTCCCTGGAACGGGAGGAGGGGAGACCTGGCTCTTCTCCCTCGGGGAGAGGAGGGAACTGGATGCCTTTGGCGTGTGGTGCTTCGAGGGGCCTTCAGTCAGTCAGCAGAGTTCCTAAAATACACAGACTCTAAGGCAACTGGCCAGGGCCATCACCTGTGGGGCCAGGCTGGGAGTCCACTGGTGTCACTGTATGGGATAGATGAAGCTCTCCTAGGCAGTGCTTCCTGCAGAGAGGGGCCTGATTTGGGCTTGATTCTTTTCCCCTCTGTGCAAAACAATTGGAGTTTAGCCTGGGGCATCTGAGGTACTTGCTAAGCTAATGGAACATTAAGAGGCAAGTTCAGTCCCTGTCACCTCTGCTGTGGATGTTCATCTAAGGTGACTTGCCACAGCAGGGTGGGCTTAAATCTGGATGTGAGAACATGCAGGAGTGATGAAGGCCTAATTTTTCTTTCTAACCTCTCACTGCTCAGCTTTAGTCAGAATTTCTCTTGGGCGCAGCAGCTCCTTTTTAGTGAAAGGAGATGAGATGGCCTCTCTGCTGAGGGAGGTGTTGAAATGCCTGTCACACCCTACATGTGCCGATGGCTGTGTGACCCAGCTTCCCCAGCCCCACTATGCTCCTGCTGCCTTCTCGAGGGGTGGCTTGTAGCTCCCCATGTTGCCTCCCTAAAAAGCTGTTGAAGGGAGCTGCTCTGAACGTCCTTGAGGAAACCAAACACGGAGCTAGAGCTGACTCCCACTAGCGTCCTTACTCATGCCCCCTCAGCCTCTCTAGCCTAAATTTCTTCCTGGAAGACATCACTGTGCCCTTGGCTTTGTGAGCTGTGGGAGCTGGGCTAGTGCTTGTGCCTGCTGTGTGCTGCCATGTGACTGTCACACTCCACTAAGCAACAAAACTATTTTTTCCCTTTTGTGTCTCAAACCCCTTATAATCATTTATCTAAAGCATGCACAAACGCTTACCCTTAGACATGTTTTTGGAAATGGAAAATCAAGGGTGACTGTGTGCCTTCCTGATCCTTGCCCTGCATTTGCTCGGCTGTGACGCAGGGAGGCATGGAGCCTTTCCCTTTTTGGACACAGGTAGGGCCTGGAGTTGGTTTACAGCTGATAGCCGCACAGCCTAGGCAGGGATTAGGGAAGGAGTTTAGTATAGCCTTGTTCTTCCCAAAGTATTTACCACTGTGCTGTGTCGAGGAGCCTGTAGGGTGTGGGGAGCTGAAAGCCCTGCCTGGGAGCAGTGTGCAGGGCTAGGCTCTGCCTTCTGTCAGCCCCCAAAAGAGAAGAGGTTCTGAAGCCCCACGTTCGGCCAGTGCCAGGGTAGTGCCTGGGTGTGGGAGTGTTTCACGGGTGTTTAGACAGTGAATGAGCCGGTCCCTAAGTAGTGTGCTCCAGCAAGGCACGGCAACACGATGGGACTTGTCTCCTGAAACCTCCAAAGCGAGGGGCGTGAGGGTGTTGTTTAGACACTCGTCAGAGGGGACTCCGTTATTAAGAAGGAAACTTGCAACTTGAGTCACCGAGCAGGCGGGCTCCTACCTGAAAGGAGGAGACAGCTTGGGTAGAAAATGCCACACTTCAGCCTTGGGCTTTTCAGTCTGTGACAGCACCAGTTTCTGACTCGAGTCAGGCTGCTCAAGGAGAAGGAGGGGGCTGGCCCCCAGAGGAAAGCCTTATGTGAGCATGAAAGGTCATTCCCTGGACTGTGTTTAAAATACAGGCCGAGCAAAACAGCCAGGGTTTGGTCCAACAGGAGAGCATGTCCTGCTACCCCAGTCTCCTGGAAACTTGGGATTGTTGGGATTGAATAACACATGGCACAGGCGCCACCAACAGCGGGTGCCTCCCCGTGTCCCAGGACTTGCCGGCATGCCAGGACCAAGAGGTGGAAAAATACCACCGCTGGGGGGGCCAGGACCCGCTGAGTCCTTGGCATCCCTGAGGAGTTTTCCTGCCAATGCCACTTGCTCCCTGTTCACATGGCTGTGGCCCCAGCTCTGCCCATGGCCCTGGTGGGTGTGAGGGGCAAGGCTGACACCACAGTCACAGAGGGACAGACAGGTCTTTCCACTCCACATTTTCCTCCACTGGAGCACAGGCACCAGCCCAGCAGCAGGCTGTGGCCAAGGTTAGCCACCTCCAAAACCTTGTGCTTTTTCCTTTGGTTTCTGTGGCGAGACTCCAAGTCAAACATGTTCAAGCAGGAACATGTTCACCCCAGCCCTTGCAGATCTGTTCTTCCACTGTTCCCCCACTGCCATCTGCATCGTCACCTCCAGAAACCTTATCTTTTTATAAAGCTGCTGAAGAATGAAGCTCACCCCAGCCCCAAGACATGCTGATGAAGGATAAACCCCAGCTGGGACATGGTGCTTTTGAGTTGTACCAGTCAGCCAAGAGCACGTTTTGTGTGTGGCTATTGCTAGAGGCAAAAATTACTTCAGTATGGTACATACATGTGCCAGGAAGGAATATGATCATTTTTTTCCCTAAGAAACGCTCAGAGGCACAGGAGCAAGGTAGGAAAAGAGGATCTCTGTGAAGAAGATTCAGTGTCAAATTTTGCCTCTTTGCCTTGGGGAGAAGCAGGGAATGGTAGCAGGTGGAGGAGAGGGGGGAACTCTCTCCCTATTCACTGAATGCTGAGGAAGGCAAGCGTGGTCCCCATGTTATTCTGCAGTTGCTGAGTTCAAGTTGACAGGGGAGGTTCTGCTTATTTTTTTTGGCCTTGCACTGCTGGCACAGCTTGACTGCTGAAGGAAGCAGTTCCTCAGGAGGGAGTGTGTCCTTCCCACTTGGCAGGGTGTTTCCACCAAGGACAAAGTTTTCCTTCGAGTGAATCAGCCAGAAACTGCTTGCAGAAGGTGCAGCTGGGGCTTTCATCAGGAAAAAAAATGAACCCGAAATGACCCACACAAGGTGATGCATAGGGAGGGCAATAGGCAATGTTGCTGCAGCAGGAAATGCTTCTTTCATGGGCCTCAGTTGCACAGCTCAGCGAATTCATGCAAGGGTCACGTCCAGCTTCCCTCACAACAGGCGTTCTTGCATTTCCTGATGTGCCTGCGGTCGGGTTCAGTGTCAACACGTGCTGCTGAGGGCTCCCACAGAGGCATGAGCGACGTCACAGCAGGCCTCGGGCGCCTTTCCAAAATCTACAGAGGTCATCCTCTGTCCCTGCCTGTGCCCAGCAGTGCTGTGTGGTGCCCAGCTGCAGCTGGGAGGACACACCAGACGTCACCCACAACATCCAAAGCAGCAGCGCTTGCACAAGCCACTGGGCACATGAGGGGCACACAGAATAACCAGGGGGAACCAAAGAGACCTCATCTGCCAGGGGAGCACTGGGGTTTGCACTCCACAGATCAAGTGCATAAAACTATGCAAGAGAGACATCCCTTGGTTATTCAAATGAGACATTTGGCCATTGAGATTACCAGATCAATACAAAGCCAGATAAAAAGGACTATTTTATTCTTAATTTTAAATCTTGGGATTACTGTCTTCTCTAAAGGCACAGCGCTCTTTGAAAAATATTATTTTCCTTCGTGGAGATACGTGTTATGGGAATATTTTGACCAGTCATTGAACATAAGCTGAAAACCTTTCCAACATCAATGGTTACTGAGGTGAGAGTGTGGACTACAACAGCTTCATAACAAGCAGAGAATAATACAGCATCTAACCAGCAGATACCTCATCAGACTACTGTTTATTGCAGGACAAAACCACTGATCACATCTCTCTGTGAACACACAGACAACATCACAGCTGAGGAGATTCTTCTGCTTTATATTTTTAAGAAAAAAACTCCAGGCGCCTCAAAATGCTATGGAAGGACCTGAGTCCATCCAAACTTGGCCCCAGTGTTTTATATCATGGGATACCTGAGTCTGAATTGTTGGCTCTTCTGAGTGCACACAATAACTAACAGGAGCTTCTCTGGGGCCTTGTGGGTTTTCCAGCAGCTCCTGATTGATCTCTGCCTGTGATGGAGCTTTTCTAGATAGCAGGAGGGACTGGTTGAACAAGGTTGTCTAAGGACCACAACAGTAATCTGCAAAGCATCACTAGGAAGAGGAGGTCTGTGTTAGTAACTATGTGCTGACCCTTCCCTTGCCTGGCCAGTAGAGCTTCATGGTCCAGAACTGGTTGGAGCTGGACACCTTCCTTTAACATAACTGGAGTGTGCTGCAGAGTCACACAAGTGTCTTCTCCAGAGTGGCTCAGCCCTTGTAGGGCTGCAAGAGCTTGTGGGAGTGGCCCATTACCATGAGGAAGCCACAAAAGCTGGACCACAGCACTCCACTGGAGAAGACCATATCACCTCAGTGGTGCAGCAAAGCTTCCCACAAAGGAAGGTGCTCCTGGGCTTCCATGAGCCCAGGAGTTAAAAGGGCAAGGGGAGAGGGCGTCACTGTGTTTGCCTGGTTGACAAAAACCCACTGATTTTATCCAGTGAGTGTTGTTGACCATAACAGAATTGGGAGAGGCTGTGACCTCACCGAAAAAAAACCCCAAATAAACAAAAAACCCAAACCAAACAACCAAAAAACAAAACCCAACAAAAAACCCTAACCACTTCCCAGGTGTTTTTCTGTGATACAACTCTGTTCACGAAGGTACGATTAGCAAAGGGACCCCCATTTGTTTCCGTGTCTTTAATGTTGTCCTCTCTCCCTACGAGGTCTGCAGACAGAAAAGGGTCTCCACCTCAGCTGTTTCCTCTGGTCTTGTGCCTGGTGAGGCGGTTGGCCACCCTTTTTACCTGGAGATACTGGTGGGGGAATTAGTAATTGCTGCTCCTGGAGGGAGCCCCATTTCCTCCTGGAGATAATTGTCATTTGGCAGGATCTTACTCATCTTGTGGTGGCAAGGGCTGGCTTTCCAGGCTCTTCCACCAGCAAAGCAGGCTGCAGTGCCACAGCACTCCACCTCACAGACACTTAAAAGCCTCTTCCCCAGGGGCACAGCTGTCTTCACTCCTGCCTGGAGCCTGCCCTGCCAAAGGTTCACTCCTGCTGGATGAATGCTGGCCTCTTCAAGGCCGAGCAAAGCGAGTTTGACCTCAAGCAGTTACACACTCGAACTGTCCCACAAATGAGTTTGTCTGCTCCACCTTGTGGATGCTGTTCACCAAGTAGACTAGAAAGGAAGGTGAACAGATACAACTCCACCTCTGTAATGTTTGCTGTTGCATGCATCTGCTGCCAGAGGCTATAGGAAGACCCCAAGAGTATGGAAGGGTTTCCCTATTATTGGGATATAATACCAGCTAATGCCACCATGGGTGTTGTATTCGCCAGAATGAGAGCTCATTCACCTGGAGAACTTGGGAAGCATCCTTCTCCAGGGACCTATCCTCCTCCTTTCCCTCATCTCTCTATCTTCCTTGCTCCAATAGATTATTTTCCCTAAACACTGTGGCCTGATCCTGGGAGTAAACAGCAGCCAGCAGTAGGATGCAAGAGAGAGTTCTGCCATCAGCAAGCAGTCATATCTCTCCCTGTCGTACCCTTGCCTCCTGCTGGGCCCATTCACCCCTGTGCCATTCACCTGTGACCAGCTGATTCCCTTTTTTCCCCCTCCAAAGCTCTTCCTGATCTTCTCCACTTGCCTTGCCTTGCTGGCAATGACTGCCATCCATGCAGCAAAACAGGATTTACAAAAATGTGGGCACAGGCATGTGGCTGTGGGAGCTCAACGCTGCACTGCAGCACGGGGGGGTTCAAGCTCAGTGGAAGTGCTGGCTGCACACTGGCCCATCTTGGAGCAGTTGGCTTGGCTGGCAGAGCCATCCCCACTGTTTTAGTGCTGCTGCAATTGCCCAATTAGTAGCTCAGGTGTTGCCACAGTCCTTGGCTCCAGCCCAAGAGCTGATGATGGAGCAGGTGGCAGATGCGAGAACGGCAGAAGTGTGGCTGGAGGTGAGAGGAGTGCATTCAGGACAGCTTGTTAAGACCAGTCTTTGCTGACCAGCTGGGTGATGTGTTTTGCTGTGCAGAAATCTTCAAAAGAGCCTTCAACCTTTGAAGAATGCAGCAGCTGCCTTTGGCTCTGCCACCCCTCCCAGGATGTCCAACATTATCTTGGGATTACATCAGTGACCATAGCCATGACCACTGGTTTACAGCAGGAGGAAAACTCATTAAATCCCAGAAGCGTTTAATCAGAAGCAAAATGGCAATGGGGCATTGACATGCCATGAATGTTGATGCACTATGATGATAGAGGAGAACAAATGTCATTTATGATGAAAGCAGCTGTGTCTTACCAAATCCCTGCACTGCATGTCTACCATAAATGTCCTGAGGCACTTGGGAACTGTGAAAACAAAGCTGTGAGGAGAGGAGAGGAGAGGATGGTGATGAGAACTCTGTAAGTGTACAGACAGTGCGGCAAAGAACGTGCAACACACAGCAAGAGCTTGAGGAGCTTTCTCCAAGCAGGTTGAAGAACTGGTTAAAAAGAGGCTTAGAGCTATGACCAAAGAAGCTGTTGATGCAGTTTGACTCCTGCTGTGCTTACAGAAGCAGGAGTTTGTACATTCTTTGTAGGCAAACAGGATTATGTCAAACTACCTAATGCCATCATTCAGTTCGCTTACTAATGGAAACATTGAGTACAGGCTAATTGCTGGAGTCAAAAAGGAAGGCAGGTTTTTTTGATCACCATTCCATGTCATCTACAAGTAC
This sequence comes from Formicarius rufipectus, assembly GCA_013399695.1. NCBI lineage: Eukaryota > Metazoa > Chordata > Aves > Passeriformes > Formicariidae > Formicarius > Formicarius rufipectus. Next base: position 1,361,383 of record VXAU01004747.1, on the reverse strand, counting down.
AAACTGCTCCTGGACTGCTCTGTATAAAGCAGTAGCACAGATGCAGCTCCGCTTGCTTACACTCATGGAGGAGTCACCATGTGTGGACCCTCTGAATCTTTTCCATCCCAAGCTCTTGTCGTTGTTATCCTTCCACAGGGCCTGTTTCTGCTTCTGCTGCACTCAGTATCAGAGTTGACTTCTGTGGGAGCATTACAGCTCTTGGGTGTGAGTCCCTCAGTGGGCTGCGAAGAAAAGGAGTCAAAAGGTCTGCCCCTGGTTTTGTATCCATTATGTCGGTGCTTTACCCCCACCCACCCCGGATCCAAAACCACCTTCATGACCACCCATTGCTGCTGAAATATAGCCCCATTTTGAAGAGAGCTGTGTGACAGTGGGTGTCACATTTTGTACTAATAACAATAATTTTGTTCTAATGCCATGTCGTGGTAGGGAAGACAGAAATGACTAATTAAAATGTTGTGGAGATAGTCAAGTCATGAGATCATTACTCAAGTGCAATTTAGCTGAGAAGCTGCAATTCACAGCTCTGCTATTACAAAAATACCACAGGACCCAAGTCAGCAGATGTCGTCACCAAAGGTATCAGGGTAGCATCCCACCTGAAAGCATCTCCAGGCTGCCCACCATCCAGCCTGGGCATTGGTTCAGAGCCATCCACTGCTGGCTCCCAAGTGGCTGGTGCCAATTCCAGCAACCTTTTTTTTTCTGACCTCACAGGCAGGCCCAAGGTGTCTCAGCTTGCAAACAGGCTCTTAGCTCAATGGGGCCTTGCTCCAAATCAAGGTAACACTATCATCAATGGGAAGCAGAATCCCAAAACCCTCTTTTTCCTCATGTAGATACTTCTTCATGCCTTACATAATTTTGTAACTATTGTTCTCTCTCCTGAGCCATCTCCACATTCTCTAATGAAGAAAATTATGAAGAAACTACTTCCCAGTGAAGGGAGAGACCCAAGAGAACAGCTTGATTCTTGTTAGCTGGGGGTTCAAAGCAGACTCTCCATAGCCCCTAAGTGTGTCCATCACTGCAGTGAAGGCCCCAAGGCATTCATGCCAGAGGGAAGAAAGGCAATTAAACATCAGCCCCTCAGGGCCTGATGTAGACTGGTGGGGGAGCTGGTTCCTGAAGCACTTGCAGGAGCTCCAATCCCTTCCCTGCTGTGGCAGTCCTTGCTTTTACAGCTGTAGCAACAAGTAGCGGAGCTCTAGCGTAGTGGAGCTGAGTGGAGGAGGGCTCAGCTGAGAGGTGTGAGCTGCAGATGGGCTGGGAGCCCACGGTCTGGGGTAAAAATGGAGTTTGGGGCTGAAACACGGGTTGCAGGAGTTGGAGGACTCTCTCATTTACAGCTCCAGCACCACTTTGGCCCCCAGTGAATGGTAAATGAAGAGAGAGATGGGGCAGTAAGGGGAGAAGGAAAAGACAAGGCAAAAAAATTCCAAAAATCCAAGTCTAGACAAGCAAAGGAGATAGAAGGAGGGGAAATCATCCAGTAATACAAACTGAGAGATGGAAGACAGACAGCAACCCTCCAACAGCCCAGAAAAGAGGCAGGAAGGAGCTGGGCATGGAGAGGACAATGGGTCCCGTACCTGGCACAATTCTCTCCTGCTGTCACTGTCTTGGAAAAGATGAGCCTGGATTTTTCTGGAAATATTTAGGGGGCAATTAGCAAGAATGCCTTCTCTTATACTTTCTGTGACACTGTGAAGCTAAGTGATGCATTTCACAGGAGAGAGAAGGTGATCTCGTGTGGGCTCCAGGTGGCACCTCGCCCCTGTGAAAAGACCCTCTCTGAGAGGTTAATGGAAGGGCAAGAGGCAGCAGGAGCAGCCAGGCTCTGGGGAAGAGCTGTCTTGGTCCCGAGGGGAGTGGTCCAAAGGAAGTGAAAACTGTGGACATATCCTGGCAGCTCAGGACCCTGCAACCAGTGAAAGCAGCTCTGTGCTTTTGTGTCCTGACTGGGAGGTTGCAAGTGCTGCCTCTGCTCTGGGACAGAAAACAATACTTTTGTGAGTAAACACGGACAAGATCTTCCATCTAGCTGGCCTGCACATGGTCCCCCTGCAAAAGTCTGCTCTGGTCTCTCGGCTCCTCATGCTGACTGCCAGCCCAGACATCATGTTCACCACTGACACCTCCTTTTCCATACACTAGAAATGCCTGGTCTTGCCTCAGCTTGGCCAGCAGCAGCTCCTCAAACCTCCTGCCAAGTTTGGCTGTTGTTACCACTTCTCCTCAGTGGGACAGGAAGGCGAGGCTCAGCCTAAGCACAGTGTGTGCCCAGCACCTCAGTTGGTGCCAGCAGGATGCAGGGGAAGAACGAGCTTTCCTGAGCCTGGATTCATTCATAGGCCAGCAGCCTTGCAGCAGGTCTAGCTGAATGATGCAGAGCCAGGAAGGACATACACTGGGACTTACTCATTGCTCTGGGATGTCAGTCCTAATGGAAAACAGCAGGGAATAGTTAGAATATGCCATAAATATTTACTAGCTAAGGCATCCATCTCTCCAACAGTTGTTAGAAGTCCACAGCTGCCTGAAATTTCAGACTGGACTCCAGCTCCTTCTCCAGCACCAGAAGAACCCAGGAACGACCCCAGCACCGTCCTGGTGGCTCCAGGTCATGTCTCCTGAAAAGCAGGTGACTGTCAAACCAGCCCCAGGCCTGTCCAGCTCTGGGGCAGCAACAGTCACCTCCTCTGAACCACTTTTGGTTTGTGGAAATGGAAATAGCCCAGTGTGGTTTGCAACTGGGATGAGCTGCATTGTTCTCACCACTGATAGGGGGCTGCTGCGATATGCCAAGGTTTCCCTCTGCTCTGGGAGAAGCTAACTGGGTCTGAGCCTTCCTCTCAGCAGCCAGCCCTCCATGTGTAAACTCTGGGGTCCAGCTGTGCACTCCCCCCCAGCCCACACAGCACAGGCACGTGGCTGGCGCTTCAGAGACACACTTTAAATAACCACACCACGGTGACTCATGCCTTACCCAAGGCAGTCTGGCTGCTGGCATATAAAGCATGAAAGCCAGTGATCTTTGGAAGAGGAGAGGATCCTACAGCGAGCAGACATATGGTTCAGTTCCTGGCCAGAAGGTGGGAGGAGTGGAAGTGTTTCTAGATGAGATAGGCTGGGAAGCTGAGAATCACAGGTCCAGAACACTGGCCTTCCCACCACTGCTCAACTCTGTCCTTCTGACCTGCTGCCACATGTGCAGCCCTTGCCTCTGGAATTTCCCTGAGTTAGCAGTTTCCAGAGCTGGGGAGGCTAAGGGAGGTAGAGAAAAACCATGTGGGAGCAGTGCCTGAGCGCAGTGTGGCTGACATGGTGGGACGTGGAATGCTCTTTGGCCCTTTGCAATGTTTGTTCTGTAGCACCAAGGGCTACAGTAGCACCAGGACAGAAAAGGGCAGGCAGTTCTGGTGGTTCAAGTGGACCTTCACCTTTTCCTCTAGCACTTGAATATCCCTGATTTCTCCAGCCCCCACCAGTCCCATCACTGCTCTTCTCACCCTGCCTCCCGCTCAAAACCCTCCCCATTCATTCAGTCTCCTCCTCACACCATTTTCCCTCAGCACTGTCCCTTCCTATATTGCCTGTCCCTCTGCTCCCCAAGACCTGTCCTCCCAAACCTCTGGCTCTCCTGTTTTGATCTCTCCTCCCTGGGCAGCTGTTCTGTAATTCCTGTTCTCTGATTCCTTGTGCCATTTCTGCATCCCTCCTCCTTCATTGATGGAGGCCACATCTTCTCCTCCGGCAAACAGTCACCCCTTGGGACCTAATGTGGTGTTTCCCACAGCTCTCCCCACAGCCCCCAACCCATTCCCACAGCCATTTCCAAAGAAACACACAGTGGCCCAGCAGCCCTGGCCAGCTTTCTGCCAGCAGCCCATACCAAGGCCAGCCTTTGCTTTTGGGTTGTATCCCACTCTCCCTTGCCTCCTTCCCAGCCTGTGGCTGTGGCTGCGTTGTCCTTGACAGCCACATGAGCTGCCTTCCCCAACCCACAGGCTGTTTCCAGGGCCTGGATACCCTGAAGCTCCTCATCAGCTTTGTCAGGGTAGCATAAATGTCACGTCCCTGCCTGTTCCCAGCCCAGTGCCTGTTCCCGGCCCAGAGCGATGCCCGCGTGTCTCCCATTATGTAAGGCGTAATGTGTATGGGAACTGAGAGGCCTCAGGCTTGCTTATGCACCATGAATGACAGCTGCAAAAATGAGAAGGGCACTATTTTTAAATCTTCCCCCTCCCTTTTTCTCCAGCTCTCCCCCACAGCCCCAACCAGGCTGTGCAGATGTCCAGCCCGTGGGGGCAATGGGTACTGCTGGGCTCTGCTGAACCAGTCCTGAGCAATGCTTTGTACTGCCACTGAGGGACACGCAGCACCTCATCACAGGGCTGGTGGTACCTGGAAGACGTTCTCTTCCAGAGCTCCTTGCCCATCCACAGTCCCCTGACATGCTCTCCTTCACCTCTCACAGTCCTGCATGCTGGCAGGACCTGCAGTGACCCTTTCTTTCCCCCAGGCTTATCTGTAACTTTAGAAAGGTCATTCCCTCCTCCTTTAGCCACAGGGTTATCACAATTCCTTGTAGCACAGCAGAAGGGACCTTGAGAGGGAAAAAAACCTACCTTCTCCTGCAGAAATACGATAACCCAGCACCACCCTATCCCTCAGACCAAGGGCAAGAGACAGATGGTCTGGAGCAGGGGACTGCATAATATCCCATCTCCCACTGAATCCTGCTGGCACAAGGACTGGCAGGGAAGAGGCAAGGTGGGTAAGGAGCTGGCTAAGAAAGGGGCTCTGTCAGTCACGGGGAAAAGAGAATTGTCAAAAACAGCAGTGTTTTGCCTCAGAATGCTGTAAAAAAGGCATCCCTCAAGCTGGAGCATTGGAAGAAGTCAGACTGTGGGTGGACACTGTCCATGGGCTGCCAGTCTGGCTCTGAATAAAGACTCTTGGTTCAAGGATATGGCCAACAAAGAATTGTCCGGAGAGACCAACAAGTATGAGGTACTGCTTCACCTGGCATTGCAGATGCTGCTCTAGACCTCCCTCCTCAGGAAGGATGGAGCTGACCTGTAGCAGGTACAGAGCAGTCTTGTGAGTGGCCATTCTGAGTGTGTAGCTTGTTTAATCTAAAACAGGAGAGTTTGAGGGTGAACAGTATGTATGCATCAATAAATATATGCTAGGGCAAAATTCTAATTTGTTCTCCTAGAAGCTCAGCTGGATCACAAACACATTTAGACTTAAAATTAGAAAGAAGTTCCTAGCCACCCATGGAATAAACTTCTGCGACAGCCTGTCAGGCTGGAAGGTGGGCAGAAGCAGCCTAATTCGGTAAGAGAGTCAGCAGGCTGGTAGTCACTGCGTGGCAGGAGAGGAGGGAGCCCAGAATGAGCCATACACATGTCTGAAACTAAGCTTGAAATCCTGTCTCCAAGCTGGTCCCCAGAGGGATCAGTACAGAGCAGAAGCCTCGGTGTGCTGCATCTTCCATAGGTTATGTGTTACTAATGTCATGCTTCAGGGTCCTCACAGGTCTTTGAAGGAGCAAGTAACAGGTCACCTCTTTCTTTCTGCATTTTTAAAAACTCATTTCTTTCATGTCTGTAACCCCTCCAGCCAGGGTTGGGATGAGGAAGGGGAGGAAGAATGGGGCTGCTCCTGCTTTGTTCACAGGCTCAGGACAAACCCAGCTCTAGGCCAGGGAAGCTTTTCTCTCGGGCTTGGTGTGCTGGGGCAACCTGGGGAGCTTGAGCTGTCATTCCCTGCGACAGGCAGTGCCCTTCTGGGGCTCCTCAGCTGTGTTTCCCGTTGCAGGTGCTCAGGGGACACTAGAGACACTTCTGCCCTCTCCCACTCACTCCTGCTACTGTCGGTTATCTTTGGACTTCTGTAGTCCTTCATCTTCAGGGTGACTTCAGGCCGAGGTGGTCACCACGTCCCCTGGATGGTCTCTAAATGTGCCGACTCGGGCAGGACAGAAGGACACGACCCAAAACTTTTTGTTTCAGCGTGGCACGGAGCCCACATTCCCAGGACATGACCCTCAGCCTTGTGACCAGCTATTCTTGCCTGCTCCTCGTCCCGCTCACTGCTCGGTCAGGCGCGGGATCCTCGGTGAGGGCTGTGGGCGGGCAGCTCGGGGGTTGCGGGGCATTGACAGAGCTCATCAAGGCCCGCACTGGGGGCTGAGGCTGCTCCTCGCCCCGCCGCCCCCAGCCAGGGGTCGCTGCGGGCCGGTCCAGCCGCTCTGCGGTGGTACGGGATGGTGCGGTGTGGGATGGGGCGGGGCGGTGTAGGATGGTGCGGGATGGCGCGGTGCTGTGCGGGATGGTGCGGGATGGTGAGGAATGGTGCGGTGCTGTGCGGGATGGTGCGAGGCGGTGCGAGGCGGTGAAGGATNGTGCGGGGCGGTGCGGGGTGTTGCGGTGCGGTGCGCGCGGCCGCAGCGCCACCTCGCGGCCCCGGCGGGACAGCGCGGCCCGGCCCGGCCCGGCCGCCATTTGGGCTGCGGTCGGTGCTCTCCCCCCCGCCGGGGCACAGAAAGCCTTGAGAGCACGAGCGGCCAGCAGGATGAAATGAAGGCCCCGGCTGACAACACCTGCTGCTCCGGGGCAGCCTCCGCCCGCAGGAGCGCGGGGCGCTGCGTTGGGCTGCACCCACCGCAGTGAGGATGCAGCCCGGCAGCGCCCTGGTGCCGCCACGCTGCCACCGTGGAACAGCCACAGAGATGTGGCTCAAAGCCTCCCAAGCTGGAAGCGTATTTCGGGAGTGTTTCAAGAGCTGGTTTCGATCAGAAACCACAGAGGGACAAGGTGCATGGACTCACCTCTCACAACACCTGGAATACTGCCAGCAACTTCCCGCTCCATGCCCAGCTGCCTCCCAAGCCAGCCCCTTCTGCCTCCTCTCCTTTCCTGAGGTCCCATTACCCTTTCACAATTATCTCCCAGGGACACCACACGCACCCGACCAAGAGCCCATCACACCTACACCACCAGCTTCTGGCTTCACTCCCTCACGGTCAGTTTGCTGCCAGTTTCCTCAGAAGCCTGAGACACGTTTTCTCACTGGCCACATCCAGCCAACAACCACAACCAACAGGAAGCAAAAACCCAGAAGAGTGTGGTGGACACAGCTCTTGCACATTTCTGAACCAAGACATTCCAGCTGCTGCTACAGACCCAGTCAGAGACAGATCCTTTCTGCACTCTTTTGTAGATCTGGTGAGGCCAGGAGGAGCAAAACTGAATACACATGCTTTTGAAGTCCCAAGACCAGCAGACCTCCCAACACAAAACAGGAAGGAAGGTGATTAAGAGGTTGCCATTTTTTTCCCTTGCCATCTCTCAGATCACAAATAGCTGCACCATTTTCCAGAGGGAACTAGTAATATAATGTGCAGAGTTAGCATAATTATAAACTCACTCCCCCATCCACCCAAGAGAACATTCAAGCTCCCTGAAAAGGCGGCGCTGTGTAGCAAACATTGGTGCTGCTGCCAGCTGCTGTCACAACAGGGAACATTTGCCAAATATTCTTCACTGTGCTAAGGCCACGTAACACCAGGATACATCCAAGTCTACCTTGGATCCACTCAAGTTTCCAGTGCAGTTCTTTGGTTTGGCCATGTCAAGTCTTTGGTATGTGATAGAGGTCAGGCCCAACCCTCTAAAGAGGCAGTTTTTTTCCTTTCATTAAGAAATTGCCTTGGTCACTAATCCTGCCATGGCTCTGGAAGACAGCCTGAGATAAACAACTCCTTGACACTTAATTTTTTCCTTTCTAACACCCTCCATCACTGATCATACAGGACACTTTTTACAAAAGAATCCAACAAAGGCTGCTTTAGTGTAGTTTCTAGAGATTAAACTGAAGCTCCAGAGATCTCATCTACCTTTGTAACATGTATCTCAGGTAGAAATATCATGGACTGTAAGAAGCAAAAGAAAAGTGAACAGTCTTCCCTGGAAACTGTCCTTTCCAGTCAGATACAGTGAATATATAGATTCCTTACCAAGTTGATCTTCAAGTACCATTTTTGAAAAAAATAAAAAACAAAACCTCATTGATGAAAAAACAACCAACCAACCAACCAAAACCCTCAATAAAGCAACTAAAAAAGCAACCAAGGTTTAGGTAACAAAAATGAAAAGGCATGGAGAAAGCTGTCATCATGGTCAAAACTCATTTACTCTGAACTTTACTTCCCATGAAATAAAGTAAATTCGGTTTAGTTTGTCAACGTTGTCAGCCCCAAAAGAACAGACAAAGCAAGGTCTGAGTGTCTGTGACTGACTTTTCTCAGATCTCTCCCCCTACCTGAGAGAGCTCAACTGAAGAGTCACTGCAGGACAAACACAAAACCTTGCTAAGTTTTTGAAAATTAATTCAGAAAATAAAATCAGGGAATTGCATACCTGTTAGCAGCACACTTAACACATGGGAAATGCACAGCAAGGACATACTTCCAAAAGGTGACCAGCTGCTTTAGTGCTTACCAACTTCAGTGCAAATTGCAGCTGTAGTGCTGGCAGTGGAGGTGTACAGCACACAGTATGCTACCTAGAGAACAAAACTACTGGATCTCAGCATAGTGGAATATACATTTTATTTCTTAAAAAGGAAGGGTACTAACAGAATTTAATACAGTCAAAATTTTACATTTTAAACAAAAGCTTTTTGTTTTTTTTTTCTTAAAAACCAGTTACGAGCAGAGAGGTGAGAGGATTTAAACTACTCACAAAATCCAAGCTGAAGACTTTGAGAATTCAAATCTGTGGTTTATACATTTAAAAAAGTGTAATAAATGGAAATATAAAATAATACCAACTCTGTAATAGTGAAATGCCCTTTCCTCATTAGATTGCTGTTTAAGCACCTTTATTTTCACCCATCAGCTGCCAGGAGTGTTTAGGTTTATGTACAAAGTAAGTATTTTGGGACAGAAGATTCATATATAAATTAAAACAATTTATGGCAATACAGTTTTACCCAGCTGCTTTACAAGCCTTATTATCTCTTTTACTTCTATAGACTCTTTCAGTCAGGATGATCTCAAACGCACTTGATGGACTGCTTCAAAAAGCAGCTACAGGAATTACGTAGATAATCTCAAGGAGCAGACATCCAAGAGATTAAACAACATGCAATAAAGCTAAGATCAGACTTTTATCTTTTATAAATACTGTGCAGATTTATCATCCATCCCACTGAATGAATGGGGCAGATCAGTGTCACATCTGAAGACAAAAAAATAGTTTTATCCAAGACGCAACAGAATTTCAGGCCAAATACAGCAGATAGGAGTTCCCTCAAACTATTTAGTTAAAAACTCTATGTGTCTGAAAAAGCTTTACAGAAACAGAGCTTTTGGAGTAACTTGCACATATGCTTAGCTGTTTCATAGCTATTTTACAGCCTAGAGACACTGAGAAGGGAGGAAAAAAAATAGAAGAAAATAAAAAGACATGCCATTGTCTCTGCCCCCTACAAAAGATGTGGCTTTGTCATTTATGGAACACTGCAGACCGAGCTGTTACCAGACAGGAGACTGCTCCAGTACAGCCTTAAAGACAAAGTTACATTATGGCTGGAGAAAGTGTCATCACAGGCTAATCTCTTTACATGAAGGTTGATGAATTAATCTCACCTCATCCTCAAAACCGAAGTGTTCATATTTCCTAGCAGACTGCTCATGATTCTCACTCCACTCTTTTGTATTTTTTTTCAACATGAGATAGAAAAGGTCATGAAAGCTGATTAAAGTTCCAGCTGTGCAGCATCCAGTGAACATGTACTCAGCAAAACCACAAGTCGTTAATCACTTTCTCTCACTTTCCACACCACAGGAAACCTGTGTCATCTATGTACATAATGGAATTGATAAAGATGTAGACTATCTAGGTCACAAATGGGCTCCAGTAACAGTCCCTCTCTATTTCACTGCAACTTGCTGCAGCCTGGCTGGAGGGTGGAGATAGATCTGTTTGAGCCAAAAGAGAGAATAGTTTAAAAAAACACACCCAACAAAACCCACTCACCTTTAGTTTTCCGCAATCACTAAGCTTTACAAATAATTTAATATTGCCACTTTCCAAATGCTACTCACAATCAACTGTCCAGCTAACAAGATGGGAAGAGTACAACTATGAATGTGATCAGTGACTACTGTTAAAGAAAGGCTGGAAGAGAATCAATTCCCTCAAAATCTCAGTTTCTCTGCTTAAGTAGCTCATCATTATTATTATTAAAACATTTTTTGTTGATAGAAAGCATCACAACTAGACTAGAATTCCACAACATCAATCTTTGTTTTGATTTCTGTAGTTCTCTAGGAAAAAAATAATCCCAAATCAAGCTACATGAAGCATTAACAATATTCAGATATTACAATGGAAGCACTTATTTATTACTTCAGAGAACAGATTAGTTTTAAAAGTGTATTTACATGTTCTAAGTTATACAAAATACAGTATTCCAATAATCATGTTTATCACCATATTTCAGACAACTTCACATGAAAGTGCGGAGGATGCATCCATCCATGCTCCTGGCCAGCAGCAAGCAGTCACCCCCAGCGTGACAGATGACAGCTGCTATTGTGCCCCCTGGGGAAAACAAATCCCACTATACCTTCTCACTGAGACATAGCTGCAGATCTAAGAAAACATTCAGGCAGGTACACGAGCAAAATTTGTTGAGACCCACAGACCAAAATCACATGCCTTAATTTACTAGACGTATGTGAAGTACATTTTTAATTTTTTTTACAGATGTTGTACAGCAAAGGGCTTCTGCTCATGCCTTAGTTAGGAAAATGAAGTAACGAGGGGTTTGGCTATGTAACAGGCACCCAAGTAACACTTAATATCAACAGCCCTATAACTACAACTGATAGTGTGTTAAGGACACAATTCTGCAGCTGATTCCCTGGGCAGAGCTTCACATCCAAGAACAGATCCTGTGAAGTCCACATAATTCTCTACAGATACAGGGCTCATGCCATGCAGAAATGACAGCAGAACTGAGGCCTTAACAGACTGGGGCCTCAGTTACTTCTTCATGACACAGCACTACCAGTTCATATTGGCAGGTCAAGTCCCAGTGCAACAGCACACTCAGTTGAAGCAACAGCTGCTTTTTCCATGCTTTTCCACAGTAACTCTCCTACCTGTCTATATATTCCTTTTACTTTCTTCTGGACTGTGGAAGTGAAACAAAGAAAAGGAGATTCCTAAGGCCTGACCAAGTACTTATCTTCAGTATGATGCTAGAATTGTCTGAAATTGCAAAATAGTGAGGTGTCAATTTTAGCAATCTTGGTCAGGTCAGACTCTTGCATTACTCTCCTCTTCCCACTTTCATTCTTTGCCCTCGTTGCCAAGTATCTATCTATGTCTCTCTCTATATGTATCTTCCTCAAGGGATTCCTTTTTCCCTGTAGGTGTCTGAACTTTAAGAAGTTTGAATTCAAAAAGTGACTCACTGGGGTGAGTCTATCAAACCAACTGCAGATACTAAACTAACAAACTACATCTGTATGACAAATTTGCATTATCATGAATTAAATCACTGCAATTTCTCAATTAGCATTATGTTAACATCTCCACAGAAGATAGTTAAGCCTATTCTTTCTATCCTTCTCCCAGTCTTTAATTGTGAGTTTACCAACCTTCACCGTGTTACAGTGGCAGATATACAGATCATCTAGAAAGCCAGTCAAAGCCTTGCAGTGCTGCAAAAGCAAAACACTAGCACTGACAAATGATTCTGCTCTTCATGGATTTACATGTATGCTGCCAAAAATATGAGATTTATGCACTAAGACAAATTTGCATTTCTCATCTTGTGCTTAGCAGCTAAAACTAGAAGGGACAACAAAAGCTCGCCTGGATTTTACAAAGGTCCGAGATACCCCTTCTCTCACTAGAAATGAGAACACCTGATCAAAAAGAATCGAGCCTTTTTATGCTCAGGAGCCTTAGAAGACTGAAGCAGCAATATTCTCTTCTGTGCAGGTCCATTATTTCAGCTATCTACAAAAAATATTTTTTCTGCACAAGTGGTTTTATTACAGTATTCCCAAAGCTGCTGGCCTTCCACTGCACCTCCCAACTTGAAATTGATCTGGTACAATTAGTGGTAGTCCTGCAGATAATGCTGAAAGTGATCTATACCGTTAGAACACCTTGGGCTTTCAAACAGCACAGCAAGGAAATGGAGAATTGCCAGAAAAGACATGTTACTAGAGAAACTGCAAAAAGCTGCTTAAAACCCAAATAAAAACCATTTCTTCTCCCAAGTTTATAGTAACTACCAAAACTATCACTAACTACGTAGATGAACAAGTGATAGGACCAGTTTACCAACATTACATCTGCCATCTGAGATACATCCATCTGATCCCAGCACAGAATGCTCCACAGTAAAGCAAAGACCCCCATAACTCCAGCACTTGCTAAAACTGCACAATAACCACGTGTGAATAAAGACTTTTTCCTGTGGGAGTTAATGAGATCTTTGTTACTAGCTTCAGTGGGAGCACATCTTGGCAACAGGTGGAAGATTAAGCTCCTAGAGAATTTTTAGATATAAACTCACATTATTATAGGGATTATAACTACGTGTAGATTAGAAAATTGTCTATGAAAGCAATATTGTATTAAATGTTGTGCATCATTTATTCATAACCTGTTTCTTCTGTAGAGTAAGATAACACTCATTGTCCACAAATGTCATCCAAAGTTTATACATGTCAAAGTTAGTACTGTGAAATGGCCATGTGATGTCAATCCACATCCTGTTGAAAGTACATCTCTGTCAAAAACCGCTCTCTTTCCTGATAATCCCTGCAGTGATGCTGAAAGGTGCATACTCCCTTTATTCTCTCCCCTTGGAGATGGTCCCTTTACGGCTGGAATGGGGTAGGTTGGCATCAGGCACACTTATGGCCTCTACAGAGCATATTCCAAGGCTAGAGAACTTCAGACTAATGGTGTCAGTTCAGCATTTTTTCATGTTCAAATTAAGCTAAAAGAATACTGGTCTTCTAATGACCATTATGAAAACACACCCAGGTTATCACTTACAGACAGGATTGTCATCATAGTCAAAGAAATAAGATGACGTAGCTAAATGTTCTGAGAGGAGCAGCAGAGAGCTCCGAAGCAATAAACTTAACTTCCTGAGACTGTAAAAACAGAGGAAGGAATTCAGCATTGCCAGTAGTTTTTGTCTGGCAATATCTGCACTCCTTTAAATAGTTAATACCTTCTCATCTTCTTTTAAAGATGCTGCTTCTCAAGAAAACAACAACAACAACAAAATTCCCCAGCTACAAAAGTTGAGCTGCACTCACCCTAAAGTGCGATTTTCCAGTTTTGCAACCTCTAGACACATGAATCACAGAACGTGCAAATCTGCACTGTCCTACAGGGAAGCACAAGAGTTTGCTAACAGTCTTATCTGAAAGAAAGATCTAACGAACATTCACTGTTAGTTTCCATTATGTAAGCTTTTAATACAACAGAAATAAAACAACAGAATTGCACATGCTAATCTCACTGCCTGAATATTTTGGAGTTAAATGTCATGACATACTGCAAAACCAGATCCTGTACACAGTATGTTAAGTGTTTAAAAGATATTCCTAAGCACAGTAACATCTAAAATGAAGGATTAGCAACTCCTTGCCCAGCTACAATACCCTTTAGCTTTGTGATTTGAACAGGAAGCATAACTTTCAAGAACAGCCAAAGCTAACTGAACAACTAGAAATTATGAATGCAAAAAGTTGCTACATTTACATGCTGTCAGGGTTGTTTGTTTTGTTGCTGGTTTGTCTGTTTAGTTTTAATCCATGGTTTGGCCTTTATCACCAAAATAGAACAAAAACCAATACGTACAAAAAAATATCAGTCCAAATCAGCAACACTTGATACAGGTAGAGAGATATGCTAGCACTTCAGCAATATGGAACTAAGTTATTAATTTATTTAATAAGAATATCCCAAGATTTTTTCAAATCTTTAGAATCCCAAATTATGATACACTCATAAGTATACTTTGGTAACCAGCAAAAAGTTAAAAACATTTTCTTGACTTCAGAACACAGCCCACTAAAAATGCTAGGTCGACAACTATATTTAATATATATGCTCTTTACAAAGGTTATGCTGTCAAAATCTGGTTATGAATCCTGGCTTTTGATTTATTTATTTTTAAATAAATTTACAGCATTAGCTGATGCTTCTCACATTTTTGTCTTTGCCTTTTAGCTCGGAATTTAGGTGTGCAATCTCTTGACATGAAGTCTAAATAATTGTTCAACATGATAGTGCTGAGCTATGCTGGTAACTAGTCATGCCTCATAATTTTGGCACTTGTGCTTCTGAAAGCTTTCAGAATTATTTTTTTTGAGGTGTGTGCTATTTATCATTCTCCAGGCATGAATACACTCCTGTCTTACAAGCTCCATTTTGGGTAAAGCATGGTCGTAGTACTCCTTTCCTAGAAATTAAGTGCTTTTTTTTCTTCCCACATAGATTTAGATTTGAAGGTTCCTTAATACAAGAGCAGATTCTTCTCATGCTGATTAAACTTACAAACTTCCACCTCCTTCTTCCACCTTCTACACACAATAAAACATCCCTGCAAGCTGTCCAAGCTTTCATCTACCTTCCCACACCAGCACATGGCTCTTGATACTTAAGCTGCCCATTGCAACTCTTCGAGATCAGTGGCTGTTTCACTTTCATAAAACAAAAGAACAAAGTACTCTTTCACCACCGCAGTTCCCCTGCTGTCAAGAGACAGAAAACTGTGATTTGACCTCTAAATAGCCGTTGTTTTGCTGGAGCTAATACTCCTTTGGTAGTCTCAGACTGCCAAAAGTCTCGGGGATCAGCAGCTCAGAACAGCACCTTTTCCATAACTGCTAAATTGTTAACAGAAGGATAGATCCTGTTTCAGCAAGATACCATAAAAGGAAGTGAGCCTCATAAACAATATAAAGGAAAAGGCAGGTTACAGCAGTGTAGCTGTGGAGCAGGAAAGCGACCATGCTTACTGATACATGGGTCATTTGATAGAGGTTTATTACTCTCTATATGGCACACTGTGCATTGTTTCAATACATCTGCTGTACTTCTCTGCACTGAAGTCTCACACATCACACACAGGCTGCTGTTTTCCTGGTGTCTTTAGTTCTGCACTCACAGTACTCCACAATATGCTATACTGTACCAGAAGTAAGCTGCAGTATTAAATAAAATTCATTCTACTGCAAGGAAAAGAGTCTTTAAACATAGCAGTTCTTTATATACACAGACACTTTCATTTAAAACTCCCTCTTTTCTTCCACTCGAGTGCCAAAACGAAGTCACTATTCACACGGGCTGTCAACAGACTTTGAGACATGAACTTTGAGTGTCTTGACAAAACCCCAGTAGGTAAGCTTATTGTAGTTCATAGTTACAGTGAGAAAGACAGATAAGAAAGTCATATACAGAATTAAGGAGACTTTGCACTTTTCATCATGCCCAGCCCTGGGTAGTCAGATGGGGTACTTGCAGGCAAGGAGGCAGGCAGGGTCATCATCAGTTGTTTGTGTTGGGACACCTCACAGATTTCACTGCTCACTCTGAAGACTGGCGATTCATGTGTGCTTTTTAGTTTCTTTGTTTTTAAAAGTCTTTAAAGTTGCATCACTCGGAATCAGATAAGTCACTTTAAACAAAGCAAAGTGTTAAGTGTGACAATTTATTTATAACATACTTCCCACCATCACCACCACAAACCACCCTGTGAAAGAAAAACCCCTGCTGAAAGGGTGACAATTTTTTAGTATGTTTGGAAGAAATTAGACCAAAAAACACTGCATCAAGAGCCACTCTAGTCAAATTGAGAGCATAACAGAGGGGGAGATAGTTCAAAGCATACATTAAGTGTTATGGATAAGCCTGCTTCTCCACTTCCTTAAGAAGTCAACACACAGTCGGTCTAAACTCATAAAAAATTCTACATTATGTTTAAAAGACAAGCTAGGCAAGAAGCCTCTAGTATAGAAAATAAACTCCAATGCTTTTTTAATATACTTTTCAGATTTCAACAGAGGAACTGCAAACCAGCCCAAACACCTTCTATCCCACATTTACTCCTTAATATAAATATTATCCCAGGAAGCATAGCCTAAGAGTTTTGACACAGCCACTATCTTAAGACAGCTTCTCTTGTTAAGAGGACTTCTAGACATATACTTCTGGTAAAGTTTCTGGTTCTTGCAGTTGTAGGTCATGTAGAAGGTCCCAACATCATACACAACATGTTTTTTCTTCTAATACCACAAACTGTTGAAGCAGTGCTTGGTGCTGAGAATGGGTTACTTCCAAGAGGGCAAGTCTTGTGTGCTAATTTTCTCTCAGGAAACATGCTGGAGAGAGAACCAGCAAGCATAGAGAGACCTGATATGCTGCTAACACAGGAGAGATAGTGAG
Source organism: Formicarius rufipectus (assembly GCA_013399695.1). Lineage (NCBI taxonomy): Eukaryota > Metazoa > Chordata > Aves > Passeriformes > Formicariidae > Formicarius > Formicarius rufipectus. The sequence goes on along the minus strand of VXAU01004747.1, from coordinate 1,344,872 downwards.
GTAAACTGTTCATGTTTACAGTGAGTGTAGCTTATCCCATAGACTGTTCATGAGGCAAAGGGCCAAAACTTTCTCAATCTCTTGCACAACAGGTAAGGTGCAGTAAAGTAGCAGTGGCTTGTTTAATTCTTTAAAAAAACCCCAAAAAACAAAAAACAAACCCTTCTTACAAAGAATAAGGTACTAGCCATTTTTTAACAGATGTGACTCAAGGTTCAACCTAATGAGCCAGACCTCTTTTTCTAAATCTCCCTTACTTCTCAGTTAAGTGCAATATCCTGCTTTACTAGTAGTTCAAGAGGGAAGTCCCTCTAAGGAAAAAAAATGAGGGGAGGTTATAGAAATACAGCCCAAAACCCACAGCAAATTATTCTGACTATTTTTGTAAAGTGAGTGATTCACAGTACTGTTCTCTCTCCTTGGTATCTGTAAGTTACATAGGATTAGAACCTACCAAGACATTTGAACAGTATTTTAATGAAAATTGCACTGACTCTGTTCTGCATAACACTTGTGAATTAACCTCGCAATATTTCTGTTTTTACAAGAGATTTAATATTTTTCTGTCTTTCTGTCCTAAAGGTTTCACTATTCCTCTTCAACAGGAACAGAGTTTTGTACAACAGGTACTTTCTAGTGCCTCTGAATGGGAGAGAAAACAATTTCATGATGCTGCCCAGCAACATCAACTTATATCCTAAAATTATGTTTTACACTTTTACTGGGAGGGGTGGGTGGAATGGGGAGGAAAAAAAACCAAGAGTTTGAAAATTAAAAAAAAAAAAAAAAAAAGAGATAGAGAAGAGTCTCCTAAGCTCTTTCTCCACTTAGAATGAAGATCAGAACAGATAGCAAAAGCCCTGTCCAGTCAGGAGGACGCAACATTTATTCCTCCAGACAGGTGAATCTGTTCTATTGCATGACATCAGAAAACACTTAATCAGTGTTAAAAACAAAGTTGTAAATATGGACACACAGATTTTGGGCAACACAATGATCAGGAAAGGGCCTGAACAAGTTGTGCCAACAGAAACATGGTTTGTGTTTCGTTGATTTTTTTTAATGTAGATGCAAAATGGCAAAGCCTCCATAAACTTTATTTCTGGGAGTCTCTACAGAAGGCAGAGAAGTCTAAGAGGCTAGAACAAGGATCCCTAACAAGGAAAAGGGGTGTGCTTACAAGGGTCCGTATCTGGTCTCGTATTTAGAAACAATGTTCTTGCATCGTCCCACTTCCTTGCGCAGCTCTGCAACCTCCGTTCTCAGGGCTGTGTTTTCTTTCTCCAGGAAGGCTGCCCGAATTGTGATCTGATTCTCCTTTAATCGCCGAGCATCACGGGAACGCTTTGCTGCCACATTGTTCTTCTTTCGTCTTGTCCAATATTTTTCATCCTGTAATAAAAACCAATGCCAAACTGACAACTGTATCAGAGACACCTCTTTTTTGTATAATGACACTCACACTGACTGCTCTACTGAGGAATTTCCTCCACAGGGCTCTGACATCAAAATTGAGGCAATGCAGTACCATAAGATTTCATCCCTACACAAGCCTTTTTTTAGGATAAGCCAAGTGCACTGCTAGAACCAAGGAAACTAAGAGATCTGGGCACTAAGAAGTTGTCCAACTGAAATGCTCCCTTTACTTAGTTTCAATTCAGGAATGAACTTCCACAGAAAACAACCTGTTCTGTTGTCTGGGTTGCTTAAATCCAGATCAGACACAATGCTGGGCAAATACAGACAATGGTCTTCAAAAGTGCAGGTAATGCGGATTTGACTTTATAGCTCTTCTAATTTCTGTTTATAGCATGATCAGTTGCTCCTGGCCAGTAATTATCTCATGATACCAAAGCCTGCAAAACAGCAAGCACAGCAGTTGGCTTGCCAATTCTATTCTTGGCAGTGCTTCTGCCTGATCATATAGGTGTACTGCATTAGCTTGCACAGAGCCAGAAACTTTCAACAAGGCCTAGAGAAGTTTGCAGCAATAAATCTGTTACCTTTTGTTCATCTGGGACAAAAACCTTCTTGGCTTTTTTAATCATAGGTTGTGGTTTCAGGTCCTCTTCAGTAAACTTGTGTTTGCGAGGATTGAAGAGCTCACCACCAGGCACACTGGACAGCACTAAATCAGCAGGGTCAGGGTTAAAATTCACCTCAACTTCTACGCAGTCAGGATCAATGGGGCTGGGAGTATTTCTCTCATTTTGTGGTGGGGACTCTGGCAACAACAGGAGAAGTTACAATACATTCAGCAGGATGTACAGAATCAACAGAGAAGCCAACTTGTATGTCTATTTATTGCTCTGTTGTGATCAGTATTTAACAGTATGATTTGGTATGTCCCTGGGGTGTGCTGGGTGCTGTACTGCTGCTGGTATAGAGGAAGGGTTCACAATCCAGTCTGTAACATAGCTCTGGGAACATATGCCAGACTAACAGACAGGAGCAGACAGATGAAGAACTGGAGTTAATACTTCTTGGGCAAAAATTACATGCTTTGCACAGTTAAGAAGCACCTCCAACTGCATTAAGAAGGGAGAACTTGTAATCAGTCTGAGTTTTGTACCACAAAAGTCCTTACAGAAACAAACCTGCCCAAAGATCCCAGTCCCTGGAACCTTCAAAGGTCAGATGACTGTATTTCCAAAGAAATGGCTATATAAAGGAGGATCTGTTACAAATGCAACAGTATCCTACTTCTTTGTCACGTAGCAACAAATGTGTCAACAGATTGTCTGACACTGATAGAGTTCACATGAACTTTATCATATTAATCTATTGGTTACAAACTTCATATACATGAATTGCAAATGTCAGTGCAATCTGCAGTAGTGATCAACAAATACGTTTTTTCATATACCACCTGGGAAAAAGCCACACTCTATGACTTATGGAAGGAGTTCCACAGTGTTTCTCAAAGATTCACAGAAGAGGCAAAATGCTTTCTGTAAAGCCTGCTCATAAAATAGTTCTGTGAAAATTTAGAGGCTATCATGTTTAAACTCCAAATCTAGGGCAAACTGTACTGCTGAATTTTTTAACAGGGAAGATCTCCATATTACAAACGTAGAGCAGAAGTTTCCTAGTATCATTTAAGTACAGTTTTGTTTCTGTGTTCCCCTATTCTCACTTCAAAGCACCACAGAACATCAAACTGCATCATTAAAACACCTTTTCCAAATGTCTCTTCTCACATTTCACAGGCTACCACAAAAAAAATTGCTTCACTGTTTTTCTATTTAATATTGTTATTTGAGGTACGTTAAGTTAGTATAAGCTCACCAAAGCAGACCAAGGTGGCACACGTGACTTGTGACAAGGTATCAAATCTCTTCTAAAATAACCTGAGAAAATATTTTCTCAATATGTCCAGCTTCTCACTAGATTAGCATTACCAAGAAACCAAATAGTTTTTGTTGCTGTTTTAGCTCTTCTAATTTCAAAAGAGAGACTGCACACTGATAGACAATCATTTTTCACAGGAGGGGGAGAGGGGAGCAAGAGGCGAGGCAGTATCTTCATGAACTGACACATGGACAAAGGCTCTACATTCAGCATTTTTCTGCTACTTCACCTGCCCCAGCTAACAATGACCGGTTGGCATGTCTCCTCTTTGATCTGAGGAGGCACCTTTTAGTATGAGAACAGAAGTCCCTCAGAGCCCCATATTATTCCATCTACCTGTGCTGGAGGCTGCTTCAGATTGCTGGTAAACTGCAGTGGAAGAGGATGATGCAGGAGAACCAGTGGAAGCACTGGCAGACTCCTTTCCTTCCAGCTCAGCCACAGGCAAGAGTGGATTCTGGTTCAAATCCAGGTGAGTAGGGCTGGAAGGAATTCCATTCTCCAGCAGGAACTCATCCAGATCCATGTACTCCAGGTGGAAAGACTCGCCGTCATAAGGAATAGTTTTGTCCCAAATGGGTGGCATAAGGGAAGCTGACACTGCCATAGTGCTGGCAGCTGCTGCCTCATCTTCTTCGAGCTTTATTTTCTCCTTCTCTTTATCTGAAAGATACAAGTAGATCACTGTACAAGCCAAAACACAGGAGATGCTCAAGGTTTAAGAGTCTAACACAATCTCCATGAAAGGGAATTCAGAAAGCTAACAGCTCTGTCTCATGACATGATCTGGAAACTCAGAAAAGTGATATTTATGCATTTACATGTAACTCCATATCGAACACACTAACCCACTGTGATGGCTGGACCACAGACATTTGAGGAGCCTTGAAGATCAGCATCTTTGCTGTGATAACTTTCCAAGGTGTGATGGAATACTGCATGAAGCTTATTAACTAGTCACTGCAAAACAGCCTGTTTTTCACATACCGATCTCAGAAGACAACTAAAGTGAGTGTCCCTAAGCAGGATCATATGGAAAGCTATTAAGAAAACTCTGAGGAAGCAGAGTAGCTTATTCTATGCACAAAGAAGGAAGGTACAGAACAATAATTTAAATACAAACATGAAAGGAATACAGGTTTTCAGATTACATTTGAAAATCAGTCAAAAGGTCCTCAGGACACCAGAGACCTGGGTGTCTATTGTTCAGCATTTTAGAAGCATTTCTCTCTGAAATGACTCAGCATGTCCACACAAAGCAATAGCTCCAAGTGTTGCTCACTATAGATAGCTCAGAGTACCTATATACAATTTTCACTCTTTGGGGAGATGTCTAATAAGGAATACTCCCACATCCCACCCCCATGTCACAAGAGACTGATGAATTTTTTTTCCATTTACTGTGCTACAGTGCACATATTACAGAAAAATGGCTGTTTCTATGTTCCCCATAGCTACTGAATCTTAACAACTGTCTGGGACAGAATCCAAGCAGAAAATTCAAGTTATGGAATAATTACATAATTTAAGAGATAAAAATACGCTGGTAGGAAAAAAATAATTTCAAAATCCAAGTCATTTTCCTGATCCAGTTCTCCATGCAGCTATGCAGTTCTATCAGAACTGAAGGAGGGATTGCAGAAGCAGTGCTAGTGCTGCCAGCACTGAGCCAGCACTGCCGTGAAAAGGAACCAGTTATGCCCTAACCAACTGCAAACTGGGTATTACCATGGAAGCTGACAAATATTCAGTTCAATGGAACAGGGACTCCAAGGACATCCAAGCTGGTCCAGTGTATCTCCAGTACTCACAGAGGTTAGCCCAACAAAATGCACCAATCTTTGGCATTAGGGTTTTCTAGACAATATGCTAAAGGAGCATTTTTCTTTATCGGGGGTGGAAGTGGGGTGAAACTCTGCTCTAAAACAGAAAAGCCTATTTATATAAAACCTATTCTGACAGGAGTGGCATTCCTTCCGCTGTTGCCTTAGCTGGTGTGGAAGTGAAAGAGCTTTTTATGTCTTAAAGAACAGTGCTGTCATATAAAGTAAATTATCTACCATACTCTGAACATTTTATACAAAAGAAGATACTGATTTTCAACTAAGCTGTTGAGAAAGTATTCACTAGCCACTGACTTGAGACTAAGGGCAAGTACCTAAAGCACATGTTAAATTCAGACCAGTGGCTCCTGGACCTAAGCTTTCTTAGCATCACCTTACAGCTTTTGGCCTTCCCCTTGCCACTTCACACTGCTGCCTCCAAACTGCCAGCTCCCAGCTCCTATTCCTGCTATAAAGTCCTTTTCTGCAACTTTTCTACCCTTTGCTTGGGCAAAGCAAACACGCAGGTTGAAGTCATGACGCAAATAACCACAATGTTTCTAAAAAGTTCCTACTTGAAGCTAGCAAAGAAATAGCACCTAAACCACACAAGGATGATTTCACTTACTACTGAAGCACACCCCACCAAACTGGAACCATTTTACCTGTGAACCAGAGATTTGGTTTACATAGTGCCCAGCACAACCAAACCCAGATTTACACTGGAGGTTATGGATGGTATCCTAGTAAACATATCACCAAAACAAATGCAAGTAACAATAATGAATTCTTTGTAAATAACTGTTTTTTTTAATTAACATGATAAAAAACTTGCAAATGTTGAGTCAAAACGTCAACTAAAAAGAAAAAAAAAGTCTTTACTCTTAGAAACAATAGTATACCATTATAAGTTATGCCACTTCTAATACAAACCAGCAGTGCTTTTGTTTCACAACATCCAATACAAGACCTCCAAGAGAGGAGAAAAGAAACACTAAGCAGACTGAATATAAGGCTTGAAAATATTTTTCAGAAGGTAGATGCTAAGACTACACTATTGAAGTACTGGTTCTTCTCAGATCTTTAGATGCCTTTTAGATGTGGACCATCATCCTGCTGTCCTTCAGTAATCTGGAAAAATTGTGGTTCCTCCAACTTGTGATTGTCCCTGGCTCTCGCCAGTTTAGAGCCTTCCTCGCTATGAGAAAAGCATCTGAAATTTTTTGTCCTTTTGCTACAGGTTGACAACTGGCAAACAGTGGGCTCCCAGTGCTGTATTGCTTAGCTATGCCCTCCACCTCCCCTCACTTCTAACAATATCTGAAACAAAATAGCACAAATGAACACATATATTGGGTGCCCATGTATTTCAAAAGTGATACATGAAGTGATAAAACCTTTGTAAGATCAGCTTTGCATGGACGTTTTCCCACTGGTTTTCCTTTCAATTTAGTCTTTATTTCTGCCGCACAACATCCTACTTGGGTGCACAATATCTAATGAAACACTAACTTCTTGCATCCTGAGAGGGACGTTTCTGCCTGTCTAAGCATAAGGACCTGAAACATTAATTCTCTTAAGATATTTATAGTGTAAACAGGTATTACCTGGCAGTTGAGCTGCAGTATCCTAAGAGGCTCCATTTGCAGCGATTCAAGGTCACCCTGATAAATCGGAACTGAACTTCTGCAGCTGATGGCTCATGTCCGATTTAGCCCCCTCATTCTGCTACTGTGACCTATTAACTGTTGTACATCTGCTGTTAATAGGGAGCACACCAGTTTATGCTCAGGAATTTAAGCAGACCATTCCAGTTACTGAACTGTTGGAAATACTGCTGTTTTAGCCAAAAGCAGCAGCCTGAAAAGACCTTTATTCCACATCCTGCTTTTTCCTCAAAAACAAAACAAAAAAAACACCAACCAAACAATTTTGGCCACAGCTGTCAAGAGCCATTCCAGCCACAAATAGAACAAACACTTATTTGACAAACTTCCCCTTGTTCATCAAAAAATACTGTCAAATTATACTGAATACATAGCCTATGGCTGATTGCTCCATAAATCTTTAGCCCCACTTGTGACGATGGAACAAGACAGGTTCTAGGGTTCCATATCCCTGATCGCCATTACTGTGATGTTTGTTGAGGCCTTCCTCCTGCCACAGCAGTGCAACTGGTGATTAAGGCATCCTCTGGAGAGTACGCAGCAGTTTGTTATTAATATAAGAGACCTACACTCCTGCTCCAGAATATTAACTCTCTTCCCTTAACCCACAGGACTTTTATTTTTAATAAAAAGAGCATTATTTTTATTTAATTAACCCCTACAATGTACATGACAACAACCCCCAGGAAGGCTGGTCAGCCATACCTGGTATACGGAAGGGCATTCAAGGGGAGGGCATTCTGCTGGAACTGGTTGACCTCCCTCCTCTTGCTCAGGATTAGAGAGCCTGCTTGCTTATTGGGTTGTCAAAGTACCCACAGCAGCTGGAAAACCCACAGGTAGCTGGTGGAGTCCATAAAGGGACACTGCAGCTAGTTGATACCATTTCTAACAGAATAAGACAGAAAATCATATTTTGGTCAAGAGGCATTCCAGATAAAAGGCACATGGTCTTTTCTCAGAAAGCCTGCTAAAGCTGCACCACTGATTAAATGAATTAGAAATTATTTAACGTTTTGACGGTGTCACTATACTGTTAATGGAACAAAAAAACCAAAAAATGATTCTCTGAAGTCAGGTGAGTCGCAAGTCTACTGACAAGCCTTTTTGTAAAATTAGGAGTAACTACCTGCTGACAACGAAGACATTCTTTCCTCTTGCAAATATGCAAGCAAAAAAAGGCATCAGAGACCAAAATAAACAGAAAGCAACAAGTTCCACAAACTGTGAAGTGAAACAGAACAAGGTGAACTGAGGAAATCTATGAAGAAATTTTAAGAATTAGAATCTGAACCTTATCACACCAGGGATGGAGTGGGGTAATCAGGATGCAATGGATTCACTAGTAAGCTTTAGAGGCTCAATATGAATATGTTCCTGAGCTGGAATGGGGTCATCTAGTAATAGTATCAAATGTTTCTAATTTTAGAAAAATGCACTACCTCAAAATCATATTAATTTCAGAATTTCACACTTCCATAGGCTAGATCATGGGATTCTGGGCACAAAAAGCACCCCCAAAACAAAGTCACCATGTCCCTCTGTCAGCCACCATCACTGCTTCTACACGTGAACTTAAACCTCTCGTGCTAGTAACTAATGGCTTCAAAATGGCCTGGGTGCAGAAATATCTCAATCCCATAATTTTGTGGATCCAAGATTCTGTGTACTGCAGCATCCTGCACCATAGCAACATAACTAAAATCTTTACCACAGGCTTTTTTTTTTTTTAAGCAGAAAGAAGGAAAACAATACAAGAATCACAAAACGTATATGTTTACAAGCTACTGTGCAATATTAGACATACAACATAACTAGGATCCTTACTGGGAACAACCTTGCCAACCTTGCTAATACTGTGGTCTATCCTGGATATTGTCTGCTGTTCCCAAAAACAATTCTCAACATCAAAATTACAGCAGTGCGAATAATCCTGAACCCTTCCTTGAAAAGAAACTGATACCCAGAAAGGTAAAAATACTGCCAGATGAAGAAAAAAAACCCGTAAGTGTGCCATCAACAACGAGGACCACCGGCACCAGCCCCACTATTGACACAGCAGCCCCTGCACACCCAGTGGGAGCGCGGTAGCTCCAGCACATGTAGGGTTGCATGTGCGGCCAGCCATACCCTCCCGGATTATCACCGAACCTAATCTGAGAGGATCGCCTGTTTACGCGTCTCATCGGGCAACCTCTCAGCAATTAAGGTCAAGCACTGCTCGAAACCTTCTCCCTGCCGCTCCCAACTGCGAGGGAGGCTCCGGCCAGCCCGGGGTCCAAACCCAGCGTGTCACGGCCCGGCCCCTGCGCAGCCACCCGTCCGCCTCCGAGGGCCGCCGGCCCAGGAGGCGGCAGCGATCCCGTGCTGCAGCCGGCCCTTGGCACGGCCGGCTGGGGGACGGGCGGAGGGCGGGAGGGGGCGGAGGAAAGAGGCCCGGGCGTGCGGCCTCTCCCCCCGCAGCCGGTGCCGCCCGTGAC
>VXAU01004747.1:1278845-1334824 GCA_013399695.1 Formicarius rufipectus | reverse complement strand
GAGGGCGGCCTCGGCCCCGCGAACACTGCCAGCTGCTGTCGCGCCCTGCCCCGGCCGCAGCCGGTCCTTCGATATCCTTGTTTGGGATCCTGGGAGCACGTTTCCCGCGTGCCAGGGACTTCGTCTCTCCCCGTCTCACGCGACGCCCGCCGCGGCAGGCCCTGTGTGACACGGGCAGGGAGAAGGGCCCCGCTGCGGTGGTGCTGGCATGGCCGCGCTGCTAGGGGCGGGGCCGCCTCCCCAGGTTGTCGGAGACACAAGCAATCCTTGAGATTCCCCAGCCGGTCCCCTTGCTCCAGCAGCAGGGGTGCCGTGCTGGGATTTAAGCTTCTGAACATACAAAGGGAGCAGATGTTGCCACGTGTGTTCCCGAGAGCACAGGCGGATACCGAGAAGCGTGTCCCACAGAACGGATGTGCTCGCAGAAGGGGCAGATGCTTGCAGGCATAGGCCCCTCTCGCCTCGGCAGGAGGCGGGCTGCAGTGAACCCACTATGAGCCGGGAAAGGGAAGGGACATCCCCGTGGGACTGGCCCCTCCACACCCAGCAGAGCCGCGGGAGCCAGAGCGGAGGCGTCCCCGTGAGGGCCAGCAGCAAAGAGACATCCTCTCGGGTAGGCACTTGGGCATCTGCATGGTTTAGCTTTCCCCCCACAAACCTCAGACATTTAGTTATGGTGGTGAGGCGAAACAATTTGCCCTGACCCTCGCTAGTAAACCCTGATGGTCTTTGTGACACACACAAAAAAAACAAAACAGGCCTGAACTCTTCCCCACATGCTCTAGGAAAAGGAACAGATTTGAAGTCACATGGGGTAGGTGTTTTCCCCCGTTGTGTTGCCGCCATGAGGACCAGGGTACATCTCCATCCAACCTAGGCAGATGGGGAGCTGCCCTGCCCACCAGCTGCTTCTCTGGCGTAGGCTGGGAGACTCAATCTGCTGCCTCCAACTCCTGACGCAACTCCTGCATGCAGGCTGCCTGATGGGAAGCTCGAAAAGGACCACCTTGTTAATACAGGCTGGAACAGCACATGTTAATGCATCATTTATCAAGGCTGATAAATCCAGCTGCAAGAAGCAGGCAAAACAGGTCATTTTTTTGACCTGTTGCTCTGCTGCCCAGAGTGTTCCAGGGCTGCTGTGGGCCCTCCATGGACTCCCTCCGCCTTGCCAAGCTCAGCTGGCAGAAGAAAAAGGCACATGTGTGAAAGGGAGATACCACTTCACACAGGGCAATGAGACACAAATGTTGGACCACACACGACAGAGGCAGCACACATAGCTCAGCAAGGGGCAGTGATCTTGCAGTGATGCTTCTGCCTGGCAGACATCTACTGATAGGTGGTCAATAGAGAACACAACCTAATGAGGTCAGGAAGCAGCAGCTTCTAGGAAAGAGCAATGGGGTGCAGCCAAAGCAGGGCAGGCTGCAGGCTTCCCATTCAGTTATGGCTCTCTTGGTCACTTTGTTCCATTGTTGTCTAAACTGGTGGCCCCTTGAATGATGCTGTGCCTCAGTACTGTGCATGTCCTTCAAGGAATGGGGTCTGCGCACATCTCCCCCGCAGAGCTCAATGGAAACTGGTCTGCTGGGTAATGTCCATATGAATGGAGGTTATTAAAACCACTCAGCAGCTTTTACTCCAGGGCTTTTCCCTTTAGATTGACCGTGTTCTTCCTCCAGCACATTTCCACTCACACTTCACTGTGTGAAGGTTTGCTCTGCACCACCACTGAGTTGTAACTTTGCTTGGAGAGGGTTTAGCCTGTACACAGTGTTAGCTGCTCGGCCCAAAGACAGGAGGGAGGGAGAGCCTGGGGAGCATTCCTGTGGGTTCCCTCTCACATCAGTCTGCGCCAGCATTAGCTCTGCCCTGCCAGTTAGGAGAGAGACTGCCATGAGAGCTTTTCCTAGCCGCCTCCAGAGATTAGGGGCTTGAGTAATTGCCAGCAGAAAGTGGGCACTGCACCACACATTGTACCTTCTTTGTTGAGCTAGGATCTGCCTGGGATTTTCAGATTTTCTTTCACTCCCTGACTGAGAAGGAAGAGAGAAGGACAATGAGGTGTGAGGAGAGGAATGCAGTGGCCTTTGCTGTTAACTGCTGGGAGTCTTGTCAGGGCCAGATGATGCAGAACAGCAGTTCTGGTGCAGCAGAGAGGCAAGCATCAGGCTGCCCAGTGCTATGCACAGGGAGGGGGCACATGTACAGAAAACCCCACTGGGAGGTTTGAATAGCAGAACACATTTCAGACAGAGGCCTGAGAGCCAGCAAATCCAGATGAGTGACGTGTAAGTATAGAGACCCAGGAGGAGAGAACAGAGCTCTGTGGGAAGAGGGCCATGATGTGAATGCTGGCCTGGAGAGGGAGGCAGCATAGTAAGGGGAGTTCTGAGGATGAAAGGAGGTGATGCTGAGAGGCAGGGTGGTCCTGGAGCTGAGGAAGAAAGCTCCCACAAAACAGCACCCTCAGCTGCCAAGGAAGTCACATTGAGTTAAGACTAACTTATTCTCCCTGCAAATCACTGATCACTACCCCCTAGTCCAAACAGATAGGTCTTGCCAGCACTCCTCCCTTGGATTAATTCAATCCACTTGGCGGTGGAGAGCAGCGGTCCCAGAAAGGCAGCCAAATTCAGTTTAGCCACAGCAAGACTCTGCACCATGTGAGCCTCCCATGGCTGTTACTGTCTCCTCCCAGCCAGGTCTGCTTTCCACCTGGACATCAGTCAGCTCAGAAAAACGTGCCCTGGTCCCCACAAACAGTGGAACTTCATACATTGTGATATATAGACACACCTGTTGGTGAGCAGTCTCAGCAAAGGAGAGACAGCTCGCAGGTGGCAGCAGCAGAGGAATGGGACAAAGTGAGTCCCTTAGGGGGTATGGGAGCTCCCCTTGCCCTATTTCCCTTTCCCACAGGGAGCTTTTGCTTGTGCCACAGGGCTCACTGTATTACCACAGGTATATGCAGCTGCCTTTCCTGTGATGAGTACTTTACTGTCACAGCAGCAGCCTTTTCTCCCATTGACTCTGGAGTGAAAGCAGGGCCCCTCTCCACATTGTGTGTCTGGCTTTTCTCCTCCTGGGTCCTCAAGGCTGCAGAGCTGTCTGCATGTTCTGGTAGCAATTCCCTACAGAAGATTGGGTTCTGTGCATATTTGTTTCTCTGAGTTCAACTTACTCATGCCGAGACATAAGCTTGTTGAGTTGAGGTGTTCCCACACACCTCTCCAGCACTCAGCAGCAAACATTAAAACACAATTACCAAAAAGCAGCTTGCCAAGGGCATGTGGCATCCTATCCAAAACCAGAGAGTACTCAAGCTGTGTGATAGGCTCTTGGAATATGCCCAGCAATAGAGAAGCAGTCAGTCCAGCACCAGCAAAGTGTTCAGCACAACAGAAGCCCTAACTAAATAATCTCCTGGATCTTTTCCATTTGTTTTCTAGGATGCTGCACAGAGAGAGGTAAAACCTAGGAGTGCAGAAGTGCTCTTGCAAAGATAGTGCAACATTTGCTGTGTCCTGTACCTCAACTTTCCATTAATAAACAATTGCAGCATCAAAGTTTGCACAGAGTTAGCCTGCTCCACTCAGCCTGGCTCTGTGGACAGTCTGCATTTGGGAAGACACAATGACTGGAGGCTCAGTGTTTATTAACCACGGGACAACATGAATGGCAATCTTGGAAGTTGCTTCTTTATGAGCATAAATATTTGTGCCCAAACCTTTTCCATGCATAAATCTTTGAGTGTTTCCAAGAAGTAGGTGAGCACAGAGATTAAAAGGATCAGGAGCTCAGCACTCTTGACTGATTTTGTAATCAATCCATTGCTGCCATTTTCCCCCTCCTATCTGCCTAATGCACTTGGTGCCAGAACTCTCTGTCTGACTTAGACACTTTGGGGAAACACACCCTTGAAGGGCTTGCAGCAAACAACATCTGCCCATTTCTTGCCTTGCAACTCAAGGAGGGGAAGGAGAAATCAAAACAGAAACCCCACCATAGCATACCTTTCCGTAATCCTACCTGTCATCTTGTTGGTCCAGGGTAAAGAATACTCCAGTAGGGACTTGAGAACTTCTGGAAAGTCCAGGGCAGTGGGGCCCCCGGGGGTGTTGCAGCTTGACATGTCCTGTCCTGGGACTGTGCCAGCAGCACTAAGGGAGGGCCAGGTGCCTGGACACCAACGCTACACTCCACTTGCCTGAGCGTTGCAAGCAGGGCTCGGAGGCACCCAGAGTGGGTTTGCCAAACTACTCCGGCTGAGAGAAAAACAAAAAGGAAAGGACGCAGCCTGGCGGAGATGCAGTTTGCCCGGCTGTTTTCACCTCCCCCTCTCCCGCTCTGAAGTAGCCAATTGTGGAAATAGCTTGCAGCCTTGCAGGGCTGGGCCGGGCGGCTGGCCAGCGTGGTTTTACAGGGCCTCTCCCAGCCAATCCGGCAGCAAAGAACTGGGCCAGTTATCTAACTTTGCAAAGGCAGCACCGTTTTTCTTTCCAAGGTGCAGGAGTACACACGGCTGCAAACGCAAGAGGAGAGGGATCCTCTAACGGGCTCTCGGGAGGCTCTGAGGAGCTCTGAGCTGCGCGGGCTGCCACGGGGAGATACACATGCTGTCTGCATCTGCCTGCTAACTTTTTAGCTTCCTGAGATGCAGATAGCAACATAATTTGTCTGTGATGCAATGCTTTCTGCTTGTTCCTCCTTAGTATTGGTAACAGCACAAGGCTTCTTTCTGATCAAATGTGTGTCATCGCCAAAATGCAAGATTTTTTCCTCTTAAGAGGCACTGAATTTTATAAAAAAGCCAACAGCCTCCTCTCAGAGCAGAAATGTACAGCAGGAGAGTTCATGAACCGTGCAAATATCCTGATAACATCTGGTTAAGTAAAATCTTGAGCATACAAAGCCCCTCCTCTCAGTTAAGTTTTTAGCATGAAGAAAAAGACTAGCAGCAGGAGGATAAAGGTCTGATCCTCCTACACTGGTCTGTGAACCGCAGCAATCAGGGACAGCTCAGTGAAACCATGCGTGGCTGTCAGCATGGAAGTGGCCTGAATGAAGTCATTAGGACATTCCTTGTGCCTAAAGTGAAGCACTTCACTAGCCCAGCATTTAGAGTCCTAAAAAGTGATTTGAGATAGCATGGTGTTTGGTCCCATAAGGAAATGCATTTTCTTTAACCCAAATAGAAACCAAAAAGAAAGAATTACCTATGCAGGTTTGGTTGTTGAAAATTTCAGTGTAGCTGCGGAAGCCTTGTGTTCTAGATCCCAATCTAATTAGGCTCAGAAGTCACACAATGGATGCTTTAGTAGATTTTGTAATTATAGAATATCTCTTTATATTTCCCTTGTGGTTTATTCCCTCCATTTTCCAGAGGAAACATAAGAAAACAGTGAATCACAACTGTTGGTGGTGAAGCCATTCAGGGAGAACAGTCCTAATAATCCTAATAATCCTAATAATACTAATCCTAGTATGACACCTAGGCTGTTTGGTGTTCTCCACTCACCCAAAGCTGGAGCCAACAGACAAACCCTGCAGATGGACAATGCATTCTGGTTTCTGGGAGCAAGAGAAAGGCTCACATCTCTCCTTTCTGGAGCATACTGTACCAGCCAGGAGTTCCATGTACTTTCCTGAAATCTTCCAGTCCATTCTGGCTGGTCAAAGCAAGCAAAGTGGAGTCATTCAATCCTGCCAGACATCACTAACATTTGGGACAGCTACTAGCTTCTCATCACAGGATAGTAGACAAAAGTGATTTGGAACATGGTAGCTGTCCAATGACAAGTGCAACTGAACTTCCGGGTTTTCTCCCAGACTCAAACTTGTTCTGAAAGCTGGGCAAACATCTGGCCACATGTCTGGAGGAACTCAAGGACTTTGCAGCAGCAATTAACTGACATCTCCAGCCTCAGAAAATGCAGAAGTTAATTCAGACAAAACTGATAGAACCAGAGAATGGTTTGGGTTGGGAGAGACCTTAAAGATCATCTAAATTGTCATTCAGCAGTTCAAATTATTAGCCTGCAGTAAACATCTCTAAGTTTTGGTCTAGACATTTGAAGCCGTATATTTCATTTCATGTTTGCCATGTTCACAAAGTCTACCAACACTATGTCCTTGATTCAGAATCTCTGAACAATGAGCTTCTGCCCACAACAAGAGCTTGGGTAACATTATTAACCAAATGCATCAACACCACCCTGTCTTCAAGCCCTAGAGAATCATAAACCATACTATGGAGTAGAGTCATAGCAGTGAGGGATGTCCGTCTGCTCCTGTATCCCCACCATGGAGAGCAGAGCACTTAAACCGCTTTAGTGAATAAAGTGGAATTGTTGGCTCTGGAAAGCTGCAGGCATGGCCACAGATTCCACCACTTGTGCTGAGGGCATTGTTATCATATTCGGTGGTTATTTATTGTTGTTGTGATCTGAGGTTAGTGGAGGTTTCAGCAGCTCTGTTCCATCACTGAGAAGCCCCGTCAGCCCTTAACAACATAGTTCCCCACAGACTCAACCAGCCGTAGTCAACTTGTACTGGCCCTAAGTGGGTGGCACACAGAAGGGGGCACCTAACATGATGGAAAATGCCGAACTGCAGGAACACCAATTTAATGGCAGAGGCCAGTATCTTCTTTTTCAGTGTCTTTTCTGTAGGTCTCCTGCACAGCTACCCACACTGCCAAGCAGGGCTGACTGAGCCTCTCAGCAAATTTGAGGAGTGCGTTCAGCAGTCCCAAAGGGAGGAGTGTGGGTCCTTCAATGTTTGCCTTGGTCCATGCTCTCTCTCTATTCCAAAGAGTTGTGCTTTTTTTTTCAACCAACAAATTCTTCTACCCTGTTTCCCCCTGCAAGTCCCTTTGCCTTTCTGCAGTGCTCAGATACTTCTCTTGGCACTACAGCATGTATATGTCTCTTTTAAAACCTCTAATTTTACTCCTGTCTCTAGCAAGATCTCTCTACAGAGGCCTGCTATCAGGCCTGAAGTGTACTGGGAACCACAGAGCACCACTCCTTAGCTGTTACCTGTAGGTACAGTGTTCCTGGCATTTTAAGACCCCAAAGATTCGGACCTGTAATACAGCTGTGCTTATTTCAAAGAGCTGAGTGAGGGAATTCTCTGTACATTTCTCCAAGCTGCCATCTTTCCCTCAGCCCCAGGAGTACTCTCTCAACTCCTCCACCGGGCCATTCCGCAGTGCTTCTGGAGATGCCTTTCCACTGTTTCCCTTCCTGCCAGCAGCTTGCAGCCATCTTCAGACCAAAAACAAGAGCTGGTAGCACACCTGGGTGGCTCTTCAGTCAGAAACTCTGGCAGATTGTTGCTATGGGTCTTGCCCTTGGTGGTGGCACCTGGCTGCACATCAATTTCTGAGGTCACCATTAAAGAAGAGAACTTGTTGTTTCTCAGCAGCAGTGACATGACCAAAGAAGGGCATTATTGGTTATTATTACTAATTGCTGTTAGCTTCCTCCATAAAATGAAAGCTTGGCTTGGTAATCTAATGGAATGTGTCCTCTTAGAAAATAAAAAATATTTTTATCTGATTTTCTAAGGGCACAAAGCTTACACAACAGTATTATGTATCCATCCATCCATCCATCCATCCATCCATCCATCCATCCATCCATCCATCCATCCATCCATCCATCCATCCATTCATCCCTCCCTCCCTTCTTCCCTCCACAGAGCAAGCTACCCACCTTGGCAAAGGGATAAATATATTGAATTATCTGTTTCTATTTGAAAGATAAGATAGAAAGAAAAGAGCTGAATTAATGCCTCCCCAGAGAGAAAACCAGCTTCTATGTGTGCTGTTTGATCTGGGGCACATACTTTGGCAGTGAAAACTCAAAGCACATGCTGCCTCTGGCAGGAAATAGTGAAGGGACAAGCAGAAGTCAGCAGCACTAAGGAGACTTGTGGTGACAGACACTTCCCTTAAGTGAATCTGGAAATAGGGACAAAAAAATGTAGAAATCTCTAGAAGCTTTGCAAATTCTGCTGTTCTTGAAGTAAGATTGTTTTCCTTTCTTTTTGTCTTTTTTTTTCCAGTCACCAAGACCACTCACCTTGGCAGTACAGCCATTATTTGGAAATTTATGAATCTCCCCACATGAGATGTCTTCTGTTGCACATCCCACAAATCAGTGTCTGTGTGGAGGCTACAGGCCCACCCACAGGGTTTGGTTCTTGCACCAAACCCATCTTGGTAAGTGGTTTCCTCTTCCTTCTTTTATCTAAGCAAACTCTTTGCCAGAGGTCAGCAGCTGCCTCTTTACAGACATCCATGCTTTTTTTTGTTCTTGTACTAGTTCCTAGGGCAATTGCACACTGCACTGACAGCTTCCAGATTCAACTATTTTTTTGCATAGTGCATTGGACTTGATAGGGAATTTTTCTCACCTTGGCAGGGGCCTGCAAGCTGAGTTTCACCATGACCATTCTGAAAGGATGCTTGCATCGCATCCCAGAAACTTACCTTCTTTGGGGTCGAGATACTGCTGCCAGTGCCAACAGACATCTATGGAGCTGCATGAATACCCAGAACAGCAGAGAAAGCTGTGGCCAGACCACAGGGGTGTCTGCATCCACAGCAGACTACTTGAAGAGAAAAGGAGGTGAGAGAAGGAGCAATGAAGTTAGCATGGGAGGGTGGACAGCTGAGGGTGGGAAAAGTGAGACCAGGGCTCTGCATTGGCTACAGACTCTGCCTGGTGCCTGCAACATGGGCATGCTACCTTTTGGGTACTTTTGATGGTAGCAACGTGTGACATAGACACACAGACTTGATGAGGCCTCGCTCTTCCTTCCTACCTCTGAAAGGGCAGTCCCTTCCCCAGCAGCGTATTGCATGCATACACGTGCCTATGTCTGTGCATATGTGTGCTTGTCTGTCTCACTAAGTGGAGGAGCTGTGCCAGGATGTCCCAAGCAAGCAGTGAACCTCAGTGGAAGGAACCGCCTCACCTCCTGCCTGAGGCAAAAGGATTTCTAAAAACTAATTCCCCAAAATGTGTGCCAAAAAGTTAATGAGCTTTGCTTCCCCATCACCCCCGCCAAGACATCTCCCCCTTCTTGGGGTTCTCACATAGCAGCTGGTCTCACCACAGCTCTGTTTGTCTGCATGTGGCCTTCCCTTGTGAAGTGCCATTAGCCAGAGAACTAAGTGCCAGGCAGAGACAAAACATGAGAAAGGACATTGGGTTCACCAGAAGTTGTGCTGCCCTAGGCAAGAAGGACACCGAGAGCTGCCTTTGTCCATTTCCCTGGTCTGAACGCACTCTGGGAGCCTCAGCAGAGAGTTTTGGGAGCTCCCTGAACAAGCTGTAGTAGGAGGTGGAGCCCCGGGGTTGCCACAAGCGGCAATAAATTAAGGGGTTTAAAGCAGGATAGGGAAATCCAAGGGCAGTGATACTGGGCCTCTGCCAGGGTCCATGGGAAACCATTGGGTGGGACAGCAAGATACACATTCCTCTGGCTGCTTCCTTCTCAAAATGAAGAGGCTGGCTGTAAGGACCTGGGCTTACAGGGCTGTCCCTCAGCCATCCCTTCCCACGTTCATTCAGACCCTCTGGGAACAACATGGTCCCCTGCAGGGATCCTGCAGCATCATAGCCCAGGAGGTCAGTTTGTTGGACAGATACAGGAGACACCTGAGCCTGGGGTCAGCATGTGGACTTAAAGAAAACAAGGGATCCTTAAAAAAGCTGGAGCAGTTTGGCTGCTACTGATCCCCCAAAGCCAGGATACAAATGATCTCAAACAGGAGAAGATCCAGACTGCCTAGAATTTCTTTTGAAACACTGCTTCTGTACTGAATCCCCATGCCAGCTCCCAGGGGCCATGTATAGCCATGTTGCAATTATTCTCAAGCCATTAGGCTGATGAAAACTGAGGCCATCTCACTTCCATGGAAGCAGGACTTTCCCTCTCTCAGAGCTTTGCCTGGGTACAGACAGGGGAGCGTGCCTTGATATTCAATTAGAGAAACTATGCAGCCCTTTATCCTTCCCAACCATCTGCCTGGAGGGCTCCAGCACTATTGGAAGCCCACAGCTAAAGCAGACATAGGAAATCCACTGAGAACAAAAAAAAAATACACCAAGGAGCACCTCCAGAGCTGAGTGTTTTTCCAGTTCCAAGCAAGCCAATCTACTCTGGCATCTGGGTTTAGAGATTTCCATCTCAGCCCTGGATAAATGTCATTTTTGGGAGGATCAATCTAGATGGTTATGAATAACTCTCTTTCCTGGGACTCTGCTATGTCTGTGCCTCCTGATTCTCTTTGGGAAAAGTAGGAGATTTCTGGGGCATGGTCATCCATAAGATAAACTGCAGATAGGAGCATCCCTGAAAGGTGTAATCTTGGGAGTTGCCAGGGACAGGACTGCTGTGATGGGAAAGGAATCAGCTGGAATTGTCACCTAGTCTGATTCCTGCACTTGTCCTTGCTGCACCTGGATCTGTTTTTAGGAAACACCACTCCTGTCCTGGGGATACCAGGACCTGCTGCTCCTGCCTTGAGGGGGTTACTCCAGAGAAACAGGAGGTGACAATCCATCTGAGAAGGGAGAGAGGTTATTTGGAATGGATAGGCCCTGTCCTGTCTCCTTCCATCCTGGGGAGAAAGGGAGAGGCTGGATGAGATATGGCTCAGAGCTCCTGACCAGAGCCCATTTTCCAGGAAGCCCCAAGAGCTAAGTGTCCACATGGCCTCTGCCCAGAGCCACCCCACAGCACCCAACCAAGTCTGTTCAGCACCTTCTTCTGCCCCATGCTCAGCAAGAAGAACAGCAGAAGATTAAAGATGGGAGAAAGCCAAAACGATCCAATGTTTAATGTGCTCCCTTTGTTTCCCTCCTCACAGCAGGGAAACCTGAAACCAAGATAAAACCCTTTTTGCAGGCTATTTGAAAAACACACACACTGGATCAGGAGACGGTTTAAAGTGCACACTTTTATTTTCTATTACAAAGGCTATAAGAAGCAAGTTTGGTTTTTTCTTTATTTAAGAACAAAAAGAAAAATGTTGTTAAAACATCTACATTATTATCCTGATACTAGACCTTATGAAAGATACTAAGTTCTTTTTTAATAGTAAAGCGTGGTATTCTTAAATTATATTAATACAAAGACATATTAAAGGACTCGAAATCATTACTACCCAGCTCAGAACTGCAGCATCCCCTTGCTGTCTTTTCCTTTCACTTGCTAAAACTCATCCATTTTTGACATACAGTTTCATACAAGCTAAGTAGGGTATTTTCTGTTGTTTTTTTTCCACTTCCCCCTGTAAAGGCCAGGTTCACTCCAATGTCAGTGTCACCTAAATCCCTGCCCCTACCAAGGAATTTTGGAAAAGATTTTTACTAAGTCTGTCAGCACTTAACAAGTTTCTGCTCTATGTCAATGTCTGTGGTTATTTTATAGGACATAAGATTTTCTTCTAATGTTATAAAATTAAAATATCGCTTCTCTTGTTAATAACCCTCACATTTTGTTCTGCACTGCAGAATTTTCTTCTCTCACATGAATAAAGAAGAGAGAGTTATCATAGAGTCTTGTGAACACACCACTAAAGCAGCCCTGCAACTTGTGGTTTATCTGATGTAGAGCTGTGAGCACTGAGCAGTTTTGCTGAGAGCACACAATGTACTGGAGAAAACCCTCTTGGCTTCATAAAGCAAGCCTGAGAAGTCAAGTGTGAAACTTCCTGCCTTTCACAGTGTCCCTTTAAATAATATAAGAAAAGCCTTACCATTAAAACTTTACTCGCTGGTTAGTAGTATAATACTCTCTCACTGAGATGGGACTGCAAGGACATCCTAAGGGGTTCAAAAATGTGAACAAGGAAACCTGTCCCATCTCAAAATTAATACGTATCTATATAAAACCTTCCCTTTTTTGTAATTTCCTATACCCTATGCCAAATATGTGTCTTCATATTTAAACTGGAGATGCTGCGTTTCCTGGCCCGAGTCCTTTTCCTTTACCCTCATTTAAAAGATTCCTTTGATACCACACACATATAATATTATATAGAGAGATATATTTAATACCTGTGTATATATGCTTCATGGGAGGGGTCACATATATACACACTAAAACAAGTCTGGTGACAAAGTACTGCAACACCACAGACCAGGTTATCATATCAGGGAAAACAAAAAGAGACACTCAACGCAACCCTTATGACTGTGGGCCTCCCTCACCTCACCTCACCTCACACATGCTCTCCCTCTCCCTGCCTCAACCCCAAGCCTGAACCTCTGATGCCCTGCTGAGCATCTTGGCTCTCATTGCAGAGACGGGGAGAGGGGACAGTGATTCACTCTGTAACCTAAACAAGTCCTTGTATGAGAAATCACAGCTCAGCGAACACGAGAGTCACACTAGAGATGCAGGTTTGTTTTAAAAATAAAAAACACATTCCAATGTTCCTCGATCCAGATTTGCTTCCCTGGCACCTCTGCCCAAGAAGAGCAGAACAAGATAACCCAGCAGCTGATGCCTGCCCTCTCCTGTCAGTGTCTGTAAAACCAGCCACTTGATCTGGCCACAAAGATGACCAGAAGGCACGATCCAGATAGCTACCACAAAGGACAGAGGAGAAAATACAGCACCTGACCACTTAAAAACTGCTGGGTCTAATATTGCTCATACCAAATCAATGACTACCATCCACATTTTAAGGGAGAGGAAAAAAGCTCTGTGGGGAAGTGGTTGAGTTGCCCAGGCAAGTGGTGGAGTCACCATCCCTGGAGGTATTTAAAAAGACATGTAGATGTGGCACTTAGGGACATGGTTTAGTGTAGGGACTTGGCAGTGCAGGGTTAACGACTGGACTTGATGATCATTGAGTTCTTTTTCAACCTAAATGATTTAAAGTGCAAAGGCACATTCAGTTTACTTACAGCACACTGTCTCTCTGGAAAGACTCCAGACTAGCATGCAGAGCACTCTGCTCCGTAACTGGACTGTAACTATCCCAGTGGAGCCAAAGCACCTCCCTTAAAGCTGGTTTAGAAAGGTGACAGCTGCCCCCACAGCATCCCTCGATTTCCACATCTCATCTCACCTGAAGCTGTGAACCCCAAGGATATGGGAGCAGGGAGGAAAGAAGGGAACCCAGAATGCCAAAGCACCAAGCACTTTATGGCCAGGTTGTATTTTCCATGGATACAGCACTGCTAGCCCCAAGGGGTCAAAGACTGCTGTCCAGGGAGACTGTATTAAAAAGACATCCCTGGCGAAGGCTGGTAGGGAGATGTGTTTGTGTTTGAGCAGATGGTGCCATCTCTGCATGCAAAACTGCAAAGCACAGATGGACTGCAGAAGAGAGTAGAGGGAAACTCAGGACAGGACACATTTACTGCTTATAGGAAGGGACTACCAGAAAGGACAAGGCTGGTATTCAGAGCAGTACTGCCTCTTGCTGCTGCCACTATAAAAGCAGAAAATCCTGGTCCAGAGCTCAGCATCACTGGTTCCCTCATCATAGCATGCATCAGGCAGGACAGGAGAGGCGCGTGGCTGGCGTCCCACTGTGCCACTCACTCTCCACCACTGTCCCTGCTCCAGGTCAAATCATGGCTACACTGTGCATCTGCAAGCTCCCTGCCCTGGCTCTGAGGAGAAGGCAACTGGACCTCTGGTGCTGGTAAGTGCTTCCAGCTGGATTCCTGTCAGCTAAGTATGGCCCATGATGCTTGATGGTGTCCTTTTAAATGGGTTCCCACCCAGACCTTCTGTCAGTGCAGGAAAAAAACACAGCTCTAAGAAACCAGAAGCACATAATTTAAAGAGCAAGAAGGGAACACCATTATTTCCCTCCCTCTCTTCAGGATGCAAGTCAACACAGAAACAAACACAGGTCCCTTTGGTTACAGCCTTCCTCCTGACTGATAATGCTGTATGGATTACAGAGGGTGTATCACAGACTTCACCTTCTAGATGAGTTCAGTCTTACTTGCATCAGTCACACCAGTCAAAAACAAATCCAAAGCTATCTACCCCAAATATTTGCCACACACTGAGAAAGACACCTAAAGAGTCGTCACCTATTTGCTTTCTGGGTACAGCTGAAACAGTCTGAAATCTGAACAAATCTGAAACAACACAGTTCCTGCTGCCACAAGCAGTTTCATTGCTTTGCTCCTTTTACCTGCACTGTTACCCCATAGGGCTGTTATCCTCCTCAGCACCAGCTGATGCCTCAGGGCAGTACAGATAGCAGGAGCTTAAGCCTAGATGTTTTAAGCCAGATCTAGTGGTTCTCCTTGCTTGCACCTCAATTCCTAATTCTTCTAGTACTGAACTCCAAGGAGACCAGGATGGCTGCAGCAGGATAAATGGGGTTTGCTCTGAAGCAATGAAAAAAAGGAGCACATAAAATTCATGGTCATCTTTTCACTCGATGTCATAAAATCATAGAATCACAGAATGGCCTGGGTTGGAAGTGACCTTAAAAACCATCTAGTTCCAATCTCCCTGCCATTTACAAGGACACCTTCCACTAGACCATGTTGCTCAGAGCTCTATTTAACCTGAGCTGGAACACTTCCAGGGATGGGGAATCCACAACTTCTCTGGCCCTTTCTCTCAGCTCTGTTCTCCAAATCTTCGCAGTCGTACCCTGAACTGAAGGGCAGAATGACACAAGGAGAAATTCTGTTTTGCAGTCCAGTACAAACTGAATTAATTCATCTGAATGGATACTGAAAACAAAAAGATGGAGCGGAAGGAGAATTTGGGGGAAAGGAAGAATAAAAGATGGATCACAAACTCAGTGAGCATGATGTTCACTCGCCAAGGAGAATCAAATGCATGAATTCATCACCACTAATAAATCATCATCTTATAATCTTAAAACAAAAGAAAAGAAAAGGTTTTCTTTGCGAGACACAGATCTCGCTCTCCCTGCTACTGCCACTCAGAAAACCCACCCCGTGTTTCTGCATCTGACAGGTTCCCCCCTGCCCTTACTATACACCATCCCGCAACAGGAAGTTGTATTTGCCGAAGTCATCATCCCTGGGGCAGAGCAGCATGTCCTTGCGGGCTTTGGCCAGTTTCTGTTTCAGCACTTCCCTCCGGTCCAGCCACTCCGTCAGCTCATCCTGGCCATGGGCATAGCGACACTCCTCTCCCTCAGGGCAGGCCTTGCTCTTCTGGAACCTGCCAGCAAAGGAGCACAGTCAAGAGGGAAGCCCCAGGACTGGGTTTTGAGCTTCCTGTCTGGGATGCTTGATCAGGACCCATTGAAACATGCTGTGAACTCTCGTTTTTAAGGGCACGACAATACTCCTACCAACCCATGCAGTGGAAAAGGCAACAGAGGCTGGGAACAGAAATAGAGCAGCAGAAAGAGCAATGACTATGAGGGGATTTAGTCAAGAGCACAAAACAATGTGACTAGAACTGGACCAGCAGGGATGAGGAGAAACCACCTCACAAGAGAGGAAATGCCAGGTAACCACCACAAAAGACAGAGTTTTCTTTCAATCAAAATGGCATTTCTAACCTGCCCAAGGCACCTCAAGATGCTGATTCAGAGGGTGTGAGGCATTCAAACCATTTAATAAGGCACCTGGGATTCCCAGAAGCAACTAGGCCAAGTGGACTCTTTAGCAGCCTGAGAGCGCCTTGACTGTGGAGACCACAGGGGCAGACATGAAGCTTGCTCTCCTTTTCTAAAGACACATGCTAAGGAGTGTATTTTTATCCCTCAGTATTGTGGCTAAGCACCTCTGGGATCAAACAGCAGCCTGGCTGTAATCCAAACCTGCCATCTCATCCCACTCCTCCTCCATGCAGAATTCTCTGATAACTCTGTGAGAGGATGAGGAAGGATGACAGAAGCCCTGGGCCTGTTTCCCTGTCCCTGCAGCAGCAGCACAGGAGGGAGATGAGGCAATGGTACCTTTCGCAGAGCTGGAATTCGCCCATGGGGAAGCGGTAGCTCCAGCAGCTGGAGTCACTGTCTGAGGTGAAGACCTTCTCCTTGTGCTTTTCCGACTGGATGTGCTGCTGCCATTGCTTCTTGCTGTTGCTGTTCTTCCCGCAGAGCCAGCAGTGGTAGCCCATCTAACCAGTGCACACAGGGCAAAAGGCCAGTCAGTGTGTTAACATTCACACCCATCTGCCTTCCCTGTGCTGGTACTGCCTCTGCCCCTCTCCTTCCAGAGCATCTTGGAAGCTCCACTCAGTCTGACTTCCTTTCACACTTCTCTGCCATGTCATCTTTTGGGAACTGTGCTTCCACTAAGTGGAAACTGAGGAGATGCTCTGTTGGCATCCACCTATGGCTCAAACAGGCTCAGGGGACAGGGCAGCTCAGTTTACTGACATGGTCCCCCTGCACCTGCTGATGGCCCCAGTGGTGTCTCACAACAAGGTCCCCAGGTGCACAGGCAATGCAGGGCTCTACAGGAGTCTAAGGAGACTGGGCTAAGGAGACACACCTGTCTTTAATTTTTCCAGGCCTTTGTGCTCCCAACTCATCTCTTCTACAAGCCTCTTCCTTTTCTGATAGGCCTGCAATGGCTTTGCCATCTTGGCCAGGAGCAGGCAGGAACCCTGGAAAGAGGCTGAGCCCACACAAAAGTGAACCCAAAGTAGACTCCTAATGACTTGAGGATTAACAGAAAAGCCATTGCAGAGCCTTGCTAACCCCAGGTCAATCTCTTCCTGCCCTTGCTGTGCTGCTCCAAGCCATCCATTCAACCTATGTTAGCATAGGCTCTTTTCCAGCAGAGCAACACAGTCCGTGCTCGCTCACACCTGGAGTGCAGGAGAGAGGCAGGCTGTCAGCACTGAGGAGGAGGAAGAGAACGAATGAAGGACAAGAGATCAGCTGATTACCATGATGTCCGCATAGTCGGTGGGCATCTGGATCTGTTTCTCCCCTTCTCGTGAGGTGAGTGGTGTTCCCTCTCCAGGTTTCCCAGGATTGTGTTTCTTTAGCCACATGTCATAGGTCTGCTGCATATCTAGTACTACACAAAGGCGACTCATGAAGTCACTTAGACAACCTCCCACACCATGCACAAACTACAACCAAAGGATAAACCCTTCCCTCCTCTCGCCTGTGCAGCAGCACCAGAGTGAAGGTCTGTGCTTGGGAGGCCCCATGTCACCTCCTCAGATGAAACTGCTGTGGAGAGCAACCAAATTCACACCAGATCACCTGGTTATGGGGAGTGTCTTCTATCAGTTGAGCAGCTACTCAAAATTTTCAGGAAGGTGGAAAGTTCCCCAAGACCTTCATGTAATTCACCCCACAGAACCATAAAGACCAAACAAACTCAGGATAGGCCAGAAATCCTTTAGGCTTTCCAGCATCTCCCACAGAGGCAGGTGAGCACCTGACAAATGGTCCTTTTTCCCCAGCTTGCTGTTGGTCTGCATAAACAAGGATTACTGCCAGAGCTGGCTATCCAGGGCATGGGCAACCTCCAAACTATCCCCCAGAAGGTAAGCTGGGAGCCCGCACAATTAAATATAGATAAGCTCCTCCAAAAAGTCACCACTCAACAATGTTCTCATTCAGAATCTCATCTCCACCCCTTTCAGTACAATGCCACGAGCAGGGAGTGCCACAGCCCAGAAGCAAGGAATAGGAGAAGTAGGCAAGAAAGCCAACGCAGATAGAAGACAGACAAGAAATAAACAGGAGCAGCTACAGGCCCGGACTGGTGCTTTGGCAGTGCTCCATATGGAGCCAGTCCTGGGACTTTACAGTCTACTGGAGGGACAGCACAGGGTGCATTCAAAAGTGCTGCAGAAAGAGAGGGCAGCAATGGAGCAAAGAAAGACATGAGACCAGTGTGCACTAGTCCCAGAGCAAGGGACTTGAGACATACACACACATTTATGAAAAGATCAACTCTAAATTACTGTAGACAGATCTGCCCCATAATCCCACCTAAGCTCATGTGAGCAGCCCCATCCAGCTCTGTCTCTGTTGTCAAGAGTATGTCTTAACAGACCCTGCATCCACTGCCCAAGTGTCCTCTTACCTCTCCCCAAACTCTCTGGCCCACACTTCCCCCACTCACTTTTATTTTCTTTCATGAAGGTCCACATGTCTCTCTCCTCAGGGCTGTGGGCAAAGGAGCAGTTGCCCACATACTGGCACTTCCTGCCATTCTGTGCATGGATGCACAACTGTTAAAAGACAGAATAAAAATTAGTATCAGCATGAACACTCCTTGCTCGAGGGGAAAGGGGGTTCAATAACCAGGTGGGGCATTAAACTGCACACAGGAGAGGCTGCACACAGGATACTTCATACATCATTAACTCATGCTTCTTTTTCTCAATCTCCTGATGCC
Organism: Formicarius rufipectus; assembly: GCA_013399695.1. NCBI lineage: Eukaryota > Metazoa > Chordata > Aves > Passeriformes > Formicariidae > Formicarius > Formicarius rufipectus. The sequence goes on along the minus strand of VXAU01004747.1, from coordinate 1,316,465 downwards.
GTAAACATGCAGACAGCTCAGTTCAGCACCTGTTCCATTTACACAGGTGATCAGGAGCAGGTACAGGGCAAGACAGCAGGAAGCAACATGGGCTGACCCCACAGTGTCTCCTGCTGGTCAAGCTGCTGGTCCCCAAAGATGACTCATTCTCCAGCAATCTCCGAGTGGGTCAAGAGTGTCCTTACAAGGTTCACACACAACTTTACCTCACAGCTACCTATAGCATCATTTCCAGAGAAAATGAGAAGCTTTCCAACCATCATTTTTATTGATTGTCCCATCTGCCCCAGTCCAGGCAACACAGGAGGACATACCATACATAGGGTAGGGGGAAAGAGCTTTTCCTTTCAGGGAAAAAGGAAAGGAAGAGAGAAACCATCTATTACCACATTTGGGGTTGGGGTTGGAGGTTGGATATCTGTAATTTTCCTCACAGCACGTGGCTTTTTAGCTGAGTTCTTAATTTTACTTTCAAAATCCACTGTTAGCAAGTTTCACAACCTAGAGCAGCTCAGCCACAGCAAAGGCAGGAATTGGCTACTCCTAAGCATCTCACCTCACACACACTGAGAAACCCTGACCCAAGGAGAGACTTAAATTTCATTGTCAAAGCCTGTGCCAGCCAGAGATACATTAACAGTTCTTGTTATGTGTTAACAGCAACATCAAAAACTTGAATATGTGCACAGAGTGGTTTAAATGGGTGCTGCTCCTTTTCCTGCTCCACCTTTTTGCTGGTTGTGTTTTGCTGCCACCAGTCTGTCCTTACCTCCCATCTCAGCCATCACCTGTCTCCCTGTCAAGTCTGCAAGGAAGCAGCCCTCAAAACACTGCACCATGGTGGAAGGGAAAGAGAAAGGGCACCTGGCCATGCTGTGCATGGGGCTTACATCATATTGCTGTGGGAAGTTGCGGATGGAAGGCAGTGGTCGGACAGACACCCACTTCTTTTTGGCTTTGGACATAACCAGCAGGACACGGCGTTCCTTTGTCCAACTGAAGAAGAGAGAATAAATCACGAGAGGCATAAGGAAGAGCAGAAGAAGGGTTCTTTACCTCAGAGACCCTTAAATATTGAGAGATGTTCAGCTTGCCCCTGCACTATCTGGTTGCTCCTAGACATGCACATCTGTGATGGAGAAGCTACAAAAATGGTGTTTTAGGAGGACTTCTCCCTGTACATATTACCTATTTACTAGGGTATCTCTTCTCATAAAGCCATAAAAATCTGCCCCAAATCTCACATGACATCACCATGGATTACTAAATAGCCGCATTTGACCCTTCAACACAGACAATTCTTGTGCAATCAGATCCATGAAAAACACTTGGGAAAATTTTCTGCGTGAACGGTGCAATAGAAGCACAAGTCATTACAAGCACCATCTTATGAACAGGTGGTACTACAGAAGGTAGTAATTCTCCTGCAATTCCAGCAAGTGATCACCAGGAGATACCCTCAGCAAAACCCCCAGCTTTATTCAGCAGGTGCACAAAGAGGAGTTATTTTTCCCATCTTGGGATGTAATCCTCACCTGCTCGCTTCCTCCAGAAACTGCTGTTTCTGTCTTTTCTTCAACAAAAGTCTTACATTTTCAATAGGACGCTGGACTGTGCCTTTGTGGCTTGTGTTTTGGGATGAGAAGTCCTATAAACCCTTCCATCCTATCCTGCCAACCTGCCTGGGTGAGACAGGCCACAGTTTCCATGACCCAACAGTGACTTCCCAGCTAATATTCCTCTTGTAGGGGGTTTATAAGAAAGATGGGAACAATTTTTTTAGTAAGGCCTGTAGTAATAATACAAGGGATAGTGGCTTGAAACTCAAAGATGGTAGATTCAAACAAGATAAGGAAGGAACTTTTTATGAGTGTTGAAATACTCGCACAACCCAGAGAGGTGGTGGATGCCCCATCCCTGTAAACACTCAAAGTCAGGCCAGACAGGGCTCTGAGCAACATGATCTAGTTGAAGATACCCTTGCTCATTGCAGGAGGGATGGACTAGAAGACCTTTAAAGGTCCCTCTCAACCCAAACTGTTCTATGATTCAATGATTCTATCACACCAAACATTCTCATACGTCTCAAGGAGTTGAGAGGTGCAAACAGATATGACATGCACCAGAGAAGAGCAATCAAAGCAATGAAAAAGCCAAGGAACCTAGTTTCAAATGAAGCAGAATGCTTGAAGAGGTGTGGGGGAAGAGAAGGTTGCATTGCTCACCAGTGGCGGGCTTTGGCACTACAGTACTTGAGGTCTTTATCAGGCTCCACCAGCTGCCCATTCCTCCAGCACTGGCCACACACAAATTTCATCTGGAGGTCAAAGGTGCTTGACGTGGGAGTCCGGGGAGAAGCCTGAGGAAAAGAACCACAGCCTTGGGTGAACAGAGCCAAAACGCACTCCCCAAAACCTGCCGCAGAGACACTGGCAGCTCCCCACACAGCCGTGTGCCAGCGACAAGCCAGATCAAATCAGAGACAGCCCAGCTCTCCTTTGCCAGTGTTAGCCAGTGGCCCACTGAGATACCAGACAGGAGCAAAACCACTGCTTGCTTCAGCATGATTTCCTGTGCTTTGACGTCTGGCCAAAACACAGACAGCCTGGCAGCTTCCAGCACTGACCAGGTCTGGCTGCAAAATCCCTGCAGCCTATCTCCATGTACTGACAAGCCCTGTGAGACCTGCCCCAGCACTTATCCAGGGAAGGCAATCCATGTCCCCCTCACTGCCTGTGGAGAGAGCTTGGTCACACAGCCGAGAGCGCCCCCTCTTCAGGAGGAAGCCAGGCCATGTCACAGTGCAGGATCCACCACTCCTGCTGTTGGACCAAGAGGCTCATGTCACATCTAAGATTTGACACCATGAAGTCAGAGCTGAGTCCTCTTGTTGATATCTTTCCAAGCCATTTCTGGGCAGGTTTCCATCTCTCACAGTTCCTCTCCACTGGGTTTCTCAAGCAGTTAATCACAGTCTCTGGACAGAAGTACAATGCATGTATTTCACATCCTCTCAGCCACTGCACTTATTGACCCCACCATGAGAAGGCTGGTTTGGGATTATGACTAACAGATTGTGGAGGAAAAAAAAAAATAAAAAAAGGACCCAGTCCCATATCCCCATATCACTGCTGCCTCATGTTTTCTGAGCAAATCTCTGGAAGGCCATTTGCATTCTGTATCACTACTGGAAGACATGAGGCTGGTGTCTCCAGTTCATTTCCAAACCAAAGAGCAAGCCCAAGTGCATGCCAGTGGCCCTGGGAGTATGTGAGGTTACCAGAGAACACCCTGGTCATCAAGCTGGCCATAAAGTACAAGGGTCATGCATGCACCAGTAAAGCAGTTCTCTGACTGCCAACACCATCAGCAGCCCGTCCCACCTGCCATGTCTTGACTTCTAACCCCGAGCATCTCACAATGAGCAGACATGCAAGTCATGTCCCTGAAGAGCAGGCTCCTGCCAGCAGTTGATTAGTAGTTTCATGGACCCTGTGTGCATCCCTTGGCAAAGGGAAAACAGCAAGCACAGGCAGTGCAGAATCAAAGCATCTCCCAGGAAACACCACATCAGCTATCGAATATAACTCTGCATCCTCCAAACCTAGTCTTTTAGAGAAGCAGAGCTGACATATAAAAGGTCTTCTGTCACTGTGAAAAGCTGATTAGAGAGCTGACACTTGCCTGTGCTGACTACAAGAGGCCACCAGTGCTCTGATCTCCCAGCAAAAGGACTCTACCTAAGAACCAGCATCTCTCTTGAAAAGCAGCAGTGATTCTGGCCTGTTCATCTGCAAGACAGCCTTTCTGGTGGCTCCCAGAACACGATTCATTCACCTGTGCTGGTGATCTGTCAGCTTTCACCTGTGATGGTGACCTCCAAGTACACATCAAAGTAGCTGGCTGTGGGATGAGCACAGTTGAGACTCGGGCTATCATGGAAGGCATTAGTGTGCCTCCCTCTCAGACGTGCAGCCTTTGAACAGTTGTTTTAATCTCCACTTGGTCTCCACAGGAAATTATGCTACAGCTCACTAGTAACCCATCAAACTGAAAGACCTAAGGTAACAAAATGGCACTGCTGGCATATTCCCTTTTATGAGCCCTGTGCTCTCCTCTTGGTGACAGATCTCTCAGAATAGCCAAGAAGCTTTGCTCAAACTTATTGACCCAGCAAAAATAAAAACTGAGTGGCTCCAGAAGGGACAATAGTTCAGATTTAAAGATAATGTCTCTCAGATGGTTCTGGTAATCTGGGCTGCTTTTTCCACAAATTCATAACCAAAAGAAGCCCCATGCATTTCTTCATCTGAGTCATGCAAACTGCTGATCAATCCAGTGGGCATGTATGCTCCCAGGGGATTAGGAGCCAAGCAAGAAATCAAAGCTGCTGCTGTTAATGCTACATGACTGTATTTGTAAAGGCAAGGCACATACCTGGCAGGCTGCTGATAACCAACAGTGTGGAAATTATATCACATGAGGCTCTAGCAGACGAAGCCAGGCAAAAGTGCCACAGGCTATGGCACCACCCCTTGCTATGAAGCCAGACAATATAGTGTTAGCTATACACCATGGCAACCAAATAAATAAAAGTCTTTGGCACGACAGCTCTCCACTTCAGGCTCTGCAGAAAGCAACAGCCCCAGCATGGCCACTCCTATCTCCCAACTTCAGGAACCCTCTCAGTGATATTGAAATGTCCTCTGGAGGAACCATGTGTCTCAGGGGACTATTTGAGAAGCCCAGGTTATTTAGTCACAGGACTGAGTGAGCTGTACTTAGATGCAAGTACCCCTTCTTAGAGACCTTTACTCTCCATGCTTAAATTCTGAGGTGAGCTTTCACAGGGTTCTGCAGCTGGCTAGAGGAGCAAAAACAAATTAGCCCTTGAAAAGCAGAAAAAATGACAGCTACAACCCCTCAATGCATGGAGATGCAATGAGAGGACATCCAGCTACCTACAACAGCCCTTCCTACAGATTGCCTCTTCAATCTGCAGCCATGGGGTTTACTCCTACAGCAGCCTCTGGGACCAAATCTGTGGGGCTAAGTGCAAGATTCCCAGCAGGTTCTTAGCATGCAGTGTATCTTCATCTTTCCTTTCTTGCTAAGTCTTCTGACCTGCATCATCACAGCTACTGGACTCCCATGTGCTGCCTGCCTCTTTTCTGCATAACAGGATAGCCTCAGCCACTAACCAAGTCCAACTGGCAACCGTGACAAAACTGCAGCAAAATGCCCTGGAGTGACTTTGCTTCCGCTGCCCAAAGGGCACCGGGGTGAGAGTGGATCACATGGGATGGTGGGAAGGAGGTGTCTGTTTTTACAGCACTCCTGGGAAGTTGTCTGTGCCAGACAGCCAACTTTGAAAGCTGGAAGGACACTGAGAAAACTCTGAGTCACGTTAGCCTGCTTGGACAGGAGAAAACAATGGCAAAAATAAACATCTCTCAACAGATAGTTAGTCCTGCCCGCAGGGTCTTCGGCAGCAAGCCAGGGTCTCATCCCAAAGCACAGCCCTCTGGCAGAGGATGTGCTGATGCCAAAGCCATGGTTTGCTATTTGCAAACACATGCAGCTGACCGACTTTACTGTCTCCCTGACCAGTGCCAGGCTGCCAAGCCCTACAGACAGCTGGTGGTGCCACTGGTAGGCATTTTCTGACTGTACCAACATGGCTGCTGCTTCGCCTCCACACCCTGGAAAGCTGGAGGGTGCAGTCCAGCTCTGTGACAGGCATTTGTGGGGCACAACTAGACTCTGCCACTGGCCATCTGTCCCAGCACTGCCCACAGGGCCCAGAAACTGTAGCTGTCTGCCCATCCCCTGATGGAGCAGGCTCTGGCATTTTGTTTCCTGATCCTCTGCCCCCTGCAAGCCCCAGCAGCCAGAAATGGAACCCTCACTCAGTATCCAGATCCCTTGTGCTTCAGAAGACATGCTCTGACTATGCCTGCTGTACAGCTTGTTCTTCTAACAGCACCTCCAGACAAAGGTGAATTTGAAGCTGCAAGGCTTACAGGAAAACAGCTGTCCATTTATTTTTTTTTTTTTTTTTAATCCCCTCATTACGCAGAGAACGGCAAGACAGAGCTTTCTGGAAAATACAAGTAGATCCACAGCAGGCAGGAGAGCACCAATCTCTAGACTGCTCTCTTGGGGCAGGGATGGCTGCTACACATGAGCGACTCAGACCCCTCTCCTACAAAACACCTCCTCAGGATGCTTACAGAGTGCATTCAGTGCTGGTCTCTGCAGAGGACTCTTGGGTGACAGGTCCTAGACAAAGGTGTAACACCCTTGCTTTGACAGTAAGGCACAGACCAAGAGGTGGTGAATTCAGGCAAGAGAGAAAGACAAGGGGAAAGAGATTCACAACACTTTCTCTGCTATTCTCCAGGGGAAAGAATTGCTCCTACACCCGAGAGCTTGCTAGGAGGTATGAAGTTTCTCATCTCGTCAGACATATTTTATGAAAGTAACTGAAGAACAAAAACCTCTTTGATTTAATGGCAAAAACTGCTTTAGTTCAACCTTAGGGCTGGAAATCATCCTCACTGAGTGGGCTCTGCTTCTACATTACAGAACTGCCCTTTAGGGAGAAAAATTGGTAAGGCAGCACTGCCCATAGCCAACAGGTCAGAATAAAGTAAACAAATAAGTACTTTTTGCCTATAACACACCTCTGCAGGGAAAGTTCTTGGCAGTGCTGGAAGGTGCAACTGGAGGCACCCTCCTCCACTCTGAGAGACTGGTGGCACAAAGAAAGGCAAAGGTGACAGCCTTCTCCTAGTAAAGCACCACCAAGATCTCTGCCCAGCTCCAACAGCACCTGGACTGAAAGTTCCACCCACTCCTGCACTTAAATCAGTCCTGTGGATCACGAGTCATTTCTTAGAGTCCTTCAAACTGCTCTATCGTCCCTTGGCCACTGAAGGGCAGCAGGACACCTTTGGTCCCCACTTTGTGTGGCCACAGTCCTAGAATCTTCCAATTTCGCTAGCAAGGTGTCACAGGAAGTACCATTCTCTGTGTGTTGCCCTCCTAGTTGTGAAGCATTCACCCCACCATGGAACAATGCAGATAACAGAGTTGCAAAACAAGGAACAAAGCTCAACACCAGCACAGCAACCAGGAAAGCTCTCAGGTGCCCTCCTCCTCAATGGCAAGCCTGGCCTGCCTGCGACCTATGAGGTACAGCAGTGAAAAGGAGAGAAAGGGCTGGAACTCCTGGGAGCAAAACCAGGTTGCAAGTTCTAGATACACCTTACTTACCATGTTGTTGGCTGGTTTGCTGGCATGTGCCTCCATTTGCTGCCAGTACTTCTTTGATTCCTGCACAATATCCTCATGGGTCATTCCTGTGAACACAAAGGAGACAAAACTGAGCTATCCTGCTTTGGCCAGTATAAGAGACTTCTTATGTTTGGGCCTAGCAACCCCTGAGCGGCTGATGACTCCAAACAGTCCCCCTGGTAATGTCAGGACATGAATTGTGAGGGGACCCACCCGAGAATATGTTTAATTCCAGGCTAAAGAAGTTCTCTCTTTACACATGCCAAACAAAAGGAGAAGAGTCCAGTCTCCTGGGCTCATTCAGACACAGCTTTCTGCTAAGGCTGTCTGCAAAGGACACAGCTGCTGCCTCTGGGACAACAATTTTTCACCAGGGGTCAAGAGCTTGACCAAGGTTGACCCACAACATCATATCAGATTCTACAGAGGCTCCTGAAGACAATGCTTTGTTACTGTTGATCTACTGTATAAAGGAGTTTTTGCCACTATCTTGGAAGATCACAGATATCCCACTGAGACATCTAGCACCTCCAAGACCCCAGAAGTCTCACCTATTCCCTCTTGGGATTAATTACCCTGTTACACCTTCAAGTTGAAGGGGCTGCCCATCAAACAGCAGGTGAACAGGAAAGCTGAAATTCAACAGGTATAAACACCAAGCACAACCAAGGCAGCAAGGAAGGACCAACAGCGCAAAACCAACAAGCTAATACGTAAGCAGCAAGGAAAGAGCTGTATGGTTTCAGGTATCAGAAATGCAACATCAGACAACAAGAAAAAGGGTTAGTCAGACCTTAACTAAGGAATTAACTCCTGACCAGCTCAGGTGGTGAGGGAACAGCCTCTGTTAGCACCAACCAGCTTGATGGGCACTATGATTCTCAGAGCACTAAGCAGCAAGAAAAAACTGTATAAGGGTAGGAACTGTTTGGTCAATATGAGGACACTGTTACAAAAAACTCCATGTTATTTAAGCGCTATAAAGAGCCATGATAGCTGTCAAACAAACTAAAGCAAATGTCTTGCAACAGCTACCTGACTGCTACAAGGATGGCCTTGATGCAGCACTGCCAGAATACAGAGGTTGGAAAACTCATTACTCTGCTTATGCCTACAGCTTTTGTTACTGAAGTGAGGTGTTCCCTAGGTGTGCTACATGGTCATGACCTGTGATCTGGAAGCCAGCATGTTCCAGAACTTAAAGGCCACCAAGCATTAGTTTTCATCTCAGCTTAGGCTGTGTGTAACTTGGGTAAATCACAGCATTTCTGACCTCGGTTTTTCTATCTGTGATTCTGGCTGTTCAGGTCCCTGCCAGGTAACAATACTGCTGTTTACACAGGGTTTGAACAGCATGAAAAGCATTCAGGGAATTTTACCATTCTTCAAGAACATATGCTCAGGCATTTAAAATAGCAGCTCCTGCATAGATGGTACTGCTCACAGATGAGAGCTGATGGTAAATTTTATACTTCTTAACAACTAATTGCAAAAGAAATGGTGTAGAGTTAGAAAAACTGCAACTCCTTCTTTCATGTCCAAATATTCCAGGGTTGGACACAATGCTGATCTGTACTTGGGGAGAAAAACTATAAAGCTTGGAAAACCACAGCAAAAAGTTAACGTACTGCACTGGACCTGACAAGGAAAGGGCTGAAGCAGCTCCCAGCATCTCCATTCTGTACATCTGCACTGTGATCCTTGGGGTGCAGAACTAATGGGAGAAGCATGCATAGGTCTTGTCAGAAGACTGAATTCCAAATGAAGCTCTAAGAAGTGACTGCCTTCTTCCAGTTCCAGAAAATTGAACTAACTCAGCAATACAGTCTAGAAATGTGGTGGTAGGGAAAAAAAAAAAACCAAACAACCCTCTCAAATGTGAAAGGGTGTTTTCCAATCTACCAGCTCTCCAAAGCAGGCACTGTCACAAAGAAATTATCTGGGAACCAAAAGCCCCATATGTCAATTACTTAAAATACTGCAGCATCTTTTGCAACATCATTAGTGACAACAAAGACTGTGATTTCCACTGATGGAAGAAGATAGCAAGAAATGACTGTGAAAAGCCATGGCAAACAAGAACACAGTCCTGCCTATCCAAGTTTCAGACACTGGGAACCTTTACTCCACTAGTATGATCCTTTATCCCCATGAACAAAGCAAAAAGCTCTGTAAAAGCTCAAATGGCTGTGAAAAGTTTCAAATGCTGGCTGTTATGAATGATGTCTTTTTCCTATTCTTGCCAAGCAAATAGTGCCCAAATGAAACTCCCTGCTCCAAAGCTTAAGCATTTTCAGAGAATGGTAACAACTACCTTTCATTTCTGGTTCCATAATGAAGGCTACACTTAAAGGAGGTAATAAACTACCACCCCAGAAAGGCAAACTCACAAGGAGAGCAGGGTCATATAAACAACCCTCCAGAAGAAAACCCCTCAAGCTAAAGGCTCTCCCATTGCTGGAAAAGATGGAAATAAGCACAGGGCTTACTGACCATGTCTGCAGCTTAACTCATGGCTTGTTTCATCTCCTCAACTTTCCCTTTGAAATCATTTCCCCAAGTAAAGAAGGCAAGAAGAAAAAAGTCAGTCTATTTCTTTTACATGCTGAAGAGGAAGGAAGATAGAGGAATAAGGCAGTAAAGAAACTTTTCTAAAAAAAAAACCCAAACAGAACAAGAAAAATAAACCAACCATGGGGAAGGGAACAGAACAAAGTGCTTTAATATTAGAATGCCCAGAGTACTACAAGCAATATCAAAAGGATTCAGGGCAACCAAGGATCTTGTAATTTCCCACTGTTGGTGAAGTTGTTTTGAGAAACTGGAGATGCACAGCCTTCCTTTATATAACTAACTGTTTTGTCACCAGTGCATGATGCCATTCTCACTGCAACAAATGCTCATTCACAGATCCAACTGCTATTGGCAAAAGATTTAAGCATCAAAACACCTTTTAGGATTCCGCTCTACCTAATAATCATTTTAATTTATCCAGATGGTTCCAAGGGATAGGCTTCCTGGTCTACAAATTATAATTGCACATATAAAGGGACAACAAGGGCTAAATCACCTCACAGAACATCCTGGTTCTCTTTTCTCTGTCCCTGAGGAGGCACAAGCTAATGACAACTTAGTACTCCCAAATCACTCTCTTTCCCTCTCAGCTGGCCCTGTGTACTCACTGGAAGAAACTCAGGTATACACAATGCCAGCCAAGTCATGCTCACCTGAATATTGCTGCAGCAGCCAGACCTTGAGCTCAATGAAACTGTGAGCAAAGTGGCAGCTGTCCTCACGCAGGCAGCCATAACGCACCTCATGTCGGCACACATCAAACTGGAAGTGCTCTTGGAATTGACGAATCTTGGAATATTTCAGCGAGGTGGAACGCACAATGTGGACCAGACACCTGCAGCCAGGCCAGAGAAATAAGAAGCACCAGAGGACTGAACCCTCCCCACCTCTTCCTTACATGTGACATCCAGGTATTTGACTGGGCAGGCAAAGGATACAAGAAAATCAACTCTGAGCAAGACAGATTCCCTCTGCATAAAGCAAGCCCCTGCCCTCCCACCCTATTAAGCCTGGGTGGGTACTTTCAATCTCCTCAGCACATGCTGAGATGATGCTCTGCTTTAGTTCAGAGAGTAGACACATTTCAAAATATGCAGCAAAGATACCAGTGCCTCTGGCTCAGCAAGTCCCTAAGTTTCCGGCTTCCAGGGATCAGAAGGAATTGTATGACTATTTGATGTTTTTTTTACTTGTTTTCCTAAATATTCATTACCAGGCAGTGAGAAGCAGGACCCTGAGCTAGAGGATCTTTGTTTTGACATTTATATAAAGGCCAAACTGAAAGGCAAATTAAGTAAATGGAAAATTTAGTAGACTGACACCAAAGCACTTTGCTGATGCCTGAAATCCCTCAGCACCAGCAGCAAACACACAGGGTGAAGCCCACAGTGCTATTTATCATGGTTTGAGCTGCCCTATGATTGGAACCCATGGGGAGGAAAGAAAGAAAGACACCAGGGCCCTGGAGTTAAACTGGCTGGACTTGTGAGAAATTGTTCCCATCAGCACAAAAAATTGTTCACTCACTTGTTGTCATGGAAACTGTGTTTGGCAGAAAGGTTGGAGCAGACAGATGGTGTGTCCTTGGTCCCTTTGCTGATAATCCGGGGTTTGCTGTCAAAGCAAATCTGAGAAGAGAAGAATTAGCATGCTGGGAAAATCTTAGAAAGCACTGAACCAGAGCCACTTCACTTGGAACAGGAAGAAGAACCGGAGCCAGCCTATTCTAATGCTCAAAGTTAGAAAGAAGCCTGGTGAAAACTTTGTGGCAGGGCTTTAAAATAAAGCAAGTGAATTTCTGGAAAAGCTTCTGGACAACATGTTTTGGCTTATTCTCAACAGTATTTTCCATTGTGGTTGGAAAAAATTTGGTCAGAGCCACATATTCTTCCCCTGTTAGCCAACAGAGCAAGAACAAGGGGGAAACAATGGGGAGGAATAAAAGAACAGACACTTCACAGCAAAGAACTTGTCCCTTTACAAGTACTTACAGTGTGGGGAACTCTGTGCTGCAGAGCATAAAGACGATATGAGACAATTCTCAACTAACCAACTCAGTGGCTCTGCACAGATATCAAGTGGGAATTTGTTGCATTACAGATTTCTGATTTCTAAAGTAACTGGGGCTAAATTACCATTCAAAGCACTATCTCAAGACAGGGGAAGAGGCACATTATCTTATAAGCCTGTGATTACTTGGTTCAGCAGCAGGGCTAAGGAGGAAATCTACTTCCCCTTTCTCTTACACAGCTGCATATACTGCTAACTGCCCTTCTGGGAGCAGGGCACTGACTGGGATAGAGAGAGTCATAGATGGCCTGCTCCTGCACCTTTAAGATTTCCTTCTTGAAGAATGTCCAGCCTTCCTGGACTCCTTTGCTCTTCCGGACTGCCTGCCAAGTGACTGTCAAGCAGCCTCCTAAACAGGCCTAAGACTGCCCTCCATAAATCGAAGGTGGAAGTTCTGCTGACCCTCCTCCTTACTTCTCCAAGAATTGAAACCTCTGATTGCTGTGCCCAGGACAGCCTCTGACCATCCCATCATCCCCCAGTCCTTCTCTGTTCACAGACAACAGGTCCAGAGGGTGTTTTCCCTATGTCTCCCTTCCCAGCTGTGTCAGGAAGTTATCTTCCATGCACTCAGGAACCTCCTAGACTGTTTCCTCTCTGCTGTATTGTATTTTCAGCAGACACCCGGTAAGCTGAAGTCCCCCACAAGAACAAGGGCCAGAGATTGTGAGACTTCTCTCATCTCCTTATAGAATAATTTGTCTGCCTCTTCATCCTGGTTGTGGGGTCTTTAACAGAATCCCACCAGGGTATCAGACTTGTTGCCCTTCCCCCTGATTCCTACTCATAAACACTCAACCTTATTGCTGCCATCGTTAAGCTCTGGACAGTTAGAGCACTCTCTAACATACAGGGCAACTCCACCACCTCTCCTGCCTTGCCCATGCCTCCCAAAGAGTTTATAGTCATCCACTGCAGCACTCCAGTTGTGCAAGTCATCCCACCAGGTTTTCGTAGTAGCAACTATCAACATATCAACGGTCCAGATACATACTGATGAGATGATGAGTGCCTGCCCCCTCCCACGAGCTCTGTACCTCACAGAGGAAGGTGAAGATGCCCTGATGTTCCTTGAGGAGCTTAGCAATTGTGAGGCTGCTCTGCTTGATCCCACCTAGCGGGTCAAAGAGGAGGTCACGGTTGAGGGTACCCTTCCTCTCCTCCGTCCACACGTCGATCTCTTCCTGGTGGTACGCGAAGGTGCAGTTATCCCCGTACTTACAGTCCTGCTTGTTAAGCATATCTACAAAGCAACAAACAGCACACACCACCACACAGGCAGGGCGGCCCAGTCAGAAACTAAACTCTCTCTCATCTCCTCCCACTGCCCATGCCTCTCAAGGAACTGAGGAAACAGAGAGCTAAAGAGAAAAGACATCTCCTCCCAAGCTTGTCTATAGCAACACAGTCAGGAAAGTTAATGAAAACTACTGAATGCCGACAATTTCAAGTAATGCTCCTGTCGGGCAAACCATCTCAAAACAGAGGCTATCTTTAATTCAGTGTCTGTCCAGGGACAGATCATGATTTAACTAACCTGTGTTAACACTAATCCAGATTAAGTTCTCCCATAGGCCCAGCACTAAGGAGCCCTGTTAGGTTGGCTCTTAGTCTCCCCACCCTGTTAGGTGGTTTGTAATGACAGTGCCTCAGGGACCAGTCTGGTCACACTGCCTGCATATCTGGTGGGATGGCTGGAGCAAAGAAGCAGGTAGTGAGTGCTTCTCCCTAGGTGGAACCACAGCCCTGCCATGGGGCACCTAGGAGGAGTGGGACTAATGTGAGCACTTGTACAGGATGCAGGTTCTCAGTAAAGCCCACGTCAACAGGGCAGCTCTGAACACTTGGCTGTGGATTGCACCTTGCCGTGCCTTTGGAACTCTTTTGCTCCACCACTTTAGAAAATGCCTGCTCCCCTCAGCATGGTAGCTCATCGCCTTTCATTGTACCAAGCCATCCAGTCCACAGGCTACTGATGGGACAGGAGACCCCAGAGCCAGTAGGCAGTATCAACTAGAATTTCCCTTCCAGCCTCCCCCAGCACGCAGTGAACAGCCCCTTCCCAGCCACCAACTGCCCCAGATCACCTTTGCACAGGTAATAGGATCCTACAAAGTTGGTTTTGGTTGGACGAGGACGGATCCTCTTCCAGGTCTTATCTTCCGAGTTCTTCAGCCTGCCCAGCAGGATGTCCCGCTTGCACTTGTGTTCCAGGCCTTCTCGATAGGTGTAATCACCAGCCTTTGGCCCTGCAGGCGAGAATAATCCCTTCAGCCCAGGGAAAGCCAAATCCTAGCCTGGGCCAGGGCTCTGGTGACAGAGCAAACACATCACCTGTTTTGGGGTAGCAGATGTGACAGGCTTGTTTGAAGACATGTGTAGATGCCAGGGGGTTCTTCACTAGCAGGGCTGTGTTGGGCATTACTGGTTCTGGCTGGGACAGCAAGTGCTCAGTGACCTTGGGCACAGCTGGGTGACTCACTCCACCAAGGCTGACCTGAGCAAAAACACATGTACCTCTCTTTTCAGCTCTGTAACCACCTGGCCAAGAAACCTTTCTAAACCCCTGCCCCACTCTAGTCTTTCAAAAGCCTTTCTCATTTCCTCTCTCACCAAAATGTTCACATTTGAAATGACATTTCCAAAAGAGCTGCATGCAACTTTTTCAGAGAACAAACACTGTGGTATGTTCACTTTAAAGACAAGCCTCTTTCTGTATTGGTAAGGGACCTCAGTTTTCTATGAGCCACAGAACAAAATACCCCCTCACTCCTTTCCATTCCTTCCATCACAATAAGCTCTGCATTGAAAGACTTTTAGCCCTATCCCAACCATCCCCCTTTTCTCCCAAACTGGAGACACAGGACAGAGGCAGAACAGTGTATCTGGAGAAGTCTCCTGACAGGGGCAGAGAGCAGCAAAGAACCTCAGTAGCCTGAAGTCAAAGTTGACTAATTCTGCCCCATGCTTCAACATTATGTGGCTGCCATAAACCAGCCTACATGGTTCCTGATTGACCCTACAACCAAGGCCACACCACACTTACCTTGGCAATATGCAGTTACAGATAAAAGTGAACATGGAACAAACAACTTCCTACCGACTGGGGAAATCTTTACCTGCCTTGCCACAGCATGAGAGACAACACTTGCTGGGGCAGATGAAAAAGAGGAGCCAAAATTACCTACATCACCCAAGTCACTACTACCTTGGATCCAGAGCACCCTGGGACATCAGCATGACACAGCAGCTCACTCACCACGGGAGATGGTTTTTGGCTGCCAGGTGGGTGTCGCAGTTCCTGAGAGCTAGTTTCTTCTGGGCAAAAGAAGGGGAAAAGAACCCCAGAACACAAAAACAATCATTTCACTTTCAGAGGCAGTTCTGCTCACAAAAAGACAAACAAATGTTTATTAAATCAATTTTCTTTATTTAGTTTATAGTATTTTAATACTTTCTCCCCAGAGCACTTGTCTAGACTTGGAAAAACTCCAGGAAAGGCCTGCTTGTCCCACAAATTCTATTGAACCCAACTCTGTCTGCTGAGCACTGGCATTCCCAAGTGGCAACTCAAAGGTAACGCAATGCTCAGGCAATTGAGTATTGAAGTGCTAACTCACCAATCTCTGCTGTTCTCAAAATATTTCTGCTGCCAATATACTGCAATACTGGGGACAAGTTAACCAAGAAGAAGCCTGCCTTCTCTCTGGGACAGGAAAGGACTTAGTCCTTGTCCACCATCCTCTACAGCTTTTCTCCTTTCTTTAAATTTCACTCCATGCATGTACTGGTTGTCTGGGATTTCACTCTTACAGCCCTTCTGATTACTCCTGAGCTAAACACAGTCAGTTGCTCTGTCCAAGACAACTCCTTGTTCACCTCTACATTTATATTCTTGTTCTGCCACACCAGCAGATTAGGCTACACAATGGCTGTCCTCAGCCGCAAAAGAAATAATTTTGGCATGCATTCACAGCTAAGGCAGCACAAAACCCCATCACTCTGCACCTACCAATGGCAAAGGAATCCAAGGCATCCAGTGACCCTCTGCTTGTCCCAAAGGAGTCCAGGGCATCGAGCCGTGTGTCTGTGTAGGGAAGCAGATCCAGGGAATCCAGGGAATCTAAAGTGGAACCTCCACTTCCTCCTGGTGGGGCCTCGAAGGCATCCAGGACAGAGGACGAGGAGAGCTGCTTGGTGGGATCCATCACCAGGCCAAAGGAGGCAGGTGGCAGAGGGGTAGAGACAGGGATGCTGGCTGTCACAACTGGAGGCAGCAGCGGAGTTCCTCCCGGGAACACAGGAATCAGCTGGGGCATCTCTGTTGGCAGGTTGGTAGGAATGGTGCCCTGGACCAGAGACTTTACAGAATCGGGAAGGAGGAGAATAAACAGCACGTTAGGAATGAGGAGCAGAGACTTAAAACTGATGTCCTAGGTTTGGCTGGCACAGAGTTAATTTTCTTCCTAGTAGTTGGTACAGTTTTGGATTTAGCATGAGAATGTTGATAACACATTGGTATTTTCATTGTTGCTAACTCATGCTTGCTCTAAGTCAAGGACTTTTCACTTTCTCACGCTGTGCCAGTAAGCAGGTGCACAAGAAGCTGGGGGAGAGCAGAGCCAGGACAGCTGATATGACCAAGCCAAAGGGATATTTCCTACCACAGAACATCACATCCAGTATATAAACTAGGGGGACAAGATCGGGAGTCACCAATTGCTGCTCAGGGATGGGCTGAGTGGGTGGTGAGCAATTGGATTGTGCAATCACTTCTTTCTCTTGGGTTTTATTGCTCCCTCTCTCTCCTTTTTTATTATTTTTTTATTATCATTATTATCATCATATTTTATTTTGTTTCAATTATTAAACTGTTCTTATCTTAAGTTACGAGTTTGGATTTAGGGGTTTTTTGGATTATCCTCACCACTGGGAAAGGGGCAGGGGAAAAGTGAGTGTGCAGCTGCATGGTACTATGTTGCTGACTGGGCCTAAACCGTAACAGCGGTAACACGCTCCCACTGAAGTGTGTGCTGTACTATCTGAAGCAAAAGAATACCTGGCAGCTCAGTCTATCTGCAGACTTCCCACAGACCCTCCAATCTATACTGCAAACAGTCTGGACAAGATTCCTGAGGTGGTGCTGGGCTACCTGAGCACATCAGTCTGCAAAGCAGAGCCCTGTGCTGAGCACTTAAATTCACTCAGGTTGAGAAACAGTGCAGCTGACCACACACAGTGCCAAGGTCAGGGTAATGACCGTGACTCATGGCACCTCCCATCAGGGCACTCTGGCTCAAGGGGTATTCAATCATTACACCGCCTCTAGACCCAAGCTGGCTCACATTACACCATCAACACTGGCAAATAAGATCCAACATAAGTATGAATACAGATTGTCTCTGGAGCTCCCAAACCTGTTCAAAGTGCACAGGCTGAATACAGCCTGCACAAAATACACGAAGATTAGAGCATGCCCACTGTATAAAATACACCCATCAATCCTGCTTCACCACACTCATTTCTACACTCCAATCTGCCTCAACTCCACGACACCAGAGGCAAAGTGGAAGGAGATGTCAGGGGAAGGCTACCTTGGCACCTCCATAAAGTTGGACATGGCAAAACAGGCTTGGAGGAGGAATATAGGAAGGAATGAATGGGTTTTGCCAGAGAAAGAGCTAGAAAAGAATTAAAGAAAGAGAGAGAAAGACATCACACATATCATGCTCCAAGGACCGACTTGGAACAAGAAGCAGGGGACCCATGCAGTGCCCACTCTTACTAGAGGGTATGGTGACCCTTCAGCAAGGGAGTCCAGGAGGGAGTCCAGTTCTTCCCCAATGATGTCCCCATCTGTGAAATCCTCCACGCTCTCAGGCACTGGCAAGGGTACACAGTCTGGAGATGGGAGCAAGCTGGCAGCAGGGAGCGAGGTAGGCAAGCCCTTTGCATCTGAGTCAGAGGGCAAAGGGGCCAGCCCCTCATTCACAGGGATGGAGGTGGCCACAGGAGCTGGGAGGCACTGCAGGTCCATAGAGCAGTCTGTGACGAGAGAGAAACAGAACCAGTTATCAGGAGAGACTCTTGCAAGAAGCAAGCAGAGCACAGCCTGGCAAAAACAGTATTGTACAACTCGATCAAAACTCCAACAAAAACTAAGTATGCCAATTTTCTGAGAGGAGAGGCTCTAGTCTGAAGAGTACTTGCCCTTTCATTTTTGTTCTCAGTCTCCAATGGCTGACCAAAAGCTGAAATACATTCGAAGGGCCAGTGCCCAGTCTGACTTGGGATTTGGCAAGCATGTACAGTAACCAGGAACAACTCAAAACTTGTGGGTGAGCAGTTACCGAGTTCACTGTGGCCAGGACTAAAGGCCAGGGACACATAATCCAATCTCTCTATAAGCCACCACCTCGTGTTTTCTTTAATGTTCCTCAGTAATGCATCTAGCAGAGACCACTGCCTTCTCTACTCCTTGGAGCTCTGATATCCCAGCTTAAAGCTTGCTTACTTGTACATACCTTCTCTAAAAACCCAGGCAGAAGACAAAAAACACAAGGCCCTGCTGGGGAAGGAGTCAGAGACCGAGTGCTCAGATCACATTGTGCTGTCAGTGTGTCCCCAAAATCCCCATCACTCGCTCAGCTGTATTCATGCAGGGAAATTTCCTGCTCTTGAGTCCTTGATGTCTGCAGCTGGGAAGTGGCTGCCCACACTCGCCCTCAATACCTGAACAGTAAACATCCCCTTGGGAACTTGTGTGAGCCAGGATTGGGGCAGGAGAGAGGCAGTGATTTTTCCTAAGGCTTCTTTCCCTCTCCAGTACATTACTGAACAGCAAGTCGTTCCCATCATGCAATATAAACCTCTGTTAAGTGAAGTTAAGTTACAAGCACATATTCTTCAAAGAGAGCATTTTATTCCCAGAAAAATTAAAAGTTAAAAAAAAGAAGTTCAATTGTTAGCAATTTGGAAAATGCAGCATTACATTTGCAGTTCTCAAACCAAGCACCCAAACTACCTTAATTCTGCCCCTGTGTAGAGGTCCTGGAATAAAAGAAAAGAAATAAGACAAAGATGCTACCTTCTCCACCCACAACCCAGAGGCTGCACTGTAGCTGCAACAGTCTAAGGCTGTGAGGAAGGCAAAGTTTGAAAGGAGAGGCAATAGCTTTTACTAGAAAGATTGGTAAGTTTAGGAAAGCAACTAGACAAGCTTCAGAGGCGCAAAACCTGATCCAGCAAGAAACACTGCATCCTGTCTGTACCAGCTCTGCTCACTCAGCCCCCACAAAAACTCGGCCATCCCTTTGTAACTGGGGCTGGGTGAATGAGCCCTGTTACACTGCATGTCCAGTGACCAAGGGATGTGTTGGTGCCTTTCTTGGAGAGCTCAGCAAACAAGCATTCCAGCAAACCCCAAGTCCTGAACAAAATAACAGCAGAGACAGAGGCAGGCCCCCTTATCTTTAACCTCACCAGGAGTACAGCACCACCCCTTGCAACCTTTCCTCCATCATTTGTTGTGAGTCCATGTGCAGGGACTACAGCAAAGGTCACTGTGCAAAGAACTGGAGGCCAAGCCATGACAAACGGCAGGGAAAGCAGGCGTAAGTGGCAAGAAACAGACATAGGTCCCTCTCCACATCCTCACATATGTCATTGAAGGAAAGCACATGTTGTACCTTATGGAATCCAACACAAGTTTCAAGAGCTGCAGCTGAATACATTTCCCATAGGCAGTAGCTCAAAGGAAGTCTGTATGTGTCCTCAGTTTTGCCCCTCAGATCAGGCTCAGCTCCAACCCCATGCTCCCTCTGCGATGATGTCTCTCGGCTCATCTCCCTTTGGTGCAGAACACCCAGCCACGCTCAGGAGCCAGCCATGCAGCTTCCCTTGGTGACGGCCTCATGGCTGGCAGCTCAGCCAGACACCCCGCAGTACAAAGGCAGTACAAATGTGCCTTCCCACTTTTCAGATGTTTAAATCTGGAGTACTGTCAAGATCCCTACTGAGGCCAACAAGAAGTTCAGAACACGCTGGAAGGGATGGGAACATGTGCAGTGGGGAACATAACGGTTCACAGTGACAAGGCCCCAAAGGATCCAGCAGTTCAGACGTTCTCTGAGGAATGAATGAGGCCCTCCTGTTTCCATTCAGACTGAGGAGCAGAGAAAAGAGGCCCTCACAGATTCTAAGAGGCTCCAAACCCAGAAAAGCTATATGCACGACTAAAAGGCAGAGAACAACATGGGACTCCCCACAGCTCAGTGCATGTGAAGGACAAGGAGAAGAGCAGGGACCAACAGGTTCCACTGCTTGCAAGAGGCAGAGGGGAGATGTCCACTCCCCTCTCCTTGACCACCTAAACTCTGTCATTCCTTCAGCCATTTCCTCCCACTCTCCTCTGTCTGTCCTCGGGACACCTCATCTGTTGACTTTACGCACCAGCCTCAATCCACCTGCCTGATCCAGAGGGGCAAGTTCAGAGCCTTTAAAAGCCCAGTTTCTAGCTTCACTTCTTGAAACAACAGTGGCTCCCTGGTGCATTAGCTGGTGAAAGACCATACTGAGCCAGATCTGAGCCATGACCTCCGCAGGACAGGGTTAGTCAGATGACTTCAAGCAAAACATGGAGAAAAGGGTTTCAAGAGCTTACATCTCAGAAACAAAACAAAACAACCAAAATCTTCCTAAAAAATGCTCTGAATCTGAAACTCTCAAAGTACCCAGCACTGACAGCCCTCCTGGTGGCACACCACTCTCAGGTTAATGGGATAACACATAATTCCAGTGCTTCTGAAAAGATTTCTTCCTAGCAGTAATGGCTCTGTCTGCCTGAATTGCAGTAAAGGTGGCATATCGCTCTTAGAGAAATTCTAATTAGATAAAGAGCTGACTGGACAGTCCCTCTGTAGTTTGAGTCCAGCTCATTTTAACACAGCAAGGTAATGTGGAAAACTCTCCTTAAATTCATGGAACTGGGTCTCATGCTCACATGTAGCATTCAGCTACTGAACTGGCATTCAACAGAAAACGAACATGTTTTCCAAAGCACCCTAATGACGAAATTAGTTTATTTCTATGAAAAGAGCCATTGCTACTTGCAGTGGTAAGTCCTCACACACAGAGCTACCTTTCAAAGGAACAAAGAGTGATATGCTCAGAGGCATAAGTTCAATGTTCCAGCACATAACAAAGGACAACACAAGTAGCAAGCCTTTCTACAGGGGCAGAGTTAAGTTCACCTGTATCCCGGCACAAGAAAAGCAACTCTGAAAGCCCTCTTTCTGCTCCTCCTGGGTGCCTAACCCTGAACTTGGCTCTCCCTGGGTCTCTCCCAGCTCCTCATTTTCAATTCTTCCACCTCAATATCTTAGAGTACAATACATACAGAACACAAACAGCGCCTACAACCTTCACTTTATCTGGACTGTTTTGTCTGGGAGCAGAGTTTCACAAGCTTTGCCAAGCACAGCTTCAAGAAAGCACAACTGGAGAGAGCTGTGTACCTCAGCTGACCCTTTTAATTCCCAGATGTGTCTCTCACTGGCCCTGGCCTTTTCTACAGAAAAAACATTTCTGCTTTCCACCACCTTTTCCTCCTCCTCATTACCAAAGCCAGCAGTGTGCAGAAGAGACACAAATGCAGGCAACAAACCTTTCAGGCCTGCCAGCCTGGTCACATACCTTAGTGAAGCCACAAGAATCTGAGATGAGGGGTATTTTTACCTGTTTCAATGTCATCTATCGAACCCAATCCATTGGAAGTAGTCTGCAAAGAGCATGAAGGAAAGGGGAGAGAAAAATATCATGAGAAATTAATCTTCAGACAGATATTCACACTTCATATATGAGCCTCTTCACTACTCCTAAGTGCATATGACCCTTTCTTTTCCTTTATGGTCTCTTTCTGTGTTAGAACAATAAAACCAATGAACTTAAACAGGCCATTAATCTAAGAAACCTTCATTTCTACCTTCAGCAATGTTCAAACCCTTTTGCTTCAAAGGAATACAATCCCTGCACAATATCCAACCATGTGAGTAAATCCATAGATAGTATAGGCCTTTTCATGTGTGGATGAGAACACTGTGTACCAAGTCCCAGGACACATCAGTCAGTCAGCCCATGGCATGGGAGATCTGATTAGCCTGATCTTACACAACGTTCCTTTTCTTAGTTCACATATTTTGCAATCTAAAAACCACAAACTTTTACAGCAAACTCAAAACAGGAAAATGTTTCCGCCAAGACAACTGCTGACTTGGAGCTCCAGGCAAGGAATAAATTGAGTCCATATTTTACAGAAACATAAACAGAGGTAAGTACATGTGTCTTTAGCTTAAGCTCTAAAAGGCAAAAGTAAAACATTTCCCTTGAGGTATTGCATCTACTACAATAGTTTTTGCACTATTTTCAATTCTTGTAAGAGGAAAGATTTTCAAATTAAAAACTAGGCATAACTATTAAAAAAAGTTGACAGGTCTCCCCAGAAAGACGCGAAGGTAAGTCACTGAACAGTGAAAGGTAAACTAGTTCTTTAGTATCCCATCTTGTTGTACAAAATTACAATGTTTACAGTTTTGTTTGTATTCTTTAAGAAGCAGTGTGAAGTACCAAATACTCTGTAAAAACAGCAGGGTTTGGTTTTTTTTCCCCAGGGGTAGAACAGGGAAATCAGCAATTTCTTATATTTTACCTTAGTATTCTTACAGTGTCCTGCCCAGCTCAATATCCCAGGATAATACAAAGAATGCATAAACGGTGTTTGTACCTTTCTCAGTACACCACAAGATTTAATTTTGTATGTTTCTTCAGCAGTTGCACTTTCTTTTACTTAGCATTGCCATTAACTATATGAAAACTTTAAAATGAAAATTTATTTAAAATGCAAGAGAAAGCAAACATTTACAATAAGAAAAAAACCATATTTTCAGTGCTCTAATTACTGACATCAAAAACGCTGTCACTAGAAATATTTTCAAGGACATTAATTTCCTTGGCAATATTCCTTAAATGTGGAAAACACTAATTAATACAGTTCAATTCTAAAGGAGTTTTAAATTGGCATGTAAATAAAACTGCAAAGCATTCTAGTAGCACAATCAATAAAGAGTAACAACCACAGGATGCAAACTCTACCTGGTTGGATGAATTGGCTGACGTGCCATTACTGAGCAGTGAAAATGTTTCCAATTCCTGCTGCAAGGAAGAGAGAGGTCTTAGAGCAGAATTCAGCCCATGAATGCTCATAAACCAGGCAAAGCTGGGTTAGAACACAGTTTCCTTCCAGGCACTGCCCCAAAATAAAAGCCATCCCAAAAGTCTGTGACACAAGGGTACACATTTCTTAACACTGAAGACGGAACATAAATTTGTTCTGTACCCCTCAGAACATTCAACCCAATCAGGAAGGAAAAAGTTTCCCTGAGGAACAGAAGGTTGTTCCGTTTCATTAAGAAATTACTACTTTGGGAATGCATTACAGCCCTGGAAAGAAAGCTGTAAGTCAAAACAAGTGATCACAAAGTTATCAAAATACCAATCACTAAATTTCAAATATTAAAAAGCATTTCAGAGATTTTTAATTTTTATATTTCTAACTTCTCTATTGAATAACATGACAGCAGCAAAAAAGGTTTTTAACTTTTCTATTTCTAACATACAGGTGGCTTAAGCCCATCTCAACTGAGTAAAACGACAACAGCAAAAAATGTTGCAAAGCCAACCCAGTGAATAGCTTCAAAAAGTATTTTTGCATAAAACCTCCCTTTCTTTGAGACAGAATCATACGGGAGTGTTGGAAGCTGCTACGACATCAAGGATATATTTTTCTTTTTTTTTTAGGGTAGGTAAGCCACTTGTGAGGTTTGTCAGGGAAAGGATTAACATGTTATAGCCAGAATTACCACCCCAGGAGCTCTCTGAAAACATGATGCCCACCAATTGCTCCACCTGATACTACAAAGGTGCCCCTCTGGAGATGGAACACTCTGGTTGTTTAACACACCACCGCGCATGAGGCCGAGGATGCGAGTGCAAACTTCAGCCTCCACTACTAGCTCATGTTCCCTACTCCCCAGAACAAAATCCGTGACCAAGGCAGCTTCATGGGAGAGTGCTAGCAGCGGTATGACGCCCTCTAGCTCCATCACAGGGTATACACCTAAACACCTACAGTACTCCAATTAGAGCAGCAGTTCTTGTAGAGCCAAGTTACGGATCCAGCCAATGGTGTCAATTAGCTGGACCTAGGACTTGCTTTTTGCCTCCTTTCCTGACATCTGAGCAGATGTGTACCTGTTGCTCACCCGAAGCACAGGGTTGTCCCCCGCCACAAAGGAGTGTAGGCAGGCCAGCAGCCTGCTAGAGGGTGTGCAAGGTGGTGTGCGTGTGTCTGTAACTGAAAAGGAGCAGCACCTCTCACTTCTGCAAAAGCAAATTTGCATGAGCCAGAGGACAGCCTCTACGGAAAAAGAAGTCATACCTGAGGTCTTTTGTATGCTTTTCGAACCCTCAGTCCCAGCTTCTGGGCAAGTTCCTGTCCCAGTTGTGTGACACTTTCATCCTAGGGACAAAGCCATTGACAGTACACTTTCAGTTTTGTGGCATACAGAATGAACTAAAGAGGGATGCAGTTATGCACACAGTCTTAGACAGCAGCAGGTGGACAATTCCCAGAGCAGCCTTAGGAGAGTACAGGCAGACCTCAGCATTCCTGTCATTCAGTCCTGCCAAGATGCTGCAGTTGCACCAAGAGCTCTGCCCTACACTCACTGAATGCTGCAAAAAATCAGAATCAAATATCTGCTTCCAAAAAAGCACTCACTCTGCAAAAGTAGGGTCCATGAGACCTGCTGACAAGATGGTTCAAGGAGCTGCCAAGGCTGGTTGCTGAGGGCTGATACAGCTTCTGCAAGGTCTCCCTGCCTGGGAAGAAGCCTGCATGTCTTCCCTCTGCCAGCTGCAGAGTTAATAATCAGTTTTGATATGCACTGTGCTCACCAGCCTGTTTTACTGGTTTCATTGTTTCTTTGTTTTTAAAGCTGAAACTGTCTCAAACTTGCTAACTAGAAGGCATTTCCACTCTCTTCAGCTCCAGTTATACTGCCTGAATTTAAGTCAAGCAGATCCTTTAGCTTTCCCCATTGTGTGCCATTTACCACCCTGCCTGCACAGCACCCACGCCCACTCATACACCACCATAGGCTTTCTGCCTAGATCTGCCTCAACCTTCTTCACTTATCAACAACTGTTTTCTTCTGCTTTCCTCTCTCTCCCTGTTCACAAAAATATCAGAGTACTTCAAAGAAGAAGAAAGTATCTGCCCAACCTATTGTGATACCCCCAATGTTCCAACATCCCCTCCCTCATCTCCAACCTTCTTTCTACTTGTCATGCTGATCTCTCCAAACTCCTTCTCCCTGCAGGTTCAGTTCTTTCTCTTTCAATGTGACAAGCCTCTGGTTCTTCCAGCCCACAGTATTAGTAACTTTTCCAATCCATTTGGAGTGCCATTTTTTGATTGTACTCACTCCCTCACATCCTCAACATTAGTCTTGATACCATCCTCTCTGAACTCAGTGAAGACAAAATCTAACTTGTCCGTTTTCTCTTCTTTTCCTTACCATACCAAAAAAAGCATACCACAGTGGAGTATTAACTTCACCATACTTAGAACTTGTGCAAACTAGCAGCATTGAGTATCTGCACCCAGAAATAAGTTTACTCTGCTCGACACTGAGGCAACTGAGTGGCAGATCCTTAGACACTAGAAGTTTTAAGACAGGCTGTTTTGACAACAGCAAAGTTCTCAGCAATTACAGCAATGCAAGATGGAAGTACCCGTGTGCTCCAGGGGGTAATGAAAACAAGAGTGAGAAGATGATGGATAGAATGACTTGTCTTTGATGCAGAGGAGGCTTATGATTTCTGTTAATCAGGTAATAAGACAATGGGGTATGTTAATTTACAAGACTGAATTGTTTAGAATAGAGAACGCAGATCACTCAATATGGAATTTGTTAGGCTGAACTTTCCTGGCACGGAGAAGTTTGATAAAGTACCTGTAGACCACAGTGATTGCAATGACAGCAATAGGAGCTATGTAATCATAACTATATGGTTAAAAAATAAATTAAGTGGCTCAACTTAGTCTGGAGAAGAGGAGGCTTAGAGGTGATCTCATCATTCTCTATAACTACCTGAAGGGAAGTTACAGCCAGCTGCGGGTTGGTCTCTTCTCCCAGGCAGTCAGCAATAGGACGAGGGGGCACAGGCTTAAGCTCGGCCAGGGGCAGTTCAGGTTGGATATTAGAAAAAAATTCTTTACAGAGAGAGTAATCAGGCATTGGAATGGCCTGCCCAGAGAGGTGGTGGATTCACCATCCTTGGAGGTTTTTAAACTGAGATTGAACACGGCACTGAGTGCCCAGATTGAGTAAACAGACTGGAGTTGGACCAAGGGTTGGACTCGATGATCTCGGAGGTCTTTTCCAACCCAATCGATTCTATGATTCTAACTGCAATGTGAAATATAGGCAGAGATGGCTTTATATAAACATACCAAGTGGGTGAATCCCTCAAGCCTGCGCAGTGGATTTTTTAGGTGAGGCACAGCGTGCGCAGAACTGGCCCCACCCTTTACTCCTGAGGTTCATCTGCCAGGGCCTAGCAAGCTTGGAGGTGACAGCGAGGTCCTCAGGATGTAGGTTTGGTTAGAGTATCCTTCTCTTAGACGGATGGCCTTACAGGGCTAAGCGAGCTCCATCTGCCCGGGTTTGGAGTTAGAGTAGTCCTTCTCCTAGGATGGTTGCCAGGCAGCTGACGAGCCCATCCTGCCCGAGGACACACTTTGTCTGACCCTTCAGTTGAGACCTGACCAGTATGGGAGACCCTACCGGAGGCATAAACCACCACCAGCATAGCTCACAACCTCATAAGGGCACACAAGCTTCTCCCCCACGACAAGGGGGTGTCCGTGAAGAAGATATAAACATATACATTAGATGCTTTTGATAGTAAAAAGGCTTGTTTAAAAAACAGTTCTCTGGGACTCCCCAAACACAATACCTTTAATATGTCACCCTGTTCTAACAAGTCAAAGAAACTAGAATTTACAAGCTATACAGAAGGAATATCTGCTAACAAGGCTTTCAAAGATTGCCTCCATAACACTAACAATAAAGGAAAGTTAACTTCTCATGCTGAGGTAGATGCATTTTTCTTGTAATAGCATTACTGTGATGGATCAGAACTAAATAGCAAAGACAACTAGTGCTTACTGGAACTCATGTAATCACAGTCTGGTTTCTTGTTCAGTATTTGGCCTAAGAGGATGCTCAACAGAAAAACCATTATCAGGAAAATATTTAGGTCCTAGTATATGCAGATACTCCTCTCGGCTTGCAAAAATTTACACACCTGTGAACATAAAAATAACTATGACATGTGATGTCAAGGACAGCTTTGCGTGTTCCATAAGAAATAAAAAGCTTTATCAGCTTGCCTTAGCAATCAGTAAGTAAAATGTGAGACATTTTTATCCAAAACAGGAAAACCATGTCTTCCCTCCAAAGCTCCAGTTCCCTTTTGTCCCACATGCCTAGTCACTCTTATTAGAGATATCAAAGCAGCCAATTAAAACATTCTCATGGCCTTCACTCACCTTTTGTTTGGGTAGGGTTTTGCTCTTTACAAATAGGCCATTGAACCTGTGGTCAATAACTGGTGTCTCTGGCTGGCACTATCTGTAGAGGTGACTTGGACGGAAGAAACATGGGAGGACAAACATCTTTGGGTCAGAGAGACAGAATTTCTGGGCATAAGCATGCTCTCAGGAACAGCCAAGCTTCCTCTTTCACTATCCTCTGGCCTAAGCATGTTGTGGAGAGGAAGGCTGTGAGCCACAAAACCCAAGATGAGTTGTGTGTCAAAAACTTACATGTGGAAGAGACAGCAAGCACCGGCTATTGCACTCATATGCCTCTTTATGTCTTCCAAGTTCATTTAAGGAGCGGGCTTTCCGGAACAGTGCTCGGATGTTCTCTTTGTCGAGACTTAAAGCCTTCTCACTGTCTTCTAGTGCCTTCTCATAATACCCCTGCATGGAAGAGACCACCTGGAGTCAGCCAAGGTACAGCAGACTAACTCCTCCTCGTGTGTGAATGCAAATGTTCTATTTCTCAGCAGAAAACAGCAATATGAATGGCAGTTAGTAGTACATATATTATTTCATGCACAAACAAGTGTGCAAACACATCTACGTTAACAGAACATTTTCTTAAATCTTGCAAAACTCAAAACACTTCAAAGTCAGTGAATGTCAGAATTAAGGCTGCTTGAGTAACCTTATCTTGTCTCCTCCCGCTACCTTGGGTGTGTTAAAATTGACAGTCTTTAATTATGTGAACACTTGTGAATTTTCAGGGGACTCAGCCTCATGATGAACAGGATGGACTTGCTCTGGGGTTGTGCCATAAAGGAAAGCTGTTATATTCCTTAGTAAAACAGAAGTATGCAGCCTTTTAGAGCCTAAGGATTTTCACAATCCTTTTCCATGTGTGAGCTGAAAGTTCCCTCAAGACCCAAACCCTTCTTACTGTCTTCCAGTGCCTCACTTCAGGAAGCAGGAGCCTTCAGAGCAATACTCAAACAGTATTCCAGGTAAATACTCGGAACTGGAAGACACTGGATTACACTAACTCCTCACCAACATGGACTAGAACTGCATTGACCCTTAGGCCTGGCCCCATCTCTGTCACATCCTTCCTCTGGTCTTTCAAGACACAGTGCAATAGTGGGGAGATACCAGAGTTTTCTGCATGTCATCATCTCCTCTAGTGTTCAAACAGGGAGCAAACAAAACCAGCTGAAACCCCTCATGACAACTCTTCCAGCTGCACAGCACTGCAACCGTGATGTCCTCCCTGGCTCCTGGGGATGACTTGGGAAGGCACTCACCATGGCAAAGTAGCAGGCAGCTCGGTTGACATGTAGCTTGCAGAGGAGTTCCTTTGGGATGGTCACCTCGTCGGAGGCTGCATAATCTGCCACGTTCAGCCCTTCTACGTACTGTACCAGTGAAAGCTTGAAATCCTTCTCTCGAAACAAATCATTGCCCTCTGCAAACAAGTTTCTCACCAGCTTCTGCAAAAAGGCCTGGGCAGCATCGAGAGAACAAACAGACTGAAGTGGGTATTCAGAATCAGGAGAGACTTCCCAATTTCCCATTCCTTTGCACATATTTTAGGAAACATCTTGCCCACTAAGATGCTCTTGCCTTCCCACCCCCATGTAAAACATCAGGTTTTTAAGAAGAGAATAATCCAGTTAAATCCCCATTCTTCTTGAACATTCAGGTATCTTCTTTCCCTGAAAACTGTCATTGTCAGAATCTTAAAACTTTAAGTTACAAACTGACAGACACACTTTTGGTATGTAAACTAATGGATGTGCAACAGAACAAATATTGCTAACCGGAGGGCTCCTGACTTCAGCAAACAAATTCTCCATTACCTCATAATCTTCTTGGCTTAGGGGTAATGTGGACCTGAAAA
Source organism: Formicarius rufipectus (assembly GCA_013399695.1). Lineage (NCBI taxonomy): Eukaryota > Metazoa > Chordata > Aves > Passeriformes > Formicariidae > Formicarius > Formicarius rufipectus. The sequence goes on along the minus strand of VXAU01004747.1, from coordinate 1,286,958 downwards.
AAAAAGATGAGAAAATACTTATGAAACAGGCATCCATGCAAACAAGGCCTTTTGTCTGATGAAGAAATCATCTTTCTGATCTTGTGTTGATGATCTCAATGAGTTACTGAACATTTTATCACTGAAAAGGCAGCTGGGGCAAAGAGAACATATGGGGCATTAGAACATTGGTGATGGTCAAGTCTCAAAGGGATTTGAAACTAGAGCAATCTTATTCTCAACTATTTTCTGCATACATGATTCTCTGCAGTGTGCCTTCAGACAATCACCTAAAAAACACATCTTTGATAAAGTACCGCAAGAGATTGTCATGAAGAATACAACTGTATTTTATGTGCATCTGGCTCCAATGAGAGGAACCAGACTGACACTCCAAGGCCTCCTCAAATCCTTTGGGAAACCAGAGACATACAGTGATAAATGTAATCACTTTCCTCTGCTTTCCACTTAGCCACATGGCTTTAGGCCTGACCCACAAAAGGAGAGGAGAAAACAATGCAGGTTCAGGAGACCATTTAACTCCAGCTCTGTTGGCCACTCCTGAGCCACGAAGTTGGCAGTGCTTGTGTGGATAATGCCTACCCCATAACTGACACTTAGGAGAAAGATTCTGTTCTTCTTGTTGGACCATCCAAGTTATCCAGACTAGGTCCACATATATTTATTTTTTCTTTTCAAGGAGAAAACAGTAGACTTTAGAGAAATCCTTAGCACTTTTCATAGCCTTTCTCACCTACAGTGCATACGTGATCTTACTGGTTACAGAATAAACTTTTTTTAGATTTCATCTAATCACCATCTACTCCTTCAAAATCAGTACTGGAAATGTCACAGCTTTGTAAGAAACAGTCATGCTGTTTATAAATTTGGACTACCTCTTTTGCATCAAAACAAACGAACAAGGGGCACTGCCCCTGGTTCAGAGCTCAAGATACACCCCAGATGCATGAACAACACCTCAAATTTCTAAATAATTTTCTTCCCAGGAATCTTGGGCATTTTTATAAATGCTACCAAAATAGGCCTCACAACTGGCTCTCTGAAACTGGGTTATCAGCCCCCATTTAGCGTCAGACTGGAGTGAAAATATCATAGCCACACCACAGGATATAAATATGTGACATGGAAGATTTGGGGAGTTTTCCTACTGTGAAAGTACAGATTTAAGCCACATTAATTGCAGGACTCAAAGTAGTCCTAAAAAAGAACCCAAACCAATCTCATTACCATCTTGCTATTCCTTATTCACCATGGAACCTGGACCTGAGTTTGAGGCCTTTGCTAAACCAAACACTGGAAAGAAAAAATACTACTGTATTTTATAAGAAAGTACTTGGACTTCTAACTTTTACCTAAGCAACCACTTCAAGCTGTAGAAGGCCATACAATATTCATGGAAGAATGACCTGAGATATCTACCAGGCTGGCAACTGTAAGAGTTCAGGTAATCCTTTTCTCCTATAGGCACCACATGGAGTACCTAACAAATTATTTACCTTGTTTTCTGCACCTACAGAATTGAAACACTATCTCCCTTCCTCAGTAAGGTGGAATAAACTTGCTGAGAGAACACTTTGAGATCTTCATGCTGAAGATAAAGTAGAAGGTCCAAGTATTATTAGCATTATGCTGACTATAAAGACCATCCTGGAAATGCAGTGGAAGGCAAAATCCAATGAAATTGAAATTACAGAATTTAAAGTTTAGGGAGCTAGCAGGACAAGAAGCACCCTGAAAAATCACCTTGCAAATCCTCAAGACAGTATCGTTTTTCTTGTGGAGAAAATCCAAATCACTGAACAGGACAAACTCAGTTTCTGCAATCCTCAATAAAAAGACAACTACCTCCAAATCCACAGAGAACGCTGAGTTTGTCCACTTACTGAATGAACTGAAGTCCTTTCTCTATTTCTTGTTTTCTCTTCTGTCTCTCCATTATACTTGCTGTGGAGGAAGAAGAAAAACAAACAACACAAAATGAGTCATTTTAGGTCTTGCTGGCAATTAAACAGTACAGTATTTTGTTTGTGCCTGAATTTACTACTAATAAACTGTTCCAGAGCAGATGCCCTGAACACCAAAGCCCATGATTTATCCACACTACAGAGACAGGACAAACAGCAAGTATCTGCTTTTTCTCACATGCCACTGACAGGATACAGGGGCAAAGAGGAATTACTTCAATTCAAACTCTCTACTTAGGCTTCCAGTAAATAAAGCAATGAGAACCAACTGTTATCATGACTGCCTTCTAGGAAAGAGAAAAAACCCAGCAACACTTTCTCTGCACTGGCAATCATTTCAGGAATTTGTGCTGAGATCCTCCCATGATAAGCAGTTCTGACCATTATTTACCTGGGACGTATTTTAACTGGTTTATCACACAGCATATGAAACAAGTAATCCAGGGAAGGTGTGCGGAGGTACATCACAGAGAGAGAGACACGGAGGAAGGAGAGGAAATTGCTTGCCATGGCCCACATAAAAGGATAGCGCTGAATCCATGCAATGGGGATTTCATGCTGACAATCAGCAGGCTGGAGCAGCATAGTCTAGGGAACACTTGTTTGAGGAGGGAACAGAGCCCCATTCTGCAGTGTTTTAAGATGGGGTGGGCAGTGCCTCAGGAAGGCTCAAGGTGGTGTTATCCACACTTAGAGACAAATAGGGGTGCAGAAAATTGCCTGGTTTTGACCAAATCCAGTCTGGTTTCTGCAAGCATAGACAAACAAATAGTATGATGGAGCCATTTTAGATTTATGACCTTTTCCCTCACCTAAAATGGTCTCAAATCACATCATTACACACATGAGCTTCATGCCCTGCAGTTTGGAAGCAAATTTTGGAATGGCTCCTCCCTGACCTTTCCCCAAGGTACACAGGTCTGCCACATTAGAAAAGAATAACAAAAGGGATAAAGGATAGTGCTTTGTGCCAAAACAGAGTTGCTAGTGACAGCAAATTCCACATCAACCAGCTATAACCACAAATAATGCCCAGCATTTGAGGAATAAGAACTTGGGGACAAAAGCAGCAAGCAAAGAAACACTGAGATAAGGTAGAATGAAGACACTGTGCCTTCCCAGCCTCGGACTGCCACTGAAGAGATCACAAGAAAACCTAATTTCTCTAACTCTACACTACAACAATTTGAGAGCATTATCACCCAACTGTCTTTTACATTAAGACCATCCCTATCCCTATCCAAGATATCCTGAAGTATCTATGGCACATTCAGTCTGGAATGGGGTGAAGGGGCCTTTAAACTACATAAAAATCAATCCTGACAACTCAGCAAGCCCTCATTGATTGTGCTCTGTGCCATGCAAAATGTAGAACTGACACCTGCCCTTTATGAAGAAGGAGAGTTGGGGAAAGATAGGAGTGAGAGAAAGACCAGAAAAAGTGGCAGCAGAAGAAAGCAAGAGCTTGAAAGTGACACCGTGCAGTTTGTAAATCATCAGACATTAAATCTGGGTGCAATCTGGTTCAAGTAGAAGGCAGAAGATTTTAAGCAGCTGTATTTGGAACAGGAAGAAAGGGAAAGCCAATAGACAACGTGAGTTATGATCAGCATCTCTATAAAGGTTTTTACAGAAGTGATGGAGAAGAGCTGGTATACTTCAGCACAACACCAACTAGAAGAAGGCCTGGAATGACTTATAAATAGCCTGGATGAGCAATCAGGAAAAAACAACGAAATTTAACAAGGAGACTGTGAGGTTAATAAGATCACTAATGCTACAGTCAGACACGCTTGAGGGGTAGAAAAAGAGGCAATTCATTTGGTATTTCTCCTTTCATGAAATTCTGCAAAGACAGACAGAGTAAGAGAGAACAGACAAGGGGAAGAGCAGCAGTAAGAACCATTTCCACACAGACAGCAGTGGAAGACACAAGAGGACAGAGCAAACCCAGAGCAATGCAGGAAAACCACAAAGGCCATCAGAGACAAGAGGGGGGAGAGTCACTACAAGAAATGACAAAAGATAAATTGGCGTGGGGAGAGGAGGCAAAAGAGTCATATGGACCCTCACAAAGGCTCATGGGGAAAGCACAGGGAGGAAAGAGGGATTTCTAGCTGTCTGATCCTTGAATATATTAAAAGGTTTGAAAATGCTCCATAGAGCCTCATCTTGGACCCCCATCTACTGCATCCTCTGTCCATGGTCTAGGAGCTCCATTTCAGTTGGGGTCCAGGTATACTGCCTTGTCTGAGCTATACTGTGGATAAACCTGTTCTCAGCCGTATGTCTGGGACAAACCTTGGACCTATCCTGCAGGCAGCTTGTCTCCAGTCCCGTCTCTGGCACTATCGCCTACAGCTGGACTCGCTGCATGGACCCTGGACCTGATTCACAACCTCATCTTCTTTGGCCCTGCTGATGGACCATTGCTACTGGCATCTAGTTCTGCCTGCTCTGTTCAGATATGATGGAACTGTACCCTAGTGAGTGAGGGCTTTGCTGATGACTGTCATCACCTTGGTCTACTCACGTGTCCTCCCTGGAGGAGCAGCCCTGCTCTTGCTGCTCCTTGAGCCATGCTGGAGAGAACAAAAGTCAAGGAAGTGAAGCGGCAACCCACAGATCTGATGAAACAGATTATTGGCAACTGCGGGGAGAGCAGTTGAACACTAGTTGGTCATCACAAAGTCAATGGCTGCATTCCAAAATGCTGTGGCACACCTTTACTATTGTGTATATCCACAAAACAAATCACCACCTTAAAAAGCTTCTGATATGCACAGTCTACTTCAGTCTCTGAGCTCAGCTTTTAAAACACTCTGCAATAAACGAAGAAGAGATCAGTACCTGTTCTCACAGGCTGCCCTGACCCCACTGCTAAAACATCCTACACAGCAGGATGTGGGCATGTGTTACAGTGAGAACTGATTACTGTTGCTAGCCCCCAGAGAAGGGCATTCAAACATTACTGACGCAAACCTGGAGTGCAGCCAAGGGACTACAGGGAACGGCTCCACAATGTCTCCTTTCTAGAGTTACCCAACTCTTCTTGCATCCTGGAGCTCTCCTTCTCTTTTTTCTCACCTCACTAGTATTGCCACTGCATCCAACAGGAACATCTCCATCTTTGTTTCACATGGCTGGCTAACCAACTTATTGCAACTCTGTAAGTCCCACAATACCCAGCTACGGTTTGATCCTTGCTACAGAACCTTCAGAAAAAACAACACTGTGTTTACTGCATGCTATTTGTTCTGCAGTTCTACCCATCTTCCACAGTGAGTGTTCTTCAACCCAAAACCCTCCACTGCCTTCTTAAGACATAAACCACACACCTGATCTCCCCTCTAGACTGCTGCTTTTTGATACTGCCCCACATTCCTCTCTCTTTGCAAGTGGGTGACCAGCTTCCTCTGCTAAAGTTCATGCTTATGCTAGGATTTTGTACATAAGACTCATTTCTTCATGGCAATAACCTCGAAATGCACACTCCATGCTGCTGCCCCAACAACTTCTTGTATGCCACTCAGGAACACCTACCTTTCCCTTTCAATGTGACTCCACACTAGCACCCTCCTTTATGTGTGGCAGACCCCTTCCCTGTCCTGCCTGCCCCTACCACTGCTGGAAGCTACCATTCAGACTCCTACTTTTGCTCTTCACACCTCCTTCCCCTACCACCTCACCAGCAAACTCAGTCACTCATGTCCCCCCTCACTGTTCCAGCCTCTCTGCCATGCATCATTCAGCCCCTGGACAAAGCTGCACACTTTTTACGCCAGCAAATCCAACACACAGTGAGCCACCCATACATGCAACACTCAGTTCTGCTGCACACCATACCAGAGTTCCTGTCAAATTAACTTTAAGAGCCTATTTAGCTTTTGTTTTCTCTATATTTTAAATATTTTTAGAAACACACAGAAAACATTTCATGAAGCATTGTGTCTAAGAGTCCTTTCCCCCCCCACCACCAAATCTGTCTCTCCAGATTTGTCTACTCAAATCACCAGCAGAATTCAAATCCGGAGTATTTATATCCCCACTACAAAGCTCTTATCCTTTCAGTCCGGAGCTGTTTATCCTCTCTGGTCCAGCATCTAGAGAGAAATTTATTCACAGTTCATCAATGAGTTATAAACTATTTGCCAGCCAGAAACAAAACACTGCAGACAGACAAAATGGTTTTCTTGCCTTCAGAAAAAAGCATCAGGCAGTATCTGGGTGACTGAATCACAAAGTGGGTAGATAGGCACTAGTTAGATGGGTAGAGACACTACTAGATGAACAGAGAGATTTGAATTTACTTTATCAAGGACACAGGTGTTATTCATAACCCTGCCAGAGCTGAATTTGGGCAAAGTTTTTCACACTGTATTTCTGGGATGGCAATGAGTTCACACTTGACTGACTTCCAGGCTTTGACTGTAACATTTCAGCCAGAAACAAATGCACTGAGATGCAGGTGGCAGGTTGCAGAGCTGAGACTGGAACTCCCCAGGGAAAAAGCTCCAGAATGCAGTGGTCTGCAACACGGGAGCTTTCCACTGGCTGCAGTTGGGCCACCTCAGGGGTGCAGCAGAATAGGTGACTGGGCACATGTCAAACAAAGGACAAGCTGCAGAGCCCACTACAAACTTGGGCTCCCGCTGACTCCCAGGGCTGCCCTCTGACATGCCCCACTCCCTGCCTTTGCACGCTTCTCACAGCCATCAGCCCTTGGATCCGCCACCACCATGCCCTACCCACCAGGCCTGACAACTCTGGCCATCCCAAGGTACTTCCACGGCTGCCGTCTCACATCCCAGCACCCCGCTAGTACCACTCCTGCTCCGCAGCACCACTGGGGTCCTCGGGTGCCACCAGCTTCACCCAGCAAACGCAGAGCAAGCCAGTGGCAACCCCTCACTCCTGGCTGGAAATAAAAGCAGTGACCGTAAGTTTCCCCAGGAGGGGGACGGCAGTGGTGACTAAAGCCTCCAGAGACCACGCCAGCCTGCATCACTCCATTTTCCGTTCCCTCCAGCTTTGTGCTGCACACACAGCACCCCCACGTACCACAGGCCACCCCTCCTCCTGCCCGCCCTGCGGCGCGGCCGAGGAGCGGGAGTCGGGGTGACAAGCCCGTTCCTCGGCCATTTGGATTCGTGCCCACCCAGCTCGCCCTCCCCTGCCTCATTTCGAACCACTGAACCCCGGGGCTGTTTCCCTCTGCGGCCGCCTCCCCCGCTCCCACCGCCCGCACTAGGCCGCCGATCCCCGGCCTTGCGTAGAGGCCGCCGCCGGCGGAGGCGCCGCCTCGGCCGGACGGGGCGGAGAGGGGCCGGCCGCGGCACCCCCGCACCCCCACCGCCCATCCCCGCTGGCAGGGGGCTCCCCGGGAGAAGGAAAACAAACCAAAACATACTCTGCCTCCTTCCCCATTCCCCATCCGCTTAAATAAAGTAAAATTTAAAAAAANAAAACCCCCAAACAACCCAAAACCAAACACATAACGTCCCCTGCCACCCGGAAACTGTCTAAAACATTAAAGAATTAAAACCAAAACGAACAAACGCCACAAACAAAACCAAAACACAGCCTTCTTTTTTGGTGAACTTTAGAAGCCCCTACGGAAGGTGCATCTAAACAGCAATTCCACACTCTGCGGTTCGTGGGGTTTGTACCAAACAAGAGGGGAAACTGCAGCCTAAACACACAGAGCTCGAACCTACAGACCACAGACGGGCACAAACGCGATTAATACCAAGTTTGCCATATAAACCCAGGGGCTTTCACCCTAGCTATCCCATTTTAGACTACTACCACATTTTTTTCCAAGGGGTGGGATTAGGATCTCTGACAAATTATTTTTTTTTTTTTTTTTTTGCAAACCCCACATTTTCGGCGGAAGAGGGGTCAGCTTCAAAATCTCACTATTATTTTTCACTTTAAAAAAAAAAAATTGCAATTACACAACGTATCATCTATGCATTTACTATCCGAAACCTTTACTTTCTAATGAAGCAACATCCAGATTTTCTTGTTTCTCAAGTCCACCCCTTCCTACATAACACAAACACACACACGTACGGAATTGCTTTAAGACAAAAATAATCCCCCCTCTCCAAAAAAAAAAAAAAAAAAAAAAAAAAAAAAAAAAAATA
>VXAU01004747.1:1213118-1278809 GCA_013399695.1 Formicarius rufipectus | reverse complement strand
ACTCACCTCTCCTCGCGTTTTCCCCCCCACACTACGTATAAACTTTCCTTGATAAATGGTATTGTATTACTAGAGATATTATTAATGTATTATTACTAGAAGTAATAATAGTAGTAAGTGCTATTTAATTATAGAAGGCGGCATTCTGCTTGTGGATCGGCTGCCCCTGCAGCTCCCTCCATGTGCCTCCTGATCTCTTTACTTTCATTTCCAGGTCTCGCTCTCGCTCGCTCTCAGCTGCACCAGCAAGAGAAAATGCCTCCCTGCATATCCTCTGGGCCCTAGAGGCTACCGCTTCCCATTACAAAAATTCACGGATCTTTCCCTTGTGGCTGCTTTGGAGATTCTTTAAGGTGAATTAGGCTTAGCCAAGCGGAAAAAAAACCCCAAAACCAAAAAAAACAACAAACCAAACCAAAACTAAAATAAAAAATAAAAAAAAAAGGACTCAGCAGTCGACTCTCCATTCTGATTTTAATGCAACATATTTTTTTTTCTTACTGGTTGTTTTTGTTGATGTAAAAAAATACACTCCAAAAGAAAGCAAAGCTGCCTCTGCAGAGGGGTTGCATGCATACAAATGCAGTGATGAACCAAATTATGAGACACCCTCCGGGACTATCACATATGTGAAGCAGTGACCCTTTTGCCCACCCATATATGTTGGCTGGCTGGGGGCCAGAGCCACTGCTTATGGCAGAGCAATTATCTGCTCCAGCCAGACCTTCCTTACTCCACCCTGCACTGCTGAGGCGGGTTCCCTATAAATAAGATCTTCTGAAAACATAAATCTTTGGGTGGAAAGGAATATACTGGAAAGGAATATGCACTACATATATATATGAATACACGTATACATTTATATACAAATATATGCACACTTACATATACATAAATACAGATATACACACACCTATACATATACATAGACATATATATAAAGCATATTAATATTATATTTTATACCATTGGGTATTATACAATTTACATATATTCATAATATATATGCACATATATTTTAATTTTTATATTTTGTGTTATTTATATTATATTTATATAATTTATGTTATTGTTTCATGTTTATATAAAATAATTTTATATTTATGTATGCACATGTGAGTTTAGGCCCTTTTTTTTTTGAACCAGATTTTTGTCTCGTTTTCATCCAAATCCCTCCATTTTTCCAGAAAGTGAACTGAATCTCCACAGCAGAGCACCAGGAACAGAGCTGCTGGTGGGATGCAAAGGAGGCCCAGTGGCACATATTGTATCATGGGAAATGGTTGTAAAGGCACAAATACACAGACCACCTTACATGGGAGTGGTTACCCATCCCTGCCCAGCTCCACTACCACTAACTTCAAATAACCTTCCAGCAAATGAGGTTTATGCTCAGCTCCCAGTACAGCTGCCCTGGTAGAACAGGTTTTCCTCTCCTTAAAGAATTCTGTCTGTGATCAGATTAATCATTTCCAGACTGACACTGATTTAAATTATCAGCTTTTTTCCCCAATGTAATAAGTGACATGTTTACTCTTGAGTGTCTTACTTCTCTATTTACAGTGACCCGCAAGAATGTCACTTTGTGCTTTGCAGCTAAGAAACTCCCATAAGATTTCAGAGGCACGTAAAAGGTAACATCTGAAGTGTTTACTAAACTTGTTTAATATGTAAAACGTGTTGATCAGAAAAGACTTTCTTAGTAGGATTGGCTCTGGTAGCACTGCCAACACAATAAACTGATAATTTATGAAATATAGGCTGTGAATTGTGTAATGTACCATATGACATTGGAGAACACTGTCTAATGCTCTTTACAGTATTTTATCACAATACACTTTTCTAAGATACTGATTGTGATCCCAATTTTGCTGTTATCCATGGATAAGACAATGTTTATTTTTATTATCTCTTCAGCAGATTTTTTACCTCTTATTTTTAGGCAGTGACACTTTGACAGTGAGTGGAGTCTAACCAAGGTGGGCCTCTAGTGTAAAAGCTGCTGGGCAAAATGTACATTAAATGACAAACCCTGTTGAGGGGTATTTTTGAGCAGAAGAAAGGTGGAGTGGGTCTGGTGGGAGAAAGTAAACACAAGGAGAGCTGATATGCCAGATCACAGTGGAAGGGCAGCCTCACAGAGCCATCATCAAATGAGTCACAGAGCACAGGACATCTCCAACTCTGCAGCACCTCTGAAAGGAAATTACATCACAGCTTGATGAGAAGAAGAAAGCTTAAGAGGAAGAAACCCAAAATGTACACACAAACAAGACGTGCTGGAATAAGCACTAGTTTTTAATTCAAGAACATTAATTTTCCAACTGCATTTCTCAATTCAATGCCATGTTGTACTCCCTTCCAGCCCAATTCCCTTTGCCTGTAAGATTAAGTGGTGTTCTGCAAGTTCATGATCCCAAATGTACTGCTCCTCTCGTGAAAAAACATCTCTCCTTAGTAGTTAACATGAAGATTTTCACAGTTTGCAAGCGTGATTATTGGGGTCTCTTGTGCAGGTAGTCAGCAGGTGTCAAAACACCACAAATCCTTGCTACAAACTAGACAGTGTTGTAGAAACTACTTTAATTTGTAAAGCTGTTCTTTTAGGGAGATTTTATAGAATCTATGCTACAATAGCACAGTACACCCACATTCCAATACAGCTGCTCCTACAGTCAACAACCTTATTCTTGCCCCTCTGGCAGACATAATTACCTAATATTTGGGAGAATGACAGGGAAGGAAATCAGATGTATTTGATATGATTGTGTTTATTGCAGTGTCAATTTTTAAAAAATATTTTCCAGGTTAAAGCTTCTTTGTGAGATCACACTAATTTATTCCATCATCAACTCTATCTATTTTGGCAGATTTATGCTTCTCACATAAAACCATAGTCTAGCCAGTGCCTAAGTGCTTAATTTTCTTCGGTTGCAAGAGAAACTCATTATTTGTGAGGTAAATTTTGCTCCAGTTTTCCATCAGGTTGCTGGACCAGTTTATGGCATTTATTCCTTCAACTGTCACACTGCACAAAGAAATCTCATTGCTTTTTCTATTCCCCCAGAAGGAGGAAGACCTACTATGCCCTTCCACCTCAATGCCAGGTCCCCCAGGATCACCAACTACTGACATCCTTTTCTTGGGTTCATATAAGCATTTGCTGTTGCTTCTTAAATCCACAGTTGGGAAATTTGCGAGAGACTGGAACATGGCTCTTACAATGTTTTGGGATCAGGTGGAAGAATAAATCCTGCCTATTACCCACCTCAATACTGATTTCACCAGGTCTCTGGCAACTGACATAGTACCTACGTCAGAGCCTGTAGGTTGCAGCTCAGAGAGGAGGGACTGAGGTGCAAGCCCACTGCAGTAGCAGGCAGGTTTACGCACAGCTCACCTTGTCTCATTGGAGATACTTTTGTTCCTGTACTCAGGAAGAAAATGCCACACACAATCTGCACACGGAGCTGTCATGCAAACCAATGCGTTTTGCATCCTTAAGCAGGAATGGCTGTGCACCCCAGGGTGAAAGTGACAGGACGAGAGGACTTAGTCTTAAGCGGTGCCGGGGAGGTTTATGTTGGACTTTAGGAGAAATTTCTTAGTGGAAAGGGTGATTGGGTTTCAGAATGGGCTGTCCATGGTGGTAGCAGAATCACTGTCCTCAGAAGTGTTTAATGAAAGCCGGCACTTAGGTCGACAAGCAGGGCTTCAGTCATAGGTTGGATTCAATGATCGCAGAGGTCTTTTCCAACCTCATTGACTGTGGCTCTGAAACACCTTCTTCAGCAGCGAGTCTGACAGTAACATGCAGCTACAAAGACGAGGTCTGTAGGGTACACCATCTAGGCAAGGCCTCTCAGCAGCAGGCACTCGTGCCCCTCCTGCGGCCGTGCGGGCGCTCCCCGGCACCGCGGGAGCGCCGTGGAAGTGGCTCGGCCACGGCCCCACGCAGCGCTCCCACGCCGGCTGCCCAGCGCAGAGAAAGGACTACACCTCCCGGCGTGCCCCGCGGCCGCCACCGCGCGCGCCGTGCCGCCGCGCTTCCCCGTGACGTCACGACGCAGCAGCCAATCCCGGCGCGGCGAGCAGAGCTGCCGGCGTTCAAATCCTCCGCCTCCCCCGCCCGCCCCTCACCCAGCGGCCCCGGCGGCGGCGGCGCTGCTCCACTCCCCCGGCACCGCGCGGAGGGCACGGCAGGTGAGGGCGCGGCGGGGCGGCCACCGCTGTTACCGGCCGGGGAAAGGGAGGGCAGGTCAGGGCTGTGCGCCAGGCCAGGCGATCCCGCGGGGGGCGCTCCCGCGCGCAGGCCGGTGTCCCTCCTCGTGGGTGCGGGTCATGCGTGCCCGGCCCCCGCGGCGCCCCGCCCGCCATCCTGCTCTCCGCGTGGATCTCTGCCTGGGCATCGGCACCGCGTCCGCACGGGCGGTCGTGACGTGGGGAGCGGGTGGCGGTGTGGCCGGGCTCGGCTCTTCCCGCGGCGGGCAGAGAGGGGGCCCTCGCCGCCCCCCGGGGCTGGCTAGAGGGCTGTGGGCTGTCACCCCGCGCTGCAGTGCTCCTCTTGTTCGGCCAGCAGAGCGAGCTTCTCGGAGTACCGCAGGTGTCCGGGGTGTTGTCTGCTGGGGTGGGCACAGTGTTGCCGCTGCAGCACCACCGGCCTTCAAGAGGTATCCTTCTTCTTCATGCAGTCTTTAGGCAGTGAGGAAGCCTGTCTTCAGGCACTTCCAGATCTTGGTTTTATTTGCCAAACTAACTCCTCGATTTTATTTCTTTTTTTCCCCCCAAAACTTTCCCTGTAGAAGAACGAGCCGTGAAGAGACCTCTGGTAGGTGGATGGTTGGGTGTGGCTGACGTTTGCAATAAAATGTGTTCCAGGATGTGATGCTAGATTTGTGTGTTGAAGTTAAGTTACTTTCTTCACATTACACACGGTTGCATCTGTGTGTAATGTGAAGAAAGTAAAGGGAGGCTTTAAGGTAAAGAGAAGCCAAAGGTGTGAGTGCATCTATAATGAAGAATACCATAGTAGAACAGAAGTGATTTTAAAAAGTAAAGTTAATAATTGAACTAGGTGAGCAGACTGAGTTCTTTAGATCTCAACTTTTGTTCCTGTTGAGGGAAGTTTTCATGATCCTCTTTTTCTTCCTACTCAGTCTTGGATTGGCAGAGGTTGGGGGTGTCCATGAGTCTGGTAAAAGTGGAGTAAGTTATGTGAACATTTTTCTACTGGCAGCACCTAATTGAGAGGATAGTCATCCTAGGAAAGTGATGTTGATCAATCTTGGACACTTCCTGCCCCATCCCCACGTCCAAAAACAATATTGAAATTGATCACGCCTGAAGAGAAACCATGCTCCGGGAAAGCTGGAGGCTTCACAGCTGGGTGTCAGGAGGAAAACATGTATATGCAGCTTTTGTTTAGGGGTTTGTATAAAAACAGTGCTCTTGAGCTCAAAGAGCTACAAGAGTATGGAATCATTTCTAAGTCAGACAAGAATGGAGAGGAACCAGTTTTCAGTTGTAGGAGTGCAACTTCATCCCTTCTGACATCTGAAGTCTGTTTAAGTATGTTAGCTTCTAAGCATTAGTTGCATGTAGTCTTTTATCCAAGTGGAGGTACTGGGATAAGAAACATATTCTGTTTATCCTGCTGAATGCATGGAGGCCGGTTCTTTCACACAGTGATTAATATTCATTAAATAATGCTACTAGGCATGACTAGCTTCAAAGGCAAAATGTTAGCTAATTTATTGTCAGTGTAAGATCATCCTTTTTAATGTGTGACAAATGAGTGTGGGGCATCTGAAAGGAAAGAGCACCCAGAAACTTCAGATAGTTTTGTGTGCAGCACACAATGTTTTCACAACTCGGTGGTTCTGGAACTGTGCTGACAAGGGCACTACTGGGGATATTACTGAAAAGGAAGAACAGTTGTGTTCGTTCTAGCTTGCTTTGGAGAGCAGGGAAAGTGCAGCATGGACAATTAAAGGATGGGGCTTGAGGAGAGAGGAATGTTGCATTGTAATTGTTAGTGTTGTACAAAGTCATGTCTTAATGTGGCCTTAATCCATAGTTTTACATACTGTTTATTTTTTAATGTGTGACAATGCTATCAAAATCCAAGTCTCCTCAGAACTGGAAAAATTAACCCCATCTGACCAGTTGGCTCTGGAATGTTAATCTAGTCTAACTGTCCTAAGTGAGCTCTGGGGAAAGTGCTAATGACTGAAAACTCAAATAGCTCAGTAACAGAAAACACATTAGTGTTCAAATAAATATGGTTATTCATACAAGATTGTGTTGTACTTTGAGGGTGTTTTATGATGACAATTGTTTTTAATTGACAGCTCTCAAATTCTGGAGAAAGCAGGAAAATGGCATCAGAAGACATCACTAAGCTTGCAGAGTCACTTGCCAAAACTAAAGTGGGTGGGGGACAGTTGAGCTTCAAAGGCCAGAGCCTTAAACTGAACACAGCTGAAGATGGTAAGAGAAAATACCCTTGTGTTTGGCAAGTGTCTCCCTGAAGTTGTAAAATCTTGTGATAAACCTCCTGCTAATCATGCATGGACAAGATGTCATTATATCTGTAATGCAAGGGCCATGCAGCTGCTCCAGATAGAGGCATTTCCTTCCCCTTGGTACCCTACTTTGACCTGGTGCCCTGGCAGTGCTGCAGCTTCTGGAATTGGGGTTTGAGTCCCTGGTCTGTAATTCTTGTATTCCTGGTGTTCTGTTTAAATACTCTTGACAGTTGCTGTGCTTTAGAAGTCAGTATTCTTTTTAAAAACAGTTAAATAAGTGGATCACAGCTCTTGAAACGAGGCCTGCACAGAAGAATGGGCAGATAGGGTAGTCTGCTGCAATATTTCAGTTTCTTTCCAAATTCTAGCCTATTTGTTAGATTATTGCCTTGATTTTTTTTTTTTAGGGATGTCTCACTTGTTGGTGTATGCACATTTCACTATAAAAGTCTTACAGTTTCTGCTAATGAAGTAAATAGCAGGAGAAAATGTATATGCTCTTTGATCAATATTTCTGCCACTCTAAGAAAAACAGCATGCTTTTCAGAGATGTTATTTGCTCTAGTGCCTACTTTTTTATACTAATTTACTTTTTTATAGGTCATTTTATTAGTACAAAGGCACTGAACTATGGGGAAAGGCTTTTGAGTTTGGGAATGATAACAAGTGCCTCTTGACAGGGGAAGCTCTGCAGCTTTCTCTTCTGCCTTGCATAGGATTACTCTGGAGTTAAATCTTTCTACCCTGACGTGTTTGCTAAACAGACACCTACTGAAGTTTTGCCAGTCACTGGGAACTTTTTCCTGTTGATGTGGCACCAATTCCCACCAGCTTTTAACTTAGTCTTTGCACCTTTATAGGCATATGCACTCTAGCTCCTAAACCATATGCTGAATGGCAGAGGAATTTTATTTGGGAAGTGAGGAAAGTTGCTTTTGCAAATAGGAGGATGGCTATCAAAACGGAACTAAGAATGAATTATGAGAAGGCAGGGTAGGGGATAGAGAATGTTCTCTCTAGTGACCTGACACTTTAGTTCTGTTCCCATTGCTGTTTCAGAATTCTTTCACATAATGTTGTTCAGCTGATTTTGCTAAATGATGAGTTGAGCAAGTATTGCTGGATCAGAGGGTTAATGTGGTACTCCAGATGATGGTTAAAAGGTTAACTAAATTATCTGCTTTTGCAGCTGAAGAAGTGATCAAGCAAATTGAAGAGTTTGATGGCCTGGAAGCCTTGCGCCTGGAAGGCAACACAGTAGGTGTGGAAGCTGCAAAGGTCATTGCCAAAGCCTTGGAGAAGAAATATGAGCTCAAGGTAAGATCCCCAAGCAGGGAATAGTCAAGGGAGAGAAGTAATGTAGAAATACTGAAGGTCTGTCTAGGGTCTTTCTGCAGAAGCCTGCCTTGAGTTATCCATGAAGCTTGCTTGGTGGTAGCTTCCAGTAGGAAGGACAACCATATGAAAATACAGCATAACTTGAGGACTTAGGATAGTGGGAACAGCGTCTGCATTCATAACTTCCTGCTTAGAAGGCTTCCAATCTTAAAGCTGGGAGGCTGTGTGAGGAAGAGCCTCTCTGGAGAGGCAGCATCTGTAAACAAAGAGCCATCGCAACAAAACAGAAGTTCTAATGGAAAAGCTGGGTCAGATCTTCAGACAATGTCTGACTAGGGAGAAAACAATGGAGGAAATGCAGCAGGAGGTTGATCTGTGCCCAAGCTGTGTTTCTCTATTATTGCTCTAGCCTAATGTTAAGGGGATGCTGTGCTGCTGGAGACACTGTCTCTCAAAGGAGAGTGCTATGAGACACTTATACACATTAATCACCCGAGTGTGGCTTTTCAGGCAAGTTCAGATTGTTGAGCTCCATACCTTAGTAAAATCTGCATTCCTGATGTATCCTTCAGTTTCCTGTTCCTTTTTTTTTTGTGGCAATTTTCTCAGCAGAATTTCAGGTTGAATACAAGCAAGAAATCTTGTATTTTATTATTTGTGGTGTTTGTTTCGATGACTTTGTCCTTGCAGGTGAAGTGATGTTAACACTAGTTCTTGTAGCTCTTTAGTGGTCAAATGACTATCAACTGACAAGCCCTGGGAAGGGAGACAGCATTAAGCTGTCCCCAGTGATGTAATGCAGCTTGTATGTGTAAATCTTTAAAACAATTGTGTTGACCTAACTATTGTAGTGGTTTCTATCTGTATGTTTCTTATTTTAGAGGTGTCATTGGAGTGACATGTTTACAGGGAGGCTAAGGTCTGAGATCCCCCCTGCTCTGGTGAGTAAAAACAGATCTGAGACTTCTGACTAATGCAACCTCTTTTCTCACCTGTCATGTTTTTTGTAGGAGTATGTTTTTTGGTACAGAGCTCATCCTTTTCTGTGCTGTTAACACTAAATGCCTCAGAATAGGTAAGCAAATCTTTGTTCCTCCTGTATGAGGTGGAGAATAGTTGATTAAAGGATAAATGCAAGTCCATGCTAGTGAAGGCGCTTGTCACTGGAGAATACATCTTCATGATCCAATAGATAAAATGTGAGCTCAGCTTTCTAAATAAATCGGATGCCATATCTTTCAAGACTGTTGCAGAGCTGGTTTCCTTGAGTCCTGTGAAACAAGAATGTGGAAAAACTCAACATGATGAAAACAATATTTCTTTCAGCAGTGTAGAGGGGAGAAAACCACTTTAAAAATTGTATTTGACTTTAAAGGGATGGGATAATATCTTGGTAACTGCATTATGGCTATTTTTATCTTAATTTACACAATTTCCTCTCTGGATTGAGCTGTAAAGTTTCATTTCCCCGTGCTGCTTTGCAGAATGCCTTCAAAGTGGAATTCGTATTGGAGAATCACTGTCATACCTAGACACTGCAGTGATGCTGTCACTGGAAGTTAATGCATTCCCTCCCACCCACTGCCATCTGTCTCCTTGCAGATCTCTTTGGGGGATGCACTCATAACTGCTGGAGCCCAGCTGGTGGAGCTGGACCTGAGTGACAATGCCTTTGGGCCAGATGGTGTGCGTGGCTTTGAGGTTTTGCTGAAGAGCCCTGCATGCTACACTCTACAGGAACTCAAGCTCAACAACTGTGGCATGGGCATTGGTGGTGGCAAGGTCAGTGTTGTCCCCTTTTTGGGAATGAGGTCAGAGCCAGAATTTGATTTCACACTGCCCTACACAGTGGCACAGAATGATTGCGATTGGAAGGGATCTTTGGTGGTTGTCAATTCTTCTCAAGGCAACCACACCAGATTCTTCAGGCTTGTGTCAAGTCATGTTTTGAATATAGACTTCACTAGCTCCATGAATAGTCTATCCCAGTGTTTAATAACCCTCACAGTAAAAAAAAAAAGGAGTTTGTCTTTCAATAGTATTTTCTATGCATTAGTTTGTGTGCAGTTATGTCTGGCTCTACCTTTATGCCACCTTCACCCCTTCCCCCTTGTTCTGGCTTTGTTTACATGTGGATAATATCTCCCCCAGAGCCTTCTCTTTTCCAGCCTTAATAATCCCAGCTTTCAGCTTTCTCCTTGTGAGTAAAATTTTCTAGTTCTTTAATCAACCTTGTGACCTTTTGCTGGACTCATCTCACTATGTCCATGTAGGATCCTGGATCTGGACACAGTACTCAGATGCATTTCACAGGGCTGAGTAGAGAAGGATCACTGACTTGCTGTCAGTGCTTTTCCCAAGGCAGCTGTAGACTTGCTTTGCTGCAAATGCATATTGCTTGCTCATAGTCAACTTCCTACATGAAGTTTTCTCTCCATGTGCAGGACTGCACATTTCCTTTTAAACTTAATGAGATTCTTGTTGGCCTGTTTCTATAGTCTAAGACCCCACCTCCCTACATGTTTTTGTGGACAAATTTCAAAAATAAGTATGGAAAGCTCACCTGTTTTTCCAAGTTAGTAAGACAGTTCTATCCTAAACATTAGATTCCACGTCAGGAGCGCTAGTAGCGTTGGATTTGAGTGAGCAGTATTGTCAAGCCTAGTACTGAAGGGAGTGCCTGTTGGATGAAACAGAAAACTGGGAGTAACTGTTATTGCTAAGAACCTATGTGTTTGCCTGTTTAGGAACCCAATGTTCTCAATGACTTGGTGTGTTGTGTTGCAAAATTACCCTTTCTTGCCGAAGACCATAGTGTACAAGTGTCACAGGGACAGACAACTTTGTGTACCCTACTGTAGAAACAGATACATTTCAGTGTTGACCAAAGTATTCCTTCAGGTGGATCTATGGAACACAGTTGAATTTCTTTAGAACAAGATGTTGAGATAGTATAAACTACTTGTTTTATCTTTAGATATTGGCAGCTGCTCTGAAAGAGTGTCACAGGAAATCAAGTGCCCAGGGCAAGCCTCTTGCTTTGAAGATATTTGTGGCTGGCAGAAATCGTCTAGAGAATGATGGTGCCACTGCTCTGGCTGAAGCCTTTGGGGTGAGTACCAAACCAGATCTTCTTGACAGCAAATTGGAGCAGGGGATAGGAGTCAGTGCTAGTGTTAAAAGATAATGCACACAGAGTTTGCCTCAGCTTGGAGGCAGGAGCTGGTGGTTGGTTCACTGAAGTCCTGATGTTGCTGCTGAAACTAGAGTCTTCAATGAGTGGAATTATGCTTGATGACTGTTTATATGACCTAGATTTCCAAACTTGTAACTGGTGGCTGTGTAAAGTAGTTACTTGGGAGAAACAGTCATCTTCTGAATAATTTAATAGTAGTCTTATGCCTTCCCTCTGTGCTAGTGGATGTTATCTGGCACTGGGTTAGGTGTACCAGGTGACCTCTTGAGTACTGCTTTGCCTAGTTGTTCAGTCGTCTGGCAAAAGCAACCTAGTGCTTTTTCTAGGATCATCTGGTCAGGGCTCAAAGTGCTGCCTAGCTTTCTCTAGCTGTCACTGGCTCACCTGCACTTCTGTTGGAGGAGGAGGATTCACTGCCGTTGGGGCCACTTGATTCCCTTTGCTCAATTGCTGCTGGAAGTGACTTCCAAATTATAATATGTATTGTCAGTTATTTTAACAGTCATACTACAGGTTGGCTATCTTTTCCTAAAGAAGTGTCTGGATGTGATTTTTGACTAATCAGTGTCATGGCAAGAATAAGGGCTTCTTAAATACTTGAGCTGCATAATAAAGTGATTAATGGAGAATTCAGATGGAATGGCACTGCTAAAATGGGATTAATTACTGTATTGTGATATGTTGGTTAGTCCAGAAACAATGCTCATAACTATCTTTCTCACCTTTGTTTCTGGAATCATGGCAAAATGTAGATATTAAATAGAAAAATAACCATATCCAGTGATGTTCTGTGGTCTGTTTGTGTTGTTGAATCACAGGTGAAGAACTCTTAAGTTATCTAGAGTAGGCATACTAGGAGGATGATACTTGTGGCTCTTTAAATCGGTGCTTTATGTTAATCTGACACTTGACATTGAGCCTGGAGTTTCACTTATTTGTGACATAATTGCTGGTAAAACATTCTCTATAGAAGAACTGATGAAGTTTTGAAACTCAAACAATTTTAAGCAAATTCTAAAGAGTAGAGCAATATACTCCTGAGTTAGAGTATATCTTCTAACAGATTTTTTTTTTCTATCTGCATCCTTTCCCAGATCATAGGGACTCTAGAAGAGGTCCACATGCCTCAGAATGGAATTAACCATCCTGGCATAACAGCATTGGCACATGCCTTTGCTATCAACCCACTGCTTAAAGTTATAAACTTGAATGACAACACTTTCACCGAGAAAGGAGCTGTGGCCATGGCAGAGGTGAGTTGTTTTAAGCAGTTGCCTTGGGTTTTGTCTAAAGTCTGGCTAGCTTTGGCTCCTTTGGGTCAGTGGAACCACATATCAAGATGCAGTGGGAAAGATGAAATTCCAGAAGTTGTAGGACTTTCATCTGCTTGCATGTGTATATCAAATCTGTGCTGTCCTGCTCTGCAGACTCTGAAGGCACTTCGGCAGATTGAAGTGATCAACTTTGGAGACTGCCTTGTGCGTTCCAAGGGTGCTGTTGCCATTGCTGATGCTGTTAAAGAAGGGCTTCATAAGTTAAAGGTATTGTGTTCATGCTATCCATCTCTTTTTGAAAAATACAAGTTTTCCACTTTGTGTTTTTTCTGCCTATTCTCCTACTGATTAACTACTGATTAAAGTGGGATTCATGTCAGTGCAGGCTGTGTGTGCCCACCTGAAAAGCAGTGTGCTATGTTGTAGATCAGTGACATCACCACATCTAGCTAGGGCTCTTCTGCACTTAGGCATATCAGTGATCTGTTTAGTTTCTACTTAATGTTTTGAAGCAATTGGTTCAATTCAGCAAGTGCTGTTCAGGAAATCTGATAATGGAAGTACCTGCTTTTAGAACTTCTCGGAGCATTGTGAGTGGGAACTGACCTGTCTCTCTTCATGAACAGCTTGTGATCTCTTCAGCATTTCATAGTTCACACAGCTAGTGCTGTGTCTGTGTTAGTGTCTATCAAAGGTCCAAATATTTTTAGTTTTTTTGTCAGTACTGCAGCTTCAGTATTTGCACAGGACTTGAATTTGACAACATTCTATACAGACTGAAGTCAAGTAAATGTGAGTAAACTAGGATCTCTAGAAACTCCTGCTGTGAGTTGTAACTGTACTAGACAGATGCTGAACATGTAATTCCTAATCTTAGTCAAATACAAAAATTCTAGTATCTGTGTATATGAACTGGTACAGAAAGAAATAGGTGCTTTGTGGTGTGAAATCCCTTGCTTTGAGCTTCTGCTGGTTCTACTGAAACTTATATCTGAATCTCTCAGGACAACTTAAGTAATGGGGATATTGAGCTGAACAGTCGGGAGTTAAATTCTTTTTTCCAGAGCAGAAACGGTTAAGGAAGGGTAGCATGAAGCAATTGCAGCTGATTCATTCTGTTCAAGGACTGCTCCCCTTCTGCTGTTAATATTAAATCCCTTCTCAGGAAGGGATTGAGCACAATGTGTAGTGGTGGGGGATGGTGCCTGGCTGTTGAATAACTTTACTCTTACTGATCTGTCCACATGGTTTCTCTGTTGGCTGTGTTTATCAGAAGTAGTACCACTCATGGCTTGTCTTTTGAAGGCCTTAACTTGCAACTGAAATGTCAAAGACAAATGAGTAGTCTATTTAGTACAGTAGCTATCTTCAGGTAGACTTCCTGGAGTGTGAGTTGTGCAGTGCTCTTGTGACCCTTGATAAGTGAAGATCTCCAGTCAGCTGTTCATTAAGGATTGAAGTGTCTGTTACCTTTTAGGTGAGCAGTGGTTGCTAGGCATTTTAAAATGGCTACCTCTAATAGTGCTGCTCTTAACACTAGTGTTTCAAAAATTCCCCTTTCGGGTATGAGGTGGGAGTATGGCTCANTTTTTTTTTTTAGTTAAAAATACTCTTTTGCTGAGAGCATTTTCAAATGAGCGCATGAAATTTATGGGGATGATAGATGTTAATAGGAATTCTGCAAACAGATGTTCTTCTGATTCTTAGGAACTGAATTTGTCTTTCTGTGAGATCAAACGAGATGCTGCTCTAACTGTTGCTGAAGCTATTGAAGATAAGGCAGAGTTGGAGAAGTTGGATCTCAATGGTATGTTTGTTAAATCAAAGTATCTCTTGCTTGATTCCAGTGAGAAACAACAAGGAAGAATGTTGACAGAATCACATTCTATCTAGTCTTGCACTTGTCAGCAATTAGAACAGATACTTGGAGTAGCTGAACTTGCATGACCCTGGGACAGGAAGCAGTTCATTCCTGAAAGTTTTCTTAAACCATTAACTTGGTTAATTGTTAAGCATTTTTGGTACATCTTTTAAGGTAGAAAGATTAAATTGATATCCATACCTGTTTTCAGTAAAACTTTTTAATGATTCAGTACTGTCTCAGGTACTTCATACTTGTAAACAAAAACCTTTGTGTGTATCTGCAGATGAGTTGGCTTTTGCTGTTCATGCCTTGGGTCACTGCATTTCACTGGTGCTCTGTATCCTTGTTTTAGAATCACTGAGAGCAAGAGCTATTTATAGAACTAACAGGAAGTCTCTCAAACCCACTCTGAAAAATTAGCGTTTCTTTGTCTTTAACCATTATGTAATGCTACTGAAACTTGTTTAACTGTGTATTTCTGTCTGATAACTGCAGTCTGTGTGGTCTGAGATGTTGTGGAGAAGTATCATATAGCTGTTTGATTTTTCAGAAACAAGAGATAGACAAGAATATACAGCTAAAGCCTTAAGAACAAACCTATGTGCTTCTGTTAAGTCTACTCCTTTTCCTCTATCAATTCAGGTAACTGTCTGGGAGAAGAGGTATGTGAGCAACTCCATGAGATCCTTGAAGGCTTCAATATGGCATCTGTGCTGGGATCTTTGAGGTAGGCACAAACTTTCTGACAATTTTCATCAACACCTATTGCCTATCTTGTTTTAAAATAGGAGTTCTGTGATTGCTGATGGATGTTGGTCTGAGTGTGGAGCACATCAAAGGGATTCCATAAGCAGGATATGCCTTGTGTCTTGTTTCTGTTGATGGACTTGCTTTTGTGTTAGCTGTTGACTGTGTTCCTTAGTCTTTTCTTGCCTTGCTGTTGGCAACTGGGTGACAGAAGCCTGAGAGTCCTCTTGGTCTGTTTTAGGTGAGATGTGCTTCTTCCAGTAAGACTTGAGGAGAGGCTGCTCTTTTGTTCTTGAAAAAATATTTTTGGTGCCATTATATAGGAATTACAAGTGTGTAATTAACTTGTAATGCTCAAACCCTAGTGATGATGAAGGGGAGGAGGATGATGATGAAGAGGAGGAAGATGAAGATGAAGAGGAGGAAGAGGAACAGCAACAGCTTAAGGAGAGAGAAGAGGAAGAACAGGAGTCATTGACTCCTAAGAAAATAATTGATTCACAGGTAAGCTTACTTCCAGATGAATTCCTATTTCCTCAGCTGGAGGAGAGTAAAGGAGGAAATGAGATCTGGAGTGAGTCTGAGCTTGAAGTGCTGGCAGACAATCACATTCCTGTGTGGGCTGGCACTGCTGTAATAGGGAGAACATTCAGGAAATAATAAAAAAAAAAAATGATTACTTGAAAATGGTTCTTGTTAAGTGTCTGCGTGTACATATGGATGGAGGGAAAGGCTGATGAGTGGCTGTAGCAACACACAGGTAGAAAGCCTTCCCATATTCAGAAAGGGGTGGGAACTTTGTACATGCAGTGCCCTGTAGTCGTGCCAGCGTATTCTGGCTGTTACAACTCTGAGCTCATGTCTGCCTCAAACAATTTTCAAACAGAACAGATTCTGACCTGATGTAGCTGTGTCCTGACTTGTCTCATGTGCTGTTGATGAACCAATTTCTTCCAAGAATGAACTTGATGTATTCTGCCTGTTTCAGGCTTCAACTCCAGTGCAGTCTCCTCCTGTGGATGTTGCCACATTCCTTGCTTTCCCATCACCGGAGAAGCTGCTGCGACTAGGACCAAAGTGCTCTGTGCTAATAGCTCAGCAGGTAGGTGACAGTCATCTGTGCTTGACTTTTCTGTCAGAATCATTTAGTCCCCAGAGATGATAGCCTTATCTTGAGACCTAGATTTGCATCTTCTCTCCGGTCATCCCAAGGAGCCTTATCAAAGCAGATGATGCAGTTAATGCTTATACTGGCATCAGAGCTTCTGCATAGAGTAATTTTGTGGTATGGCCAAGGCAAAGCTGTTGTCAGTCAGCTGATGGCTGTAATTCTTGCCACAGTCCTCGCAGAACCCACCCATATTATGTAGGTGGTAAGCAGTGATGTGATTTTTCATTTCTTCTTTCTTTCAGACAGATACATCTGATGTAGAGAAAGTAGTTGCAACTCTCCTAAGGATATCCTCGGTCTTCAAAGATGAAGCCCCAGTGAAAACAGCAGTGCATGAAACAACAGGTGACTGGGCCATTCTTCACTTTGTGGTTGTGGTTGTGACCTGCTCCAGTGCCAAGGGCACCACAGCAATGTGGGCTGGGCCATTGGGCCTTTTTGTCCCTGGCAGGTAACAAAGTACTGAGCTGTGCCACACTGTTGTGTGAAGTGAAGGCAGAGATTCTCTCTGAACTTATCATATCTTGTACTGCCAAAGCTTGGCAATGATTTTCTGTTGTAGCTGCTGTCATAGTGGACCGTTGCTGCCCTTACAGCATCTCCTTGATGCCAGGCTGTCTATAGTCAGTAGTTCTGACCTATGTTCCAAAGTTAGTGCCTTTTTCAAGGCTGTTTTTTTAGAAAGTATTTTGTAGTAATGAGCCTTCCCATTTCAGTATAACAAGAATGTAAAGAGACCTCCTGGTTGATGTCTTTTTATCAGTCTGAAATATCTGTAGTTTTTTCAGGAGGCAAAGGCTTCCAACATGGACCAGGGCACAGAAATTAATATTCAGACAAGGGACTGTTCCTCACAGTATGTTGTGGAGCAGTAATTTGGGTTAGGCTTGGTTGCTGTGTGGACTAATGGTTTTATCCCTTTATGTTCTTGCTTGAAAACGGGAATTTCCAAACAATCCTAGACATTTGAACACTGTGCTTCATCTTTTTCAAATGCCTATATGTGAGCTATCTATCAGTGTGCAAAACAACTGAATCAATTGTTTTTAAGACCATTTTAAGTGATGTACTGCAAACAAATGTGTATTTTCCTAGTTTGGAATGTCTTTCTTTGGAATACATAGACTTGGGGAAACTGTTAGCTGTTGTCTGTAAAACAGTAACATAGTTCTCTATTGTTGGTTATGGGTCCAGTCAATGAAGAAGTCAATTGGCACCTCATTGAGCTAGTGCACCTTGGGTCATGCCCACTATTACTCATCTCAAAAACAAAGGAATATAAGATATTACTGTTATCTGAAGTGTGCTGCTTATATGCATTTATGTCTATTCCTGCTTCTTCAGGAAAGATAGAACCTAGCAATTACTTCACTTCCTTGAAAGTAACCATCAGCTGAGTGTTATCAGCCCCAGTTAATATCTGGCAGTGGTCTACAGCTACTCTAGTGAATTCTGCCCATTCTAAGAAACCAGAATGGTCAGAGGTCAAGAAACAGGTGCCTCACCTGCCTTGCAGACATGAGAGGTTAAAGCACTGGTTTGCCCATCATTTGTGGCAGAGTATTGATCCTGAGGGAACCCAGAAAACAACTGAAAAAGTTTTCTCATTATGTTTTCATTCCTTGTGGATTCAAACAAAAGGTGAATTCTTGCTGGCCTGTAAAAAGTCAAGGCCCTGACTTGGTGCTCTAGTTCATCTGATGATATCTATATGCATGCATGCTCAAATGTATTGAGCAGAGCATCTGGTGCTGCACAGGACTGAGGTCGAATTGTATCTGAAACTTGGCATTGTGAGAATTTTGGTGTGGGTTTTGTGTGTTGTGTTGGATTTTTTTTTTATAGCTTGGGTTTTTCTTCCACCTACTTAAGGATGGGAGGGTTTTCTATCTGAGTGTTTCAGAGGTTATATATAGTCCTTGCAGGGGCAACTGAAATCTTAACAGATACATCTCAGAACTCCTTTAACAGCTAATATTCCCTGAGTTTCTGTATGATCAATCCTTAATCTTAAAATCCAAAAGTGTCCTTTCTCAGTATTTCTTAATATAATGTGCTTATTTCTTTTTAGATGCCTTGATGAAAAAAGCCTTCAGTTCTGCCACATTTAATTCAGATGCATTCATCACAAACCTCTTGGTCCACATGGGATTACTTAAGGTGAGAAAGGAGGAAAGAGTTAAGTTATGGTCTGTTTAGGTCACTGAAGACCAGACTGGCTGGGTTTTGGGTAATTCCGTTACCATGGAAGCAGCTGAGTGCTTGTGCATGCCTGATGCCCAGGGACAATGGAAGTCTGCAGGTCCAGCAGAAACTGCAGATTGCAAGGTTGTATTAGGATGAAGGATGTGCCACTTCGTTTTACATCTTCTGCTTAATGTGCTCTGCATTCTCAGTCATCCCCTAAAGGTAGGAAGGGTCAGGTAAGGCAGTAGTGCTGCTGCTGGACTCTGGTGTCTATAAAAAAAAGTCCAGGAGTCTAACCTACAACATTAATAGTTAATCTACATTATTATTAGTCCTTTAGGGCATTCCTTGATAGCACAGCTCAAAAATGAGTATCTGGCTATTTATGCCAGACCAGTAGTGTTCAACTTCATGCTTTGCCAAATGCAAATGTGAAATATGTAGCTACAAGGAATAAACTTTATAGTGAGAAAAGATGGTCAGGAAGAAACATGCCAATTATATTGGAATACTGGTAGCTTTACTTTGAGGTGACTGGGGAGATGTTCTGTCTGCAAATGTAAACACCTTTGCCTACCTGTGCTACAGGGGTTAGTTTCTCACTGCCTCAAGACTTGGCAGCTGAGAATGGAAACTTAGACCAAGACAATTTTAAACTACAGAGTATCCATAATCTGTTATAGCAACCTGCTATTAAACAGGTTTATCAAAGTCCATCTGGTAATACCCATCTTGGGGTACAGACAGCTGTTGACATGTATGACTGTATCTTAATTTCCTAAAAGTCAGTTTAGCTTCTCCCTGTGTTTATTGTATACTGGACCAATGCTGAGCTTCCTGCTTCTCAGAAAGGTCAGCAGAACTTGAGGTGGTTTTTTGTTCTGCAGGATGCCTATTGTGGGGACTGGCACCTACCTGTGACCCATACAGAAAGTAGCAAAGAACCATGAGGCATGAGGGATAGACTTGTGCTCCAGGAGACTTCTTTCAGGCCAGGAAGTGGCGTTGGTAGTAAATCCTTTGAGGATCAGCCAGTTGCCTGTGATATGCCTAATTGATTAACGGTCCATGATATGCAGAGAGGGAGTGCCCTCCATTTTCAGTCCTGTGTAGCTGGAAGCACATGAGCAACATCACTCCATGGTCATACACTTAGGAACACAGGTCCAGATCCTGTCTGCAGAGTGAAAAGTTTTGTTGAAATGGCAGCAGAGAAATGGAAAAAAATGTAAGAGTCAGGACATGTAGGTTAGCATCACATTAGGAGGAAGAATATGCACCCTGTAAGCAGGGGGGGTGACAATTGGCTTTATAAACAGTTGAAAGACTGGTTTTGTGAATACTGCATCAAGTTCTGGAGAAAGGCTGTCAAAGAGCTGGAGATGGTACAAAAGTGAGCAACAGAATGATACAAGAAAAACCTGGTAAGGCAACTGAATTCTTTATGGATTGAAATCTGCTGAAATTCCACTGGAGAACACTTTGACTCAGGGCATCCAAGATGATTTGTCTGTTTCACTTACAGGTTCACTGCTTTCTTTTCCCTGTTACTACTGCTGTCAATTGCTAAGTGCTAGAATACTCTCAATAACTTTGTTTCAGCTGCTAGGAGACTATGGGTTTGGGTTAGGTTGTGGAACATTGCACTTCATCTAGTGACCAGTTTTCTCTGCCACAGTGTGTGGGCACACTTCATTCAACAGAGAATATCAGTGCTTCTGTAAATTACGGTGGCTTAGATCAAATTGTGATTGTCTGATTTCTGACTTCATCTTCTTGTCTGTTTTCATCTTCTTGTCTGTTTCTCAGAGTGAAGAGAAGATCAAAGCTGTTCCAAGCCTCTATGGTATTCTTATGACCTTGAACCATATGGTGCAACAGGATTATTTCCCTAAATCCCTGGCTCCAGTTCTCTCTGCTTTTGTCACAAAGTGAGTATTGTACTTGTCATGCAGTTTTCTCCACGGGAGCTCGAGGGAAACTGAGTGTTAATAGCTACACATAAGTTGTTCTGATAAAGCCCACTAGGTATCTGTTCTGAAATTGAAGATTGATAGCTTAGTGGGCCTCTTCTTTTATCTTGTTTACTCCAGTATGTGATGTTAGGAGTGGAAAAAGAAAGGAAAATAATTTGATCCTAAAGACAGAATAGTAGGAAGTTGGCTTTGCAATGAAGTGGCTCTGAAGCAGATACTGCTAATGCCTGTCACAGAAGAGGTGTTTTGAGCCTAAGGAAACCTGCTGGGTTTCTGGCCACTGCTTGAGTGAACTGTGAGTACACAGGCTCTAACTATGCCTTCCAAATCATCTGTCTCACTGTGAGGGTCAGCAGAGCTGTACCAGAATTGCCATGCTGTGTGGCACTGAATACCAGCAGATGAAAACACTGCAAAACACAAAGACTGAATTTGTTTCTAAATGAAACTTCCTACTGTGCCAGCAACAAGGCTAGTGATTTTTCTGAGAACTAAATTGGGAACATAAGTATCAAAGAGACTGCCTTCACTGCCTGCCTGTATTTAATGTTATTTCCACCATAGGTATAGAATCAATCCCTGCCCCCACCAGCTTTAACTCCTTTAACATATTGAATGGCTATGAAAGCCATATCTTTTGGATTAAATCAGTGTGATCTTCAGCATTGTTGACACTTGAGGAAAAAATTGCAAACCACCAAATAGACCTTCCTTCAGGAGAGGAAGGATTACATGCTACTATTCAGCATCCAAGAGGAGAAGCAGTCTAAAAATGTGATTTTAGGCAATACCAGTGAAGGTCTGAAATACCTTTGGAGCTTGGTGGCTGTTTGGCTCATATGCCATGTAGGGTGAGGGCAGCTTTTGAACAGGTTCCAGAAGGAGGCTTAAGCCTTCCTGAATTTCATGGTGTATGGGTTATATGCAGATGCTTAGGATCTCTTGCTGATGGAAAGTAAAGGCATTAGATACTTGGTAGTCAGAATGAAACATGGGCAATATGAATGCAGTCAAGTGTTGGTAGTCTGTCTTGATTCTACTGGGCTTGGAAGCTGGCCACTTGTGCTAGGGGAAAAGAGTTTTTCCAAGCATTAGTGTGGCTGAAGCTATCAAAGCTGATACATGATAGTGGTTTGTGCCCATAACCACCAGCCATGCTGTCAGTTTTGGAAAAATACTCTTATCACATGTGCAAATACTAACCTAGAGGCCCGTTCTGTGGTGTCTTCTTTGTCTTTGATCAAGTTAAGAGTTAGGCAGTTACAAGCCAATGACCATATGCTTTACCAATTGAACAAAAATACTTCCAGCTCAGTCGTTGTAGGTTTAAGCAAGAAGTATCAGGACTTGCCACGTGAAGTTATCCAGGCAGATCACTGGATTTCTGCTATTTTCTACACTTGCTTGTCGATCAAGTCCCCAATCCTCAAAACAGAATTTATATTGCTGGAAGCTGAAAATACAGTAAAGTATATTTTAAAATATAATGCCTCAGTTCAAGGCATTTGGCTGTTCTAATTGTTGGTCAGGTACCAGTGCCTAGAGCAGCCTCTTAACTCGATGTGTCCTTCTAAACAAATTTTGCTCACAGAAGGCACTTGTCCTGCCTCTCCCAGTAAATGTTTTTCAGCTGTATATGATGCTCTATGTAAATTCATCCATCAATAAAAATCTCATTAAATCCAGAGCCAGCATTTCACTTCAAGTACAAGAGGAGAGTCTCTTTGAAAGTAAGATTGTTCAAAGGTTCTGTAGAAGCTGAGTGAGAGCCAAGAACCTCTCTGTTAGAAGGCAGATCTGTCTGCCTGTCTTGGGTGCTAATGCCAAGCCTGCAGTGTCTGGTACTATTAAGTTCTTGGAGCTGAAGCTTTCTGATTTGCAAACCCCTCTTGCAGGGTGTGTTATAGGGGAACTTGTGTCCTGTGCAGCATAAGGAAGTCCATACTGTATGAAAGCAATATACCTTTGTTTTTTGTAAACATGCATTTCTTTAAATGCTTGCTGTAAGGGAGCAAGGGGGCTCTTAAATCCTTATACAAGTAAATGTAAACAGTTCAAGAATCACACAGTCCAGTTAAAACAGCCTGTTGTGGTTTAATCCCAGCTGCCAGCTATACTCTGCACAGCCACTTCCTCCCTGCCAGTGGAATGGGGAAGAGAAGTAGAAAAGTGAGAAAACTAGTGCATGCCATAAAGACAGGTTAATAGGTAAAAGCTGCATGTGCAAGCAAAGCAAAACAATGAATTCATTCACCACTTCAGCCATCTCTAGGAAAGGATGACTCCATGTGTATCCTCTTCCTTCTGCTTTTTATGCTGAGCATGATGCCATGTGGTATGGAATATCCTTTTGGACAGTTGGGGTCAGCTGTCCTGGCTGTGTATTCTTTCAGGTTCTTGTGCACCCCCAGCCTATTCACTGGTGGGGTGATGTGAGAAACAAAGGCATTGGCACTGTCTTAGTACTGCTCAGCAGTGACTGAAACATCCCTCTTATCAACACTGTTTCCTGCACAAATTCAAAACACAGCCCATGTCAGCTACTGTGAGGACAATTAACTCTATCCCAGCCACAACCAACACACAGCTGCTCTATTAACTTCCACACCTGATCTCTTGGAATTCTCTCCAGAACTCAGCTAGGTTCTGTTTCTGCAACAAATCTCTTTCTACTCTGTCAAACCCATGATTCCTTCACTTGCAGAAAATAGCATTTGTGCTATTTTTTAGTTTTTTTTTCCTTTTGGGTTGCAGTTACCTCTTCTGAGCTTCTAGAGCTGTGAAATTCTTGTAGCTGCCTAGGCTAGAGCTCTGCTGCCTTTTGCTGCAAGGGACTTCTGGAGTAGTCATTTGCCTCCTTTCTTTTGTGACAATTTGATGATGTAGGGAATATTCTCTATTCAATAATTATACAATTATGCATGCAGGCTGTAATCAGCATCCATCTTACTCTGCTGCTGTCAGGTCTCACTCTGTGGTTTGTTTTTGGTGGGTTTTTTTATTTTATTTTTTTTTATTTTATTTTTTTTTTGTTTTATTTTTTTTTGTACACAAGAGGGTGCTGTGAATCCACATGTGATTTTTCTGTAATTTTTTAGGTGGAAACACTAGTATGTGGATGCCTGCCTGCCCTCTTGTGACTTGCTGGAGGTGGTTGGGGTTTTGTTTGGTGGGGGTGTTTCTTGAGGTTTTTTTTATGCTGCTCTTCGCTGTGAATTGCAGCACATCACTGGCCTCTTTAAACAGTCTGTAGTGCAGAGTGGCAGGCAGTTTAACTCCACAGCAAGTAAGGAAGCTTATAGTATTAGAGGCGGCCTGGTGTTAGTGGAGGCTGAGTGAGTTTGGCTGTGATCAGCATCAGCAGTTCAGGTTCTCTTATTTCCAAAAATGAGCATCTGCCTGGATGGAGCCAGGCTGCTCATTGCAAATATGGCTGTGTCTTCCAGAGAGGATGGCTGAAATAGCTCACCCAGCCACTTGGAAGATAAACCCAAGCTGTAGTTCTGGGACACTGTGTTCAGTGTGGGGCACTGAATGGCTCTTGAGGGAATAAAAAGGGTTAAGTCCTCTCCAGGATGTGGTTCTGTTAACACTGGAGCACACATGGAGTGCTGCACTGAACAACCTCTGCAGCTATTATTCGTGTGCTCTAAACCCAGAGGTGAACTCCTTGCTCCTTCCTAGGTATTTGTTCTTTATTTCAGCTCACCCTTCTATGCCAAATTGAGTAGGTTTCACTGCTCTTTGTTGTTAAAGGTTATTTTGCCGGGGTGGGATGAGAGAGAGGTAAAACTTAATGATTTCCACTGTTCTGAGAATGGAAAACATTGAATTAATGTTCTTGGGAGGAAGTTCCCTAATGGATGGATAGGCTCCTAGAGGTTTCAGTGATGCTTAGCCAGCAGTTAGCCTGTGGAAACAGAAACATATGTTACTGGGAGGGAATGGGAATATTAGGGACATTTACCTCCATGTTAACCCTGCTGTAACTGTATTTCCATTGTGTGAGCAGATTATTCTCTGTGTGTTAGACTTTGTTATTGCAACCTGTGTACTTGGCCCTCTCAGGTGATGTTCTGCAGGTTCTGTGGGCTGTTTGTAATGCACCGTGAGAGGTGGCTCAGCAAAGCCAGTCAGGTTTTACTTGACCTCAGGGGAGGGGAGGACAGAAGGTTATGTTGCCTCTTTTAAAGACTTAAAAAGTCCTGAGAGCAAAGTCACCATCAGGTTATAGATTAAAGATGAGTTGATGAGAAAAGAATTGAGTACAAGCAGGCTTGTCTCCTCTGTTTTGAGGTCCTGAACAGTGAATCTTTATGGAAAATTCTATTGCCAGAAGGCAGGGGAGGGGATTTTCCACCCCTACCCACTTCATTCTACCCAGAACAAGACACTGGACAGAGATAAGTCAGCAGCAGATGCCTTATACCTGTGAAAATAAGTGTTCTGATTCTTGGCTGTTGTCTTCCTGAGTTGGATTCAGTAACAGGAGAGAGAATTTCCCATAAAAACCTATGAATGGGAAGCAGTGATCTGGACAACAAGGACAGAGTGGTTTCAGAAGAGAGAACTGAGGGCAAAATTTGTAGGTTTTTGGGTGTGCAAGCCCAGTGCATTAGAAATATTGCTTATTTGCTCATTCAAAGTCAGATACAAAGCAGTTTTTACATTCAGTATTTTAAATCTTTCCTCTTTCCACAGACCAAACCGTGCGCTCGACTCCTGCTCCTTTGCTCGCCACATGCTCTTACAAACCCTCCACCAGTTGTAAGGGATGAGATGTGCCCTTCTCTCCTCATATGACTGTCATCAACGGAGAACTCAGAGCCACGTGATTGGAGATGATCCCACAGCCCATACAGACATGCTGTACTTTTTTTTCTTCCTTCTCTGTAGGAAGTCTGTCCCTCCTTCTGCTCTCATAAACTTGGACAAATCCTGCTGAATTGTCTTCCTATGCCTCTTGAAGTGACTCCCTCGTCTGTAGGGCAGGTGCTTATGCTAAAATACGTCTGTGATGCTGTGAGCTCAGCATGAATTGAAGAGGTCTCCATTTTTGTTGCATTGGCAGTTGTGTGCCAAGACTAACATGGGGCCCAGAAGTGCTCCCATCCTGATCAACCCAGTTGTGCATTTTATTTTATTGGACTTCGACTTCTGTCTGATAACATTCTGCGCTGTGCCGGAGGGAGGCTGTGCTGCTGCTGCCACTGCCCCTGCTTCCCCAGACCAGGGGAGTGCTGCTCATGGGTCAGAGGGTGCGATGTACTTCCCTTTGGTCCTTCTTTCAAGTCCATTTGTCAAAGGCAGTGTGTGACTGAATTTGTGTTGTAACATAGTCTTCCTGTTCTGCGGTGGCTTGGAATATTTGTGTAGTGTGGCTGACCCTGGTGGCCTGCTTATAGGGAGTAAGCATATTTTATTGTAAATTTGTTCTGCCATCATCTGTGTTGTTCTTCTTCCTGCCCTTTCCCTTCTCTTCCTGATTAAAATAGGCTTGGTTTGAAAATTAATGCAATCCATGAAATCAGTGTGGAATATGTTCCTTTCCTTTGGGTAGGGCTGTGTGTTCTTGCACTGAACAAGTAGCAGGAGCTGGCCCTAAATCTCTGGAGGATTGTCCATGTGCCCATGTAAGTTGGTGATACCTGCCTGTGCCTCTCCTGAGCATACAAACTCACAGGCTGGTCCTGCTCCATCTTCCAAGCCTCTGAGAATTGACATGTCTCTTGAAGCAGAAAGAGCTATTCTTTCTCACTGTTTTCAGCTGAGACTGTTCATCTTCCCTCACCATCAACATGCAGTTTAAATAGTGCCAGGAAGAAGTCAAGGAAGTGGAGTCAGTTGTCCCTTTGTTGTGAGATGCAATGTGTGCTACAGCTGGCAGAGTGCACCCCACTGGTGAAACTGGGTGGTTGGGGGAAGTTTGGCATGGCTGTAATCCACCAGATTTAGGAAAGCAGTGTCTCATCATTCTGGCTGGCGAAGTGCTGGCCTTTGTGTAAGAGCAGTGTCCCCTCATTAAAAAGAGGCTGCCCTAAGGCGAAGAGCAAAATACATTTTCTTCCAGTTTCTTTGACTGAAACTGGTACTTCTCTATGTCCAAATTGGTAAAAATCAACTACACCTACAGAAGTTTCAATTGCTTCAAGGTGAGCTCTGCATCCTTCACCTCATCCTATCCTTGGTATGTTTTGCTGTGAGCTCAAGGGCAAAACCAAGACATAAAAGAATTTGTACTTTCTGTAAATCTTGAACCTAGTGTAGCTTTCTTTGAAGCAGTTTGGCCTCTTGCTGCTTTTGGTGTCCCTTTGCTGTGGAGGAGGATCATAAAGAAAGAGGGAGGTTGATGCAGAGACTGAGCCAAGGGTTCACCCTCTACAGGAGGCCACCTGCAGAGGGTCCCATGGAGCATGTCATGTGTGCAAGGAGCCTGGAAAGGCTGCTTGCACAAGGAACTGTGGGCCAGGTTCTGGGGAGAGCCTGTGTGACAAGCTTTGAGTAGCCAAGCCATAGCAGGAGGACAAGTGTGGGAGGTTGATCTGTTTGTTTTTTTTTTTCAAAAGCAAACAATATTTAGAAACAGGATTTTCTTGGGCCCTGTATTTAGTGGCTAGATGTCTGTAGGAAGAGGGACTGTGCAAGGGTAGAAGTCAGTCTCTGCAGAAGACAGATTCACTCCTAGGTAGGACATGGATGCAGTCCCTTGAAATTGTCTTGTGTCTCTGGATTAAGGGGAAAAAGAATTGCTAACTCTGGTTTCTATTAGAAGTTGTTTCCAGAGGATGACTGTGGTCAGAGGATCCCAATGGTGCTGTGGAGGAATGTGAGGTTATTCCAGTGTTGCTTCAGCCTGTCTTGTGCAACTATTTCACCCCAAATGCACTGCTATTGTCAGATATATTTTTAGTTTGAGCTTCTTTGGCCCAGCAAGGCAGCAGTGGTGCAGAGCTTTCTGTGTGGAGCAGTTCTGGCTGTGTTGGAGAGCAGTGAAGCCCTGTAGCCCCTAGCAATGGAATCTGGCTCCTTTCAGGCAGAGGTGAAACATTTAACAAAAACCAACGAAGGTGGCAGAGGTGATTTAGACCCCAACAAGTGGAGGTTCAGGTGTGCTGCCTTTGTGTCCCATGCCCCATCAGGGAGAGCAAAGGGCAGCTGCCTCCCTTCAGCCTCAGTAGAAGCTAAAGTGGACAAGATTGTGGCTGGGTAAATAAACAAAATCTTGGAGCAGAACTGGGGAAGGGGCAGAAGATGGCACTCATACCTTGCCCTCCCCATGGTTTTCCAGTAGACCCCAGGCCCCTGCCAGGGAGGTGTAGCTGTCCAGGTTATTGACCAAGCAGGGCTAGGGGTTCCAGGACAGGGGCCAAAGGTGTGGTGTGGGTGGCTGCAGCAGGTAGTTTCTCATTGAGTGGCAAGAGTTGCTGCTGAGCTGTCAGGTGCTCCTGCTCTGCCAGCAGTGGAGCAGAGAGGCTGGAGTTCAGGTGGAAGTGGTCAAGGTTCCCCAGACCCTTGAAACATTGTGGCTGGAGCTGTTCCACCCTGTTGTCCCTTAGGGGGAGGGCTGGCAGGTCTGGGAAGAAGCCAGTGCCCAGTGTGGGAAAGAGGTGGTGCTGTGAGGTTATTTGGGTGGTAGAAGCAGTGGCCAGGGACAGTGTGGTCAGGCTGCTGTTGGGACACAGCGTGGCTAGACTGAGGCATGAGGGCCCAGCTGTGCTGACAGCACCCAGCAGGGGCTGGGTGAAGACCACCAAACAGGGCAACAACACCACTGCCTTCACCTGGCTTTCCCTGAGGCCAACCATGACCCCAAAATGGGTCATGGTGATTTGGCACAGATAGTGAACACCCCCGGGTGACTTCTGCTGGCCTGAGGCAGATCTATTCCCTCCAGACCTGCATCCCCAAGGATCCTCTGTGCACAGCAGAGTGGAGCTGAGCATGAGAGCCAGTGCCTCCAGGCTGCATATTGTGTCAGTGTGGCTGGGCAGTCCCCCTGTGCCCCAGGGGCACTAAACACCTCTGGGAGCCTGCAGGGTCAGGTGATGTGGCCCCACTGCAGTGGCCAGGGGGACTTTAGAGTGGCTCCCAGACCCTGGGCCAGCATGTCCATCACCCACAGGTGGCACTGGGATGGGACATACTGATTCTAGCAGCTGAGATTGCTGCACAGGGGAAGGGCTTGATGGAGAGAGACATTAGTATCAAATCTTCCACATTTTTATCAGCCTGCAGATATGCTTGCATTCCATGAGAGAGTGAAACAACAATCCAAGAGCCACCCCTGGCTTCTTCAAAAGAAGTAAAATGAGGAGAGTGGAGGGCTGTAAATGTGGCACAGCCCTGCAGGCTGGTCAGCTCTCTTTCTTTTTGCTTGAGCTTACCATTGCCATTGCAATTTTGGCTGAATGTCATCTCTTTCTGCTCTGTACCTCTGTAGCTCCTGTGACTAACAGCCAGGAAAGGAAAGGCAGAGCCCAGGAAACAGTGCAAATCCCACATGGGCTTTGTTGGGCTGGTGCTCCCAGCCCCCTGTGAATTGAGGGGGAGGCAGTGTCTGGGTTGCTGCCCTCTCTCCAGGGGTGGTTTACCCTTCCTCCCCCTCCTCCTTTCCCTCCTCCCACGTCTCTGGCTCTGTCCGGTGAGCACTGCTGGGAAAACGACACAACGGGGCCCATTCAGCTCTCGATTCAGCAAGGAGAGCAAACACTGGTGCAGGAGCCTGGCAGCTGCTACACGGGGCAGGGGGACGCTTTTCTCTTTCTTCACAACTTCTTGAAGTCCAGGTACTCCCAGCCCCCGTTCTGTGAACCCCCCAGGTATGTGGGAGGGAGTGGTGGGATGATGCCTGGCATGTGGCAGTGTGCCAAGCACAGCATGGGGACTGAGCTGTGGACATTGCAGTGGTGGCACTTGCCAGTGGGTTTGCAGGAGGGGGATGACCCTAGTGTGTGTGTGTGGGCTGCAGCAGGACGAGCTGTGGTGGCAGCAGAACGGCAGAGTTGGGGCATGGAACCACAGGGGACAATGGGCCAGAGTGGGCAAGGGGCTGTGCACTGCAGTGGCTCCATGGGTTGGGTTTGAGCCTTGCAGGCACTACTGCTGCTGTCTCAGAGCTTAGGGGGGTGCATTGGCCATATCTGCAGCCCTGCTGCCCCCTCTGTACTCACCCCAGCCTTGGCCTCTCTCTCATACCTTCGCCCCAAGGGCTCACTCCTGCCCAGCCAAAGTCAACTCATTCTTCCTGCAGCTAAACAGTGGAGTTCTATTCCAAACACTGCTATGAATAGCTTAAAGGGGGAAGCAGGGAGGGTGCAGGGTGGGAGGCAGGAGTTGGCCATGGTGGTGGAGATGTGGGGCATTTGTCACTTAAAGATGGGTGGCAGCTCAGAAACCTGTGTGATTGCACCCTCAGGGTGGCTATACCTGCTTGCCTTACACAAAAAAAAAAAAAAAAAAAAAAAAGGCAGTTGTAGGAGGGATATTGATACCTTGTACAGACCAAGACAATCTTATATTAGCGGTAGGTGAAGAAAGAGGAGGTGTGTCAGCATCAAGCTGGATCCTCATGAGTGACCTGCTGGCTGTTATTTTCCCTTTTCATTCCAAGTATTTATCCTTTCTTTCTTTTGCTCTTTTCTTTGATTATAACCTGTGAAATCACAGTGGGAGAGCAAGGGACAGTGAGACCTGCCCCACTAGGTCACAGCAGCAGCTTCATTGACACACAGGGTGCCAAGCCAGAGATGCTGTTTGGACATGCACAGGACCCTGGCCTCACTGCTGTCTCCTGCCAGCCACAGGTGCCCTCTGACATGAGGCTGTCCTGGGGGCTCCTCCTGCTTGCAGCAGTCCTGGGAGGGGTGGCTGCTGCCCGCTGCCCTGCACCCTGTATCTGTGACAACCTCCGTGCCCATGTCCTGTGCCTCAATGGGAGCCTGGTGGCCATCCCTGACACCATCCCAGAGGTGGGCAAGGCAAAGGTCAAGGGATAGGGGAAGGAGGTAGGTATGGCAGCCCTGGGCTAATGCAATGTTTCATTTTGTATGA
The DNA here is from genome assembly GCA_013399695.1 of Formicarius rufipectus. NCBI lineage: Eukaryota > Metazoa > Chordata > Aves > Passeriformes > Formicariidae > Formicarius > Formicarius rufipectus. The sequence goes on along the minus strand of VXAU01004747.1, from coordinate 1,248,479 downwards.
CCAACAGCTCACCAAAAAATTAGACCTTCGGCGCAACAGCTTCATGGTCATCCCAGCAGGAGCCTTCCTTGCCACCCCCTTCCTCACACACTTAGATCTGCAGCACTGCAAGGTGGAGAGACTGGAGGAAGGGGCTTTCCGAGGGCTGGGGAGGTTGGTCTACCTTAACTTGGCTTCCAACAGCATAGCCCTCCTCTACCAGGAGTCCCTGGATGGGCTGTCCTCCCTCCAGCAGCTCATCCTGGAGGGAAACCGCATTGAGGAGATCCAGCCAGGTGCTTTTGGCCAGCTAGGGTCCCTCACTGTCCTTGACCTGAGGGCTAATGCCTTGGTGTACCTCCCAGACATGGTCTTCCAGGGTCTGCAGGTGCTTAGGTGGCTCAGGCTGTCCCACAATGCCCTCCATGTGTTGGGCAGTGAGGCCTTTGCTGCCCTGCCTGCCCTGCGTAGGCTGAGCCTGGACCACAATGAGCTGCAGGCATTGCCTGGTGAGGCCCTGGCCAGGCTGGATGGGGCTACCCGGCTGGACCTGGGCCACAACCCCATCACCTACGTGGCCGAGGAAGCCTTGGCCATGGCCTCACTGAGGCACCTCTTCTTGGACCATGCCTCTCTCCAGGACGTGGCACCAGATGCCTTTGCCCGCAGCCCCCAGCTGCGCATGCTGGACCTCCGTGAAAACCAGCTACAGGGGCTGCCCCCCCTGGCTGGGGGGCTGGCAAGGGTCAGCCTGGATGGGAACCCTCTGCTCTGCTCCTGCCTCCTGCGCCCCTTCCACAACTGGCTGGCGAGGGCGCGGGTGCAGGCTGAGGGTGCCTGTGCTGCACCCCCTGCCCTCCGTGGCCGGCCCCTCGACTCCCTGAAGCCCCCGGAGATGAGATGCAGTCGCCTCCGGCCCCGCCCCAGCCCTACCACGCCGTCAGAGCAGCCAAGAGCAGCCAGCAGTGGGCGGTGTCCCCGGGGGTGCATCTGCTCCCCCGATTTCCATCATGGGTCCTGCGAGAACAGGGATCTGCGGGAGATCCCTCGGGACTTCCCTGGGGACACACGCCTTCTTGACCTGCGCCGAAACACTTTCAGGACAGTGCCACCAGATGCTTTCTCTGGCCTGAAGGAGCTGCTGTCCCTCCACCTGCAGAGCTGCGGTATCAGGGTGCTACAGCCCGGGGCGCTGCGAGGGCTGGAGAGCCTGGTCTACCTCTACCTCACCGACAACCAGCTCTCCACCTTGGCAGCTGCTGCCTTTGAGGGGGCCCCACAGCTGGCCTACCTTGACCTGGACCACAATGCCTTCACCCATGTGCCTGTGGGTGCCTTCCAAATCCTGCCCAACCTCATCTCTCTTCGCATGCAGCACAACACCATCGGGGAGCTGGCAGAGGGCGACCTGGCTGGGGTCAGGGGGCTGCGCTGGCTCTACCTTGGGGGGAATGCCATCAGGCACATTGCCCCTGCTGCCCTGGCTCCCACCAAGATGCTGGAGAAGCTGCAGCTGGAGGAAAACCACCTGGTGGAGGTGCCCACGGCAGCCCTGCAGGGCCTGCCTGCTCTGAGTGAGCTGAAGTTGTCCCGAAATCCCATTAAGTGCCTGGGGGACAATGTTTTCCAGCCACTGGCCTCCAGTCTGCAGCACCTCTACCTGGACAACATGGGCCTAGAGCAGGTGAGTGTGGTACAGGACCCTGGAGGTGCAGTGGCACCAGAGGGCACAGCCACAGGTCCCAGGGCTGGTAGCCCCAGTAGGGACAGCCAAGCAGATGTCCCCAGATTCCCAAGACTTCAGGAGATGCTCCACAGCTGGGCTGGGAAGAGAATTCTTCAGGCTCAGCTGTAGCATTGCCTTGCTCTGTGGCTCCCCTGGGACAGGCTTACTCCCTCCAGTCCTTAAAAACTGCAGTGGAGTCCAGATCACCTCCTTCCCCCATCACCCAGGGCAGATTTCTGCTTCTCTTATTACAGGCTGTCCTGTAGGACTCTTCACTGATATTACCCTAAATACCTCCATCCTCTCAAGAAAGAGGTGTTAGCAGCACTCTCATAAGGACTGTGTATCTTAACAGGAATCCAGAGACCACTATGAGATCTGCATGTCACTGTCTTTTTCTATGAAGACTGAATGGGGTCTATTGAGTGCCAAAATGTGACTGTAACTGCTTGAATTAACATTCCCCCCTGTTTAAAGCAGTTCTTTCTTGGGGCCCTCAGGTTCAAGATAGGCTCTCAGTCCCCCAAGATGAGCAGCAGTGCAGGGGCAGAAATCTGCTCCCTTGCCCTCATCAGGACCCCCCGACTCACTTTCCCTGTGTTGCAGATTTCCCCTCAAGCCTTTGCTGGCCTTGGTCCCAAGATCAGAAGCCTCTACCTGGAGAGCAACAAAATGAGCAACATCCCCAATATGAGCAACTTCACAGGGCTGGAGATCCTCAACCTGCAGGATGTGCCTTTCCACTGTGACTGCCAGCTCCTTCCCTTGCACAGGTGAGTGCTAAGAGGGGGGAACAGCCTCAGGGATCACCCTGGGGGGCAGCTGCATCCAACCATGCCGGAGGCACAGGCTCACAGCACACTGGCCATTTTGGGTTTTCTTCCATGGTGATAACAGGAAGCATGCACCTATGTACAAGGATGGGAAGTAGCCTGGGCTTTCCTGGTGTAGGGAAAGCATCCATAAACTGGGTTGGGCAAATATTCAGATATTCAAAGGTCACTCAGGTGATACTCTGAGCAACTGGGATTGACTTTGAAGTGATCATCCACTAGTGGGCAGAGTTTCACCACTCTCTCCGCCCTGTCCCATTTCTTTTCCTGATCTTCTGCCACATTTCCAGGTGGATCAACACACTCAACCTCCGCGTTGGGGCCACCTGTGGGTCCCCTAAAGAAGCCCGGGGGCTGAAGGTAAAGCTTTCCACCACTTTCCAAACTTGTCCAGGCTGGGGCCAAGGCAAGGCTGGGGCAGCCAAGCTTGAGAAGATTACAGCTGCAAGCAAGTCCAGTACAAAAAAGAGAATGGGAAAATCTTCAGCCAGAGGTTTCAGTAAGAGCAGAGCCTAAGAGTTTTCTCAGGTGTGTAGGATATGTGCAGGACACAAAAGGGCTGCACTTATGCTCTGGCAAGTTTTCCTAAACTTGTCCCCACCATAGCGACATGGATATTGCCCAAGGCTCAAAGGAGAGAGACTGGTGCCATCAAAACCATGCTGATTTGACGAAGATGAAGGGTTTGGTTTGGCAGGACACAGAGCCTTATTCTGTAGAGTCTGCAGCATGCTTTGATGACTCAAGCAATGAAGCCAACTATTTAGGTGGGTTTTTTTTTTCCTCTTCCCAAGGCTTCCTCCAGCCACGTGGAAAGGTTGGTATCCAAAATTTTTTTCTTATTTTAAGAGCACTGTGCTTTCACAGCTTCTAAAGTCATTGAAGAGCTCTGAGCAGGACTGCAATCAGCATGAACTTGCAAGGTCCTGGAGTGGTGCAAATCTTATGCTAGAAAACTTTAAAATATTGGTGGAAACATTGCCAGAATTCCCAGCAGCCCCTCAGAATTAAAGCATAAGCAGATTGAAGCATTTTTATTTCCTGCAACATTTGCTTGGTGGTCTGATTGGTGAAATGTGATCAGTGATTCCACTGTAAGCGATGATCCCAAACTCTTCCCCATGGAAGCCTAGGCTGGGATGCCCAGCCTCAGAGCTTTGTTCAGATTGAAAAGGCTTTAAAAGATAAGCATTAAACTACTCTGTTGGGTGTGGAACTGTTACAGCAAAACAGGTGAAAGAAAGCCAAAGACATTTGAAAATTTTCATCCTCTAAAGAGAGGTAGCCCTACAAGCCCTGCTTTTTGACATGGCTGAGAAAAGGTGGCATCCCAAGAGAGAGGGGAAGAGAGAAAGACATGGGCTTTGCCTGGAAGTAAGATCCTCCCACCTTAAGACATCTATTACAGAGCTGTCAGGACAGTAAACTAGCCCAAGGGAAGCCCCACTACATGCCTTCCACAAAAATTCCACTTCCCCCAACTCCTTCCTTGTTCCCTAAGGAACCCAGGGCTCTCACAGGGGTCAGCTAGTGCTGGGACAAGATGACACAGCTCTCGTGCCTGGTTTGACACAAACCCTCCACACTTTTTCCACTTGTGTTTCATTGAGGCCCCTTCTTCCCTCTTGCATTAAAGGCTTCACTTGCTTCTTTAAAAGAGGAATACTGCGTTAATTAATCTCAGTATCTACCCTGTGGTTTCTACACAGTTAGCTTCCCAATGTTATTTTTTGGGTCATGAACTATTGTGCAAAGCAAGAGCTATTGTGGCATCTCAGGCTCTTGCCTGGAAGCCTGTGGGGGGCATGGCCCAGGCAGACACCATTTCCCAGTAGGGTTTGCCAAGGCACCTGCCCTGCAGCTACCTGGCCCTGCAGTGGCACTCCCTTACCTGCAGAAAGCTCAAAGGAACCTGCTGCAGATTCAAAGCAGTTTTTCACGACTGATTTCTCATTTCTGCCCTGAACTTTGATGGTCAGTCTGGGGGAAGAGAGGAATGTTACAGTTTTGCCCTAAAATGCGAAAAGGCATTCACCACCTTCCGTGATGTAATGCACTCTCGTGATATTCAACCCTGACACAGAACTGGCAAGTAGACACCAGTGAGGGCATGCTGGTGCAGGCTATTGCAGGCTTCAAAAAAAAACCCCAACTCAAATCCAAATCCTGTTTACTTACACCTACCCCCTTACAGCCTTCCTCTCCCCACTCTGGCTAACCCTGGTATTTCAGTGACCAGCCTTTGGCCTCTTCCTCAAGTTTAATTCGCAGGGCTTTAGGGCACAAATAATACATCGAATTTACAGTAGGACTATTTAAAAACTTAAAAATTTAAATCCTGTTACAGGTCCTCCACAGTTCTTAGTTCAAAAGCAAGAAATAACAGAAGCAGGCACATAGTGCAAATCAATGTCTGGCTTCAAGGTTGGTGCCATTGAGGTGCCATTTTATGAGAATGGAGCATGCTCTAATGATTGTAGCCCATTAGGAACGGATAAGATCCACCTGTCTCAAAAGGGCAAGTGAATCTTTGGCAGCAGGCTGGCCAATTTGGTGACCCAGGCCTTAAATTGAAGGACTTAAGAGATGGGAGGGTGGGGGAGTTCAAAGTGCCACTGTTTCCTTCTGGGCTGTGGGTCATACCAATCAGTGCAGTGAAAAATGTGCCTTGACTGCCCCTCAAGTAGAGGATTGGAGGGCTAACCACAGTGAGGGTGTTTATGGTTGTGGTCACCCCTCTTACAGCCTTTCTAGGAAACTTGGTTGCTTGATTAAACTACATGTGATGGGGGAGGGGGTGATATCAGGCTTATTGCTGGCAATTTGGGGGATGGTATGAAAAAGTTAGAGGGAGATGGTGCTAAAGAGGCCCCTCTGCAGGTGATTCCAAGAGGTACTAGACAGCAAAGTGGGCTCACAGCCCAGAAAGCCAATTGTTTCCTGGGCTGCATCAAAACCAAAGTGGGCAGCAGGTCAAGGGAGGGGATTATGCCCTTCTGCTCCCCTCCGGTGAGACCCCACCTGCAGTGCTGCATCCAGCTCTGGGGTTCCCAGCACAGGAAGGACATTGACCTGTTGGAGTAAGACCAGAGGAGGGCCAGCAAGTTGTTGATAAGAGAGATGGAGCACCTCTCCTGTGAGGAAAATTGGGAGAGTTTGGATTGTTCAATCTGGAAAAGGCTCCAGCAGAATTGACCAAAATGTCACCTTTCAGTACCTGAAAAGAATGATGGGGTAAGATTAGTTACAAGAGCATGTAATGACAGGATAAGGGGGAATGCGTTCAAATTAAGACAGTAGGTTTAGATTAGGTATTAGGAAAAAATTCTTTACTGTACGGGCAGTGAGGCCCTGGAACAGGTTATCCAGGGACACTGTGGATGGCCCACCCCTGGAGGTGTTCAAAGATGGGGTACCTTTGGATGGATGGGGCTCTGAGCAACCTGGTCTAGTGGAAAGTGGTTTAAAACCAGGTGATCTTCAAGATTCCCCCCGTCCAACCCAAACCATTCTATGATTTTATGATTGTATGAGAAAAGGTCTCTTGCTCCTTCAAGAGGCATTATCATCTCTTTTCCATCTCTTTCCACTCTTCCTGCACTGACTTTCTCAGGAGTTGCAGGCCTAGACCAGGGAACACATGAGGGCAGCACCTTCCCTGACACATGTGGCCTGCACACATCACTTCAGTCTACTGCTTGTCACCTCCAGCTACAGCCAAGAACCCAAAGTGCCCCTTTGTGTACTGGCAGCTTCTTTGCTGGTTGTGAGCTCCTACACCAAAAGGTCAAGGTCAGGCACACATAACCCCAGCAGCCACCCTGGTCATTCTCCTCAGTGTGCTTGCGGCTTTTCTGCCATTTCCCAGGGTTCAGTATTACAAGTCTGGGGGCAATGTTCCTGCACATCAGGAAAACAGAGTTGTGATGTGGCAGGGTGGTCTGCTTTAAAAAGGGAAGGCATTTTTAGTCTTCTTCCCTTTGCCAGGACCTTCCCCAGAGTACCACAAGGTGAAGTTGCTCTGGGCAGCTGGGGGATACTCCAGAATCAGTCTGTGTCCTCCTGCTTTATGCTGCTGATGGGAACAGGAAGTCCTGTGTCTCCAAACTCTGCATCTGAGGGGTCGATGGTTTCTTCTTTCACCTGCACAGCAATGACTAGAAAGAGACAGAAAGACAGAGGGAAAAGTAAGTAAATAAAATCAAGTCATGCTTGCAGTACCTGCAGCACCTCTAAACCAGCTCTATTCATATAGCTACTCTAAGCCCACTTCTTCAGGGTGCCTCACCACAGGAACCTCTGTCATGCCAGTGCCAATCTATTCATGGTCACAGCCACCAATGAGCACAGGACTAAACCCTGGCAGCATTCAGCTGCTGGCTCCCAAGAACAACTTCTTCTAAGGGATGAAAAGCAAGTGTGGTCCATTTTCTACCTTTTTGGGCTCACACAGGGGGAATCAAACTTCAGTGAACCAGAGGGACCTTCATGAGACTCCATCCCCATGTGCATAAGGCACTCCACCCACCCACCTCTCCAGCACCCACTACCCACCATCTGCTCTTCTGGTCACCACAGCACAGCAGGCTGTGTTCACATCCTGCAACAGCTCTTACAGGGATTGGGATGTGACAGTCATCTCTGACATATCCACCTTGTGTCTCCTCCCAAACTGCCCTCGCACAGCCATTCTGCTCAGTGGGGCAGCCAGGCCCTCAGCAGGATCAAGATATTGAGCTGTACTGGTGCCAACAAACCTCAGGAGGCAAACCTTCCCCAGGAAAGCAAGCAAACCCTTTCTTCCACTCTGTCTCTGGAAGAGGTGGAAAGATATTTGACATGCTGCTGCCTTTCCCTGCCTGAGGGCACCCCTGACTAAGTGGCCAAGGGGTCTCAGGAAGGTCAGTGGCATGCAGGATGTACACAGGAAAATAGGATGTGGCTGCTGGGTGGAGAAACTCACTCCCTTACTCTCATCAGGTGCTGGCTCTGGCAAAGCCTGGCTGGCAGCTTTTGCTTCTCGTTTTGTATTCAAGGTGGAAGGCTTCTTGACAGTCTGCTTGACACTGCGGGCTTTGGCAGGCAACTTTTTTCCTTAATAAAAGAGATAACAGAGTATGGGGAAAAGTGTGTTTCTTTTCCCCTGGAAAATCAGCAACCCTGCTCCACTGAGAAACCACAAGCCAGGGACCAGCACAACTGAACAGAAAGCTACATGGTCACTAGCTGCCAACTGGTTATGCGACAGAAATGGCCTACTGGAGAAAAATTCTATAGTCATCATCTCAAAATATGCTCCTTCGTGTTCTCCTTCATTAAAGGCAAGGCACTTCAGCATGTGTTTAACTTCCAAGGAGCAGATCCTGTTGGAATCAGTGTGGAGTCAGCTTTGCTTACCTGTCTGGCTCTAGTCCTAGGCAATGAGCTTGTTGGCTGCAAGGCATGGACACTGTAATCATGTTTTCATTTTAGCTGACCTTTTTATTTAAGTTGAACATCTTTATACGCTTTAGACATCCCTTCCCCTCCACCCTCCAGGACAGAATTTCTTGTCTGTCTACATGACTTGACACAGCTACTGCAACAACAACAACAATGACAAGATGAAACAATAAAATGGTCCAGTCCCACTACTGGCCTCTTCAGCCATCTTAAGGCCTTCTTTCCCTCAGCACAAAGCAGGCAGAGCTGCTCTCCAGCTACCCTCCAGCTGCAGCAAACATCTCCCTCTGACCATGGACACAGTAGGGAAAGTAGCACAACCTCACACCTGGAAGCAAGTGCCATATACATCTCAGTCAACAGAAAACAGACTGCAGAACAGATCCTTCCCACACACAGTTCTCTGCTCTTTAGGTAACAGGGCAGACAAGAAGGATGAAGCTGTGTTGGCAAACCCACAGCTGACTGAGGGCATCCACAGCAAGACAAGGCCTCTCTCTCCTGCTCTGATGGGACATGGACAGGGTTCCTCTAACTGGGCCCAGCCTGCGAGCGAGCGGGAGGGCACTAATCAAACATCACTCACTCTTCTTTCCATAGGGTTTCTTCTTCTTCTTGGACACCTCCTTGGCCTTCACTGGAGTTGTGGGCTCTGTCATGGAGACGAGAGGGAAACGAAAGCCAAGTCCCATAACCAGTAGGTAACTGGGATGAAGTGACAAAAGCGAGAAACAAGATATACCCGTCCCCCCAAGCCAAAGCCCTCTTCCCAAGACAACCAGCTGAGAGCAAAGCAAGGCTTTAGCGCAGTTGCTGTCTGTGCTTCCAGGTGAGGGCCCAGGGCAGCAGGCTGGGGCAGCACAGGGGAGAGAGGCCCAGTACAGACTTGGCAGGGGCAGTAAGGAAACAAGATTCGTAGATTGGGACAAGAAGGAAAATACCTGCAAAGGTGAGGCAGTGGCCTCCCTGTGACAAGGGAAGGAATAAACTCTCAAGCTGAAGCTCTTCCCATTTACAGACAGAGTCAGAGAGTTGATGAGAAAAGGGAGCATGGGCCAAGCTCCCCCCACTATTTGGCTAAGGGCGTAGATACACTTGGTAAAAGGGAGCTGTGCAGGGATAGGACCACCAGGAACTCTACCCAACTTCACCTGGAGCAATTAATCCTCTGTTGGTGTGCAGGTGGGGGAATAGAGGGAAAACAGAGCCAAACTCAAATCTCAGGCTGTTTTCTCCCCACCAGACTCTTCCCTCTGCCAGTTGCTAGAATGTGGCAGCAGAGGAAGATTTATGGTAGCCAGTGCAAATCAAGGAGGCCATATACTACTCCCTACAAGGCCCAAAAAAACCAAGAGAGCCACTCACAGAGCAGGAGGAAGGACACCTTTGTCTCTAGCATTAAAAACCACAGTAAAATCCTCACTCACCTGGAACAACAGGTGGTTGAAGCTGGTAGCCTGTCAGCTCACACCACCCCACAGGATAAATGTCTGGAGACTCGCAGTCCACCCACTGGTCATACTCATTGTCCCAGCCATCAAAATGGATGCTAAGGAGGCGCTGGACTACACGTTTCACTGTGGCCACACAGATAAGCCGAGGCTCCATCAGGTCCACCGCTTCTACCTTCATGCCTGCCTTGAAGCCATGGTTTGGACAGTCCTGGGTGCATAAAAAAAGGAAAAAAGAAAACCCAAGGCCATTTTATCCAGTCCAAACTTGTATCTGGCCACCAACTCCTTAGAACAGGCTAGCCTCCAGACCAAAGCAAGCAGACAGAGAAGCACTCAGATCCAAAACCAGATCAAAGTCCAGCTATGTCCTTAGTCAATCTCAGCCCAGCCTTTAGAAGCAAGATCCTGACCCAAGGGAAGCAGCAGGCAACAGTCAAGCGACACATGATCAAACCCATTACCTGCCATATCCCTGGGAAATCAGAGACCAGCACAGGCCCACATTCTGCAGCACTTTCACTGATGTAAAGCACTCCCTGCCTTACACCCAGTGTGCCAGCCACACATCCACAGTCAGGAAGCAGTGCAGAACCCATCAGGAGCCTGGGGCTCACAGAAACACTAGAGAATCACACATGACACTAAGAGGTACCAAGATATCATTACACCCACAAAGGCAGGAACTGATGTCCCAACAAGCAAAAAACAGGTTCTTTGAGTGTACATGCTCCCACAACTTGAGCTCTCCTTAGAAATGCTGACTGGCAGCAAATTGCAGCTCAGTAGACATTGGGTATTGTCTATCCTGAGTTCAGGATGGCTTTTGACACCGTCATCCTAAGACCCTCATAGAGAAGATAATTGAAGTTTACAGGCTGGGTGAGGAGACAGATAGATTGAAAGACAGATTGAAAACTGGCTGAGTGACTGGGCCTGGAGGATGGTTATTAGTGGCATGAAGTCTAGTTAGAGGCCAGTAATTAGTGGTGTACCCCAGGGGTCAATACTAGATCTAATCCTGTTCAACATCTTCATTAATTATCTGGATGACATGACAGAGTAGCATGTCACATGTTACAGGAAACTGGGAGAAGAGACCAAATATACTAGTGGGCTGTGCTGCCATCCAGAGGCACCTTGACAAGCTGGAGAAATGGTAGAGTCCTGCCTTTGTGGAGGAAAAACCAGGCACCAGCACATACTGCGGGCAGAAAGACTGGAAAGCAGTTTAACCAAAAGGGGCTTGGCAATTCCAGTGGACACCAAGTTTAATACGAACCAGTGATGTGCCCATGGGACAAAGGCATCTAACGGTAACCTGGGCTGTATCATGAGGAATGTTTCCAGATCAATGGAGGTGATCCCTCCCCTCTGCTCAGTACTGTTCTGGCCACACCTGGAGTGCTAGCTCTAGCTCTGGGTTCTCCAGTACAAGAGAGACATGGACATACTGGAGTCCAGCAAAGGACCAGGAAGATGATGAGGGAACTGGAACACCTTTTGTGTGAGGAAAGGCTGAGAGTTATGAGTGTTCAGCCTGGAGCAGAGAAGGCTCACGAGGATCTTATTAATGGGTAAAAAAGCCTGAAGTGAAAGTGCAAAGATGAAGCCAGACTCCTTTCAGTGGTGCCCAGTGCCAGGACAAGAGTCAACAGGCACAAACTAAAACACAGGAGGTTCCCTCTGAACATCAGGAGACACTTTTTACTTTTACTGTGAGGGCAACTGAGCACTAGCATAGGTTGCCCAGAGAGGTTGTGGAGTCTCCATTCATGCAGATACTCAAGTCATCTGGACACAGTCCTGGGCAACCTGCTACAGGTGACTCTGTTGTAGCAGGGGTGTTGGACACGAAGTCCCTTTCCACCTTGGTGATTCTGTGACAGCCAGAGCTCTTGGTGCTCCTCCTTGCTGACTCCAAGTACCCCTACAGATCTCCTCTTCCTGGCAGAACTTACTGTGTTGAATAGCCGTGATGGAGCAGGTCTCGATTTAGTCTCTTCCAGGTAACTTTCCCAGCTGAAGGTCTTTGCATCTTGCCCTGCAGTAGGAAGAAATGCTAAGAGGTAAAAAGGCAGTCCCTGAAAGGAAGGAAGGAGGCATAGCAACTGGTTGCAAAGCAGTTTCATGAACCACCGTGCACAGCCTGATCTTGGACATAAACTAAGAGCACAGAGTGGAGTCCAGCACCCCTCTCCAGAGGGCAAATGCAGAAAAGTGAAAGCTGTAGCTCTGAACACCCATGTCAGCCACAGATCCAGACCACAGAAAAAGGTAAGGAGCAGCAGCAGGTAGGAAGAAATATATTCAAAACACCTCTAAGACCAATCTTTCTCCCACCAGCAGGATCAAACGAAGACAGAACAACACTTTACAGAAATGTTGCAACACAGAAATTCAGAGCAGACTTTTTTAGGTATGACTAGATTAGACAGCAAAAACACTCCTAGGGTGACTGCCTCTTAGGAGTTTTCAGAAATACTGGTCTCAGATTTATTCATGGAGACAAGAATAGAGACAACTCCTGACACTAAAGTACTGACTCATGCAGCAACGGCTATACTCATCCCTTCCCATCCTCCTTGTCCTTTAAACCTTCTATTCTGTTCAGTCTGGGGATTATACACCTCTCCCACTGATCAGCCAAAAGCTAACCCAACACTTGGTATATGGACAGAGCTCAAGTGGCCTGGCTATCTGAACTAGCCCTATTGCCCTGAAAAGGCAGCAGACTGGGCCCTTGTGGTTTTGATTCATCTGAACCTGACCCCGCTCAGAAAAGTGTCTCCCAGCAGGTTCTGCAGGCAGGTTTGTACCACAGAGCAGAGCCCAAATCTCACCTTTAGGAGGGGTCAGGTCGATGTTGTTCCTCTTACAAAAGTTGGTGGGGAAGATGGCATGAGAGGAGGCATGATAGCAGAACCAGTCGGAGCCATCGGCAGACGTGGCTCCATCAATGCTGATCATGAGATACCCGTCCAGGAGCACCTGAGATGGGAGCAAAGGGCATGAGTGCAGAGTTTTGCTTGCTCTAAAGCATCTCCTCTCAAAGGATTCTCCCAAGAATCCCCACAGATCAATCACAATTGCCACTAGATAGCAAAATGAAATGTTACATGCTCCAGGGCCCTGATATGTCAGTCATCACGCTAAACCCCAAAGCAGCAGTTTCTGCAGGACTGGCACCAACACTAATAGCCTTGTGAAAGGACTATGTGAAAAGCCATAAATGGTCAGGGGCTCTGTTCTCCCTCAGAAACACTTTACTGGCAGCCTAGAAACCCTCTACACCAGCCAGATCATGAATTTGTTACTGGGCAAAAGGGAAGGCCACCACCCTTTGGATTTGTCACTTTCTACTCCAATGAGACTTGTCCCATCCTGTCACTCACCGGTAATTGGTACCTACCAAATGTAATAGGCACACCTGTCCCAACCACTTTCACTTCCAAGCAATGGCTGAAGGGAACATTTTACAGACAAAGAGACCTCCCACCATCCCCTTTCAAACTCCAAGTGTCAATGTACTCTGCTTGGATTTTACAAGGGCAAACAGCTTCTTGAAAAAGCAGGAAAAGCCCAAGTCACTGCTATACCTTAGCACATACAACACACCTAAGCAAACCTGGGCAAGCAATTTACTTACCTGACACTAGCACAAGAGTAGAGCTTACTACCACGTCATCAGCAGAAAGAGACACATCCATCCTCAGCTTCCTACACCAGTGAATACTGCCTGTGCAACAACACGTCATTCCCCAGAGGTCACCTAACAACTTGTGCCTTCTCCTTTTCACAGAAGCCCCTCTTTATGCACTCCCAGAACCAGAGACCAAATCTTCCTGCCTGCATTCCCCAGGGTGAAAAACGGGTGGCTGCCAGTCACACACATTGACCAGCTGGCTTGAAGACCAAGCATAATCAACTTCATGCTGTCCACTAGGGCACACATGGACAACTGCTGGTCTTAATCAGCCTCTCAGACCTCTGAGGTAACACGCCAGTTCCCTCTACATACAAGTAGTCTAACTCTCTCAATAGCCCTCTCCTCTCCCTCATGCAAAATCCTGCCTAGTTTTACTCATTTGAAAAGACCTCAGGAGAAGATGGATTATCTCAGGTAAACACAGAAGACTCACACCCCTCCCTCAACAACCACTGAACTTACCTTGCAAACAGTGGCTACACAAATGTTGCCCAGATTCAGGGGGTCAATGGCTTCCAGTTTCATGCCTTCCTCAAACCATCCACCTTCAGAATAGACAGCTCGGACCTAAGGAAGACTCTGATGTACCATGTGTGGTCAGGGGAATAGGACAGTCCTATCCTGACACCAAGTACAGTAAGTGCCAATAGAATTAGGACCTCTTCACTTGGCTGAACTCAAGTTGGGAAGGGAAAGAAGAAATATTACAAGAAATACAGAGGCAGTTTGTGTTTGTGTCAGAAGCCTCCTGTGAAGGCCCTGCCAGACAGAGAGCCAGGCCCAACACTCAGCTACTGCTCCACAGCAAAGCAAGCTCCCTTCTCATCTCAGACTTTACCAGCATGATCCAGCTCTTTGTCAGAACTGGTCTCTTCCATGCAATCATCCTCTCTCTCCAATTCAAACCTTCAAACAACTACTTGCCCCTCAATCTGTTGTTTTTAGTTCTTCCAACTTTCTATTTTGACCTGCCCCTGCCCAACCACAGCCTTTACACACCAAACACTTTACGGCCCTTAGCTGTAAGAGACAAAATGAGCCTTACCCTACCCTTTAACACCTAAGGAAGGAAGTGATATCTCCCTTCCCTTTGCTGTGACCCACACAGAAAGGCAAACTTGTCCTACCTTCTTAAACAGATAGGGAACAGCATCACAGTAAATCTTCCGGAAGGTGGGATGGTTTGCCATGTCGTTGCGCTTTTCTTCTGTGAGGAATGGAAGAAACAAAGACAGGTAAAAAACGTGCAGCAACTGCAGTACAAAAACATGTTGGTTATTAATTTCCTGGTAAGAGCTTAGCTGCTATTAATGCCCTCAGTAAGAGACCATGTAATAAAACAAACAGGTCAGTCCCTCTACACCTTCTCATAAAACAGGCTTGCTCAAAAGCAAATGGCTCAGCTTCCTGAGCACTGCTGATAACACCTCTGCATGCAGCTGTAAACACTAGGGAGAGGCAGCACAGAAGAGACACAACCAAAAGGATCAGCAGACTCCAAGTCTTGCTTTTGTCTGCCAGTCTAAGCTGATCAACAATTCCTCTTGGTAAAGTCCAGAAAAACACAACCTGATGGCATCCAGCGCCATGGAAGTCAGCACAAATTTCCTCAAAAGGACTATAAACACCTGTGATGTTGCAAAGTGCATTTAGACACTGAGGGGATAGACTACCTGCTTCAGGTGAGAAACCCTACAGTCTCCTGTCTTGACCTGTGGCAGCAGATCACAGGGCTTTTATCTAATCAGGGGAAAAGCAGAAGACTCAAAACTAAGCAGACTTTATCTGTCAGGCCCTGAGGCAACTGTCTGATTCTTAGCATGCCCAGATGGGCATCAACAGAAGGGTCTGGGCAGTTCATAGCAAACCAGAAGATGCTGCTGTGACATGATCCTTACCTGTCTTTTTTATGTTGTGGCCCACTCTCCGTGACCAGCCCACAGGATGGATGAGGGGACTCCACATGTGGCACCAGAAGTCATCGTCACTGTCACCATCCTCATAGAGGAGTCTCAGTCTGCCCCCAATCACTGTGTCCACCACGGCCATGCGTGTCTGGGATACATGGTTCTTATCCACCACCTCAACCCGCATGCCCTGTCGGAATGGGTACTTCATGCTCTCTGCCATCTGGGAACAATCGACAGAGAGGTTAAGGCAAATCACACTTGGTGTTTTCCCTCTCCAAACACTGCAGAGCACAGCTTTCCCCACAGACATGCTGGCCAAATCCTGACACTGCCCAAAGCTGACTAGGAAGGGGGACAGGGGCCAGGGAGCTGCCAGCCCCAGACACGACAGCATGGTTGGGCACACACACCTGAAGTCTCTCTTGTCATGTGGCCTCATAACAGCCCCAGCCCAGCAGCCATGCTCAGCCAGCACCTTGCGTGAATGTTCAGAGTGTGAACTGCTGTTCACCAGGAACTGAGTGAGGAATTGGGTGCCTTTTTCAGCCACAAAAGAGATCACAAGGGTTTCACAGCTGGAAGCAGTTAGAGGTGTAGTTCCCAAAGGGCAACAGAATTTTCATTTGACTTTGAGGTTAGCATCTTAGTTTTCCCTTTTTACTCTAATCAGAGGTTGAGCTACATGATGATCTATCTGCCAAATCCACATCCAAAGCCGGAGTTACTCTGCAGACTGATGCCAAGGCACAGGCACATGGAAAGTTACTGGTTGTCTTCTAACGGATTTTTTTTGAGACCTAGAGCCTAGTCCTACTCATCCACAAATGCCCAAAGGTGTTTACAGAAGATCTGACATTTTGGAACTGTGATCCCAGAATGCTGTACAGCAACTAGGCACCAAAAAACACTCACACCCAAACCAGCCTACAGGCCAGTACAGAACTCTTAAGCTTCCACCTCCTGCTCATTAGGTGAGAGTGGAGATGTTGAGGAGAGAAAGATACTGTCCATGTCTGTTTCGCTCTACCACTTCCCTTCCAGCTACAAGCTGTGGCCCAGGAACAAGCAGCTACAAACACTCTTAACTTTCTGAGAAGCAACACAGGAAACACCAACTACATCAAGGTCTCCAGCTCAGCATCATCAATTACCTTGCACACACTAAAACCCATTACCTGCCTTCCTGCCTGCTGTCTCTGGGACCATCTTCCTTAACTGCCATTTCCAAGGCTGCCAACAATAAAAAAGCCTTCTCTTTCTGAAAATGTCTAATCTCAGTGCAGGCTACATGAAAACAACCATGAGAGTTAAAAAAGCTGCCAAGGCCATGGCACTTTGATGGAGCCCGTGTCTCTCTCACTCTCTGCAGGCTGCTGTGCTGCTGTGTTACCAACACTGAAGGCAAAGGTTTTTGACTCTCAGAGCTATTCCCTGCACTGAAACAGGGCAGGGAAAGGATAGGTTAGAGCTGCACCAGCCTCTCCCTAATCAGCAAAACACCAAACCATACTCCCAGTATTTCCCAGAAGACTACATGACAAAAATTACAAAGTCCACCTAGGACCCAAAAGAGTAACAGTTGTGCTGACAGAGCATGGATGTTGTGCCACTACACACAGCATCATGACAGGTATCTTAGGAGTACGGGGAAGCACTCACTGCCCCTGCCTGCCCAGGTTTCAAGGCATACAGAAGTTGCACAGATCAGAACCAGAAGAGACATGTTGAGCACACATCTCTTGGCTTCAGCTTCATTTCCTGATGCAAAATAGCAGCCTCCCATGTTTACCTTCATGTGGAAATCCACTGGGATGGTCCTGGCTCCCACCAGTTTTTTCATGAGGTAGCTTCTCCAGTCAGTGTACTTCGCATGGATAGCTACATATGCACAGGGAAAAAGCACATCTTTATGACTGAAATAATTACAGCACCACACTACACTTTTCCATCTCTCCAAGAGCCCATTTGCCTTAAAAGGCCTTATTCACATGCTCATTCTGACAGGTTGCCCCCACAACAGGCTGCAAGGGATCATCATTACAGAATTGACTGGGCCAAGCAGGTACTCAACTCCACTGATCTAGATGAGGAACTAGTAATAGAGCAAAAACACGTGAGCAAATCTCAGCTTGCCATATAGCTGCTAAATTGGCATCTGTCTCTAGCTGAGCAGGGACTGAAGCCACTGCGCTTCTCAGAGATGTTCTCTAGGACGTAAGACCAAAATTTCCCTCCAGGTTAAGTCCAGCCACCATGTAGGGTAAAAGGAGGAATTGCCACCTGCATTGGTCTCCCCAGGTCTGACATCATCTCTGCATCCAGCATCCCCAGGGTCGACCACAGAGAGATGCCAAGGAAGTAGTCCAAGCAGTATCCAGCTTCCCAAAGAACACACTGTGGCTTGTAACTCAAAGCACAAATGGAGCTGTAGTCCTATATACAGCTGGAGTACCTGTTCCCCTGTGCTAGGCATAAAACAAGGCTCCTCCATGCCCAGGAATGTCCTGACCCTTCTTGCCCCACACTTACTTTGTGGTGGTACCAGGATTTTGCTGTTGATGGCACACCAGCCAATGGGGTGAATATCCACTGTGCCCAAATTGCACCAGAAGTCATGGCCAGCATCATTCTCAAAGCCCTCGTATCGCAAAAGGGCTCTGTATCCTGCCAGGACAGAGCAGACAACCAGACAAAGGCATTAGAGTCCAAGAATTTGGCACTACAGACTTAGTACCTGCAGCATGGCCCTCAGAATTCTGTATGAGTTATCCGAGCTTTTCCAGATATTCAGGAGGCAGAACTATTCCTGCAAATTGCCCAGCAACCAAAACAGGAACCACATGCTCGTTTCCTCTTACTCCCACACCATGGAGTTTCCTGGCCCAAAATCTCTCAGCAGCTGTAGAGCTCCAAAGAGCTGCTGTTTTGCTTGACCAGCTACACTCAGTTCCTCAAAGCTTCCCTCAGAGGTTAACCATCCCCAGATGCCAGGAATTACCTTGGAGACATACCTACGACCTGGATGACAGATGCAATCCAGTACACACGGCTGGGGAGCACAGCATCATTGTTCAGCACTTCCACTTTCATACCTTTCACCACATCATCCCACTGATCGAAGAGCGGCACCTGAAAGATGGAGGCAACCACATTGGAAGACGGATGTGGACAATCAGAGCATGGCTCAGGCCCTCCTAGTTTTCAGATACACATCTTAGGCAGCTACACTTTCATCTTTGGCACAGGCTTGCATACCTCACCCCTCCTACATCTACCCACACCTTGAGATACAACTGAATTGTCTCAAACATCTCACTGGGATGTTCATTGAGGAATCCAAAAGGCAGAATATCATATAGCAATGCTTAACTATTTCACTGCCAGTTGCCCTATTATCCTAAAGAAGCTGCTGCCATCTCTCTATGGTATATAAATACCTAACAATCAATAAAACTGCTGCGTCTGCCTGACCTATCCTCAAGCAAAAAGAAGTGTTGTCAATATTGTCACAGATCACAACTCAAAGGGAACATAACAAGTGAGTGTTACTTGAATCAGATATGCTGGAGGGGAAACTGTTGCCAGGCTCACATAAGCTGTATTCCTCCCTACACCTCAACCTGAGCTCTGCTCCCCCACACAAACTGCAAAGCTAACTGGGAGATTCCTACTATCCCCCCTGCCAGTCAAAACTAATTCTACCCTCCATCAGCACTGAGCCATCACTAACAGCACTGTTTCTATCAAATACCACCCTGCTTCCTCTCCCAAAACTCCTGGTCCCTTTGTGATACTCCCATTCTTAGCTGTGAGAAGCCCCAACTTCTTTCCTTGCATCACCTGGGGCTCAATAACCACCTGCTGGTGGTTATTAACCTCTCCTCACCACCTGTCCCAGGAACACAGGGTAGGTCCATTCACATGACACGCCCCCTGTGCACTGTGATGCACAGCAAAGTAGAACTCACGTGTTTGAAGCAACTGACAGGAGCTGCCTTGTAGCCGTGGTCCTGCAGGTATTTTCCCCAGTCAAAGCCCAGGACGAGAGCTACAAGCAGACATGAGAGCAGGAAATCAGGTGAGATCACAGAAAAGGCACATTGCACTCAGTTAGCTCTGAACTACAGCCTCCAGGCATGAGGACACTCTGCCCCAGAACTCTGCATTCCAGTGCATTTTCCCTGGTGCGAAACTAGATCCTGTGAGTGCATGGTCACCAGCCCCCATAAGAGGCAAAATATATTATTAATCAATTTACTGTCACTTGCTTCTGGCAAACGGGGAGCGGGAGGGGCAATAAAAGGATCCATGTTCAGCTCAGAGCTCATGTACTCCAAGCAGAGTGCACCCATTCAGTGCAAAACCACTTTGCAGCCTTGCCTCTCAGCAGTTAACACTGCAGGGTCCTACCAGCAGCACTTGCTTCCCCAGAGAGTGCTGGGAAAATCACAGCAAAGCACTGAGATATTAATCACACAGTCACTCCTGATCCAAGGCTCTGCTCCATCACTCCCTGCTGCTTCCACACCCTGGGCCTCACCTTTTGCCTAACAGTAACTTCTGCTCCTTCAGAAGTGCAGTGACCCGTTATTGCTCAGGTTGATCGGTGAGCGACTCAGGGGAAATGTACCTCCCACAAGCAGTAGGGCATCAAATGGCTGAGAGCAGCAGGACACCTTTAAGTCACCTTTGCCAGTAGAAGTCAGCACCTTGTGAGACTGGGACTACAAAGCTTACACTCCAAGTCAAGTCATACAAGGAGTGAGGATGAGGCTACAATAATGGATGGGCAGGAACCCACCAGGGCTCCATTAGCACTGGCTGGGAGAGGAAAAGAGATGGGCCCTGTGTCCTGGCAGCCTGCGGCAGAGCAATTCACACACATCGTATCAGTACAAGGCAGTGCACCAGAGGGGAGGAGGACTGCAGAGCTAACAGCTCGCATGGTGTGTCCCCCCATTTCTGCGGCTCCTGCACCTCCTCACACCTCACCTACACTCACCATCCTGACCTGTCAGTGTCCCATCTGCCAGCTGTCCTGTGCCCTGTGAATGGAGGAAGGCCCCAATCTTGGCAGACCAGGATGCCTTGTGCAGAACTTTAGCTTTTTTTGTTGGTGGTTTCCCCTATGAAAGAAGGAACATTAGAAACATCAGTGGTACAGGAGAGGAAGCCACCCTCTGCAACTGGCCAGCTGGGCATGCATCTCTTCCTCGGGACAATTTTCAAGTTACTACAGTATTTACTAATGCTCTCAGGAATAAGAAGAAACAGCATGTAAAATTTCAATGTGTCCTTCCCCAGTTTTTAGGGAGCACCACCTTTCAGCCTGCATGTGCTCTCTGGGGACTTCAGGCAGTAAGAAGAAAGGAATGTCAGTCTGATCTTCAATTAGAGAGCAACCACCTACCCCTGCATACAGGCACATCCTGCTCCATCCTCAGGGAAGATTAGAGAACCATAGAACAGTTTGTGTGGGAAGGGGACTTCGAAGATCATCTAGTTTCAACCCCACTCCCATGATCAGGGATACCTTCCACTAGACCAGTTTGCTAGAGTCCCATCCAACCTGGCTTTGAACACCCCCAAGGATGGGGCATCCACAGTGTCTCTGGGCAACCTATTCCAGGGCCTCACCACTCTTACAGTAAACTAGAATTTCTTCCTAATACCTAATCTAAACCTACTGTCATTCAATTTCAACCCATTCCCCCTTGTCCTGTCATTACATGCTCTTGTAACTAATCTTACCCCATCATTCTTTTCAGGTACTGAAAGGTCACAATCAGATCACCCTGAAGCCTTCTCTCTTCCAGGCTGAATAATCCCAATTCTCTCAGCCTTTTCCTTGTAGAAGAGGTCCTCCATCCCTCCTATACACTTAGTGGCCCTCCTCTGGGCTCACGAGCTCTGCTCTGCTCCCTTGTCTCCCAAGGAGTCCACTAACAACCTCCCTGAAGAGCTGAAAGTCTGTCTCCTTAAAGTTCAGGAGCCTGACTTTACTCCTTACCTGACCTATATTCCTCAAGACCACAAACACCACCAGACCACAATCACTGCGGCCCAGCTGCCTCCAGCCTTGACATTCCCAATTTGCTTGGTTACATCAGTGACCATCAAATCTAGTATCGTGTTCCCTCTGGTAGGGCTATTACTAAGTCTATTACCTGACTTAAGATATTATCCTACATGCATTGCAGGAGTCCCCTGGATTGCCTACAGCCTGCCATGCTACTTTTCCAGCAGATGTTCAGGTGGTTGAAGTCCCCCAGCAGGACAAGAACCTGTGAGCATGACAGAGCCTGTGAGCGAGATGGAAGGGTTTTAGCTCACCTGTAGTCTGGCCAGGATGCTGGCCTTCTTGGAATTTGAGGAGTAGCTTCGGGAGCAGGAGACACTGCAGAAACGTTTGGTCTTGGAGAAGAAGGCTTCCCTGGTGCCCACAATACCACACATTTCACACACAGCTGAGAGAAGGTACAAAACCATGAGCATTTGGCAGGATCAGTGCACTACAAAGACAGAGCTGAGACTGGGTAACCCTCACTACAAATAGCAGCTCCCCCACATAGCACAGAAAACACAATCTAAATCCAAAGTTGCTCCCAAAGCATGCCCAAGGTGCAGTAATACACCCTTCAGTGCCCCCAGCCCTGGCTCTTCCCAACCTGCATGTTTTAGGTAGAATAAGCAGTACCTGGCTCAGAGCCACTGTCTTCTGTGAGCCGGCCTGTGGACGGCTGGTGCACAGGAGAGGTTGAAAGCTCTCCAGCTTCCCGGCCTGCTGCCTCATCATCACTAGACTCCTCCAGACAGGAGCTGCTGTCACTGCCCATGCTGCTGTTGTAGCATGTCAGACTGTCGTAGCCCCCAAAGATGTCCAACTCATCGTCCTCCTCATCGTCATTGCCTTCTTCCTCCACTCTCTGCAAAGACAAAGTTTAGTGGCAGAAGGCAGGCACCAACTGCAAAAAGACCCAGTCAAACCTGGCATTTTACACCCCACTGCACAATAAACCTGCCTTTGCTGCCGGGGGAGGGGGGTTTTTGGGCCAGGGAGAGGCCTCAGGGTGAGCAACGAGTCCAGGTAACAACCCCAAAAGGCAGGAGATTGAATCCTAGCAGGAAAACTATTACTCCCACAACATGTTTATATACTGGTATTCATAGGTTGCATTCTGCTTCACAAGAGGAAAGTGCCACAGAGCTGTATCTAGATAGAAAACAGCTTGAGGAACGTGGAAAAAGTACAGGGAAATACACTGCCATGCTGTGTCCTTCCAGGCAATATTTCTCCCAACACAGCTGCACAGCACAGCAGTACAGGCACCATCAATGAAGCCACCACAGACTTCCAGAGCGGAGCACAAAGTTGAACACTCTGGCCACCACAGCTCACAGGACCAGCACAGCCTGGAAGTCAGCAGGGCAAACTCTGCTCTGAAGACTGCACAGTCCACAGATGGCAGAACATTTGCTGGAAGTTTTCGCCTACAACCAGATGTCTCCACAGCTAAACATCTTCACTAGCTCTTCATACTTGCTGTTCCAGCAGCAGAGCTGGGAGGCAGCAACTGCAGAAAGAGCACAGAAAACCAGTGACTGTGTCACAGACTAGAAGAATCTGGAACTAGGCTCCAAAACAGCATAAAAGTCGGGAAAAAGTGATAGCAACTCAGGAAGGAGCAGCAAGAAGTCAGCACCAGCACACGGAGCGATGGAACTGAAAGGCAAATTCAAACAGCTACATGAGGCACCAGGACACAGGTGTTCATCCAAGCGGGCAACAACAAAAGACCAGCAGCAAGTCCATCAGGCTCCGGTGCTCAGCTGGCTCTGATGCCTGGCTCCGGGTTATCATTACAGACACACAGACAGGAAGATCAGACTTCACTCCCTGCTGACACCCCACAGCCTCCCTGCCTTTCACACCAAACAGATCCAATGCTTCCAGGCTGTTCCCTGAACACAGTCTTTCTCTCCTGTGGATCCACGTCCTCAGACAGCATTCCTGACGTCTGAAAGGCACGAACTCCTAAAAAAACCCCCAGTTTTCATCGCCTTATGGCCCCTGTGTGGAGGTGCACCTCCCACCAGCTCTAGGACGTGAGCACCTTTGGATCGTTCCCCCTCCACCACAGGCGAATGAATCTTCTGGACACTTTACAGGCCCTCAGGGATTCTAAGCAAGGGCAGCACCGCCCGGAGCCTCCTCAGCGGGGCCAGAGGGACGCAGGAATCTGTCCCGTCGGGGTCAGACAGACCCACCGCCGCCTCCGGCATCAGATCAGTTCCGTTCAGCTCAGCTCAGCTCAGCCCAACCCAGTCCAGCCCGTCCCACTCACCTCGCCCCGATCCCGATCCCGATCCCGATCCCGATCCCGCTCCATGGCTCCCGGGACGCCTCCAGCTCGCCTCATGCGCGCGGAGCGTGCAAACTCTCCCACCGGTGGCGCCTCTGATTGGCGGCAGCCGCGCCAGGGACAGCAAATCAGCGAAGAGCTTATTGCCGCCGCGGCGCCTCCCGCGGGGCACGGCGGGAGCTGTAGTTCCTTTCCCGCGGCCATGGCACCCTGCGGCCGCCGAGCCCGCGGGCGGGGGAAGGCCGAGTCCCGGTGCCGCCTTCTCCTTAGGTCTCGGCCCCAGAATCACGGCACGCTTTAGGCTGGAAGGGGATCTTAAAAGTCGGCAGGGACACCTTGCACTAGAGCAGGTTGCTCAAAGCCCTGTCGAGCCCAGCCTTGAGCACTGCCAGGGACAGGGCAGCCACAGCTTCTCTGGACACCCTGTGCCAGAGCCTCACAGGGAGGAATTTCTTCCTAATATATAATCTAAACCTGCCCTTTTCCCATTTAGAGCCATTGCCCCCTTGTCCTTTCATTATCTGCCCGTATTAACAGCCCCTCTCCCTGCTTTCTGTAAGCCCCTTCTGGTACTGCAAGGCCACAGGTCTCCCCAAAGCCTTCTCTTCTCCAGGCTTCACTACTCCAGCTCTCCCAGCCCGTCAAGAAGCTCAAGTAAGAACAAATGAAAAAAATACCCCAACACCAGCCCAGACTTCAGGCCCACAGACAGATGTTGTAAGAAATATCTCTTTATTGAAATTTCAGAGACAGTAAGAAAAAAACCTGAGGCGTGTACTGGTGCCTCAGCCTGTGAGAGAGCCTGAGCACACGCCAGGGTTGAGAATCACACCTTTCATGGGTTTTGTCACTTGTATAACCACCCCCTCTTGGAAGCCAACCCTTTCCTTAAAAGGTGCAAATTCCTGGTAGTTGGATTTTATTGCATGCCGCAGGCCCAGGGAAGACCCCTCCTCTCTGGGGAGTCTGCCGTTTCTTGGAGGCAAACCCCTCCCTGAGTCTGCCCCACATCTCCCCTGCAAAGGAAGAGAGGGGTGCTTAAACCTCATTGGTTTCTTCGAGGTGGGAAAACCCGGGATGGCTTCACTGGAACCTTCTTTCCCTAAAAGGAAAAGGTGTGAATGCCCAACCCCATTGTCTGACTTAGGCGGGAAAGGTAGTTACCCTTGTTGAAATCTACCAACCATTTAAAGTTTCAAACAAGTGTGACTCTCTTTCCTCACTGCCGAGGTCCCTTGGCAATGGGTCCAGACGAGACTCTTTGTCCTACATGCTTTCCGTCTCGCCTGCTTTATAACCCCTGCACCCCACAAATTCCTCACATACAAAATGCCCCCTTGGTAGCCTACACACAAAATGGCCTGCAGGCATCCCAACACAAATTGGCTCCCGGGTGTCTTGTCTGTCTGTCTTTCACCTGCTTGTAATAAACCCATATTTTATTCCTCACAATGTGATGCCCTGGTCACTGTCACTGTGGGGGTGCCAACAGTGCCCCTGAAACATGAGCCCCACAGAGACGCACAGCTGGAGCCACATGCCTTAAACGTAACTGATGAGCACAGTTTCCTAGAAACCTTGGTAAGTGAGTAACGATTTGGCTTTAGATGGGAGAAATCACAGAACCAGATAAGCAGAAGATTGGAAAAGACCTGTGAGATCACTGAGTCCAACCCACGACCAAACTCCACCAGGTCAACTGGACCATGGCTCTCAGTGACACATCCAGTCTTTCCTTAAATGCAGGGGATAGTGACTCCACCAGCTCCCTGGACTGCCCATTCCAATCTCTAATCACCCTTTCTGTGAAGACATTCTCCCTCAAGTCCAACCTAAACCTCCCCTGTGGCATGTCTTTAGCATGACAGGTACATAATGTCACACTAACAACACCTTTGTCCCTGTCCTACACTGCTGACATGATCTGCATGTCACCCAAGTTGGGGAACCCTCAGTGAATTCAAGTAAGAGCCACCAGCCAGGCAGGGTTCAGAGGACAGAGATCTCCCTTGTTCACTCCCACTCTGCCCTGCTCTGTCCAAGAACTATGGGGTAAATAACCCACAGGAGTTCATGTTGCTGCTCCCCATCTCCTCAGATGATCAGTTTTGTAGCATCACAGAATCAACCAGGTTAGAATGGACCTCTGAAATTATCAAGTCCAACCCTTGATCCAACACCACTGTGATTACTAGATCACTAAGTGACACATCCAGTCTCATCTTGCATATGGATGTCTTGGCAAAGAAAGTACTCCCCATGCAAAAACATCCTTGAAGTGCTTCTCCCCCTTTTATTGTTGTTGTTTGGGGTTTTTGTAGGTTTGTTTTTTTGGTGTTTTTTGTTTGTTTTTTGTTGGTTTTGTTGTTGTTGTTTGTGGTGGGTTTTTTGTTTTGTTTTTTTTGTTTGGTTTGGGTTTTCTTGTTTTGTTTTGTTTTCTGTGGGGTTTTTTTTTGTTTGTTTTTTTCCCCCTATGGAAAAGTAGTGTTGTCTTAATGGTACTAGTAGCATCATCCCAGCTCACTAGCAAGCATAGCCAATGAATCTTATCAGCCACACAGGTGTGTTGGAAAAACAAGGCTCTCAGACGATTCTCCTATTTGGAGCAGTGACAGCATTCCCCAGAATGGGAATGGCTGGGAATGGCAGAAAAGCTGTTGTGTTTCAAACTGCTATAAGTAACT
Source organism: Formicarius rufipectus (assembly GCA_013399695.1). Classification (NCBI taxonomy): domain Eukaryota; kingdom Metazoa; phylum Chordata; class Aves; order Passeriformes; family Formicariidae; genus Formicarius; species Formicarius rufipectus. The sequence goes on along the minus strand of VXAU01004747.1, from coordinate 1,222,382 downwards.
GAATTAAGTCTGGAAAATATAGCTTAAATCCAGTAGCAAGATCTCCTCAGCTGAACACAAACTACCTGCAAATTTGGTCTTTTTCACACCGGGCTGCTTTTTGTCAAAATATTAAGTTGCAAAGAAGCTGGAAGTGGTTGTGGAGAAGCTTCTGGGAAGAGGCATCTGAGCTGAGTTTGTGGCTTTTTAACTGAGAGTTTGTCCTGGTTTTAGTAGCCAAGTTCAGTTTATCACTGTGTGAGTGTGTATTCTAAAGCCTCTATGCCATTTTTTCCCATGAACTGCTCACAATGGCACATTAGCAGCTATTGTCTAAGGGACAGCACACCCCTCAGGCTGCAGGCTGGGTGTTTTGGAACTTCTGTGAGATAAGGAAATTCTTCTGCCTCCACACCCACCTGAGGGGTCATGTCTGCTAATGGCCCATCAGGGGTATCAAAAATAGGCCATTGTTTATCTCACAGAGTAAATCACCCATTGTTTAAGTCTCCGCCCTGGGGGAGGGACTGGGCGGAGNGACAGAGACTGGGGGAGGGAAGGGTTTTCTTTTTTTTGCTCAGGTTTTTCTTCTATTTTACTCGTTTAGTTCTGGTTGTTTTTTTGTTTATCTTAAATACATATGTAGATATATATATATATATAAATTATAGCTAGGAACTGTTATCCTTCCATTTATCATATCTTAATTAAAATTTGTTTTGAAATTGAAGGAGATTTGTCCCTCTGTTTTAGCTATAAATTTTTCTAAGCTCTCTAAACTTAGACAGAGTTAAAATGGAAATGACAGAAAGTTTAGGAGGCAAAAACAGTTTCCTGGAGAATGCAATGGATGGAGGAGATAACTGAGGCAGTAACCAGGAAAAGATGTTCCTAATCAGGAGCTGTGGTGTACCTGTGCTGCCAGCTCAGCTGGATTTGTCTCACTGTATGTCTCTGGCATTGATTCTCTTTTACACAGAAGGAAAGTCCCTTGGAGTTAGTTCTATTTCCCACCCTACCCCTTTTATTTTGTTATCACTGTCATTGTGTTGACATTGTGAAAAGCAAAAATAAAGGTTGTATTGAACATTCCTACTCTGTGTAGACTTTGCAGTGAGTAGCTGAACAAATAACATGTGAAGCACAGGTTCCTCTCTCGTGCTTACTGTACAGCCTTAGCTGAAGGTAAAGTTGTCAGTGTAAAACACACTGAGAATCCAAGGCAGTGACTGGGATCACAGCCTCCTTACAGAGGGACAGTGGCAGGGAGCTGGCAAAACCAGTGTGTGGTTTGACCAGCAGATTTGCATAGTGTCACAGATCCTCCAGGTTCAAGTTTTCCAAACAATCCTCCAGCACTGTTACCCAGAAAATGGCTTTAAAAATATTTAAATAATAGAGTTGGTAACAACATGAATTATAAAGGCTGTTATTCCCTTGCAAATACTGTTAGACACTGCACTGCATGGCAGACCAGAAAGCTGTTTCCAGAAAAGACACAGATACAAAATTGAAGGTTCATTAAGTCTTTCTACTGCAGTAATCTTTCGTGGAACACATTATGAGGTATAGCTGGTGTGCATCCCCTGCTCCCTTCCCAGAGCAGAATAAGCAGCGCTGCTCCCTTAGGTCACATTTAGGCTGGCTCAAAGCTTCTTGAAGGCTGAAGAAAAAATGGGTTCTGTGTTGACACAGAACAGCCTTAAAGGCAGTTTCCATCTTAGGTCTGTTCATTTGTCATTGCGGTTCCAAATAAGCCTTTTCAATAAATAATAGTATTTAAATAAATTCATTTTAATGTGAATCAAATTCAATTTGATTCAAGAATACTTCTATTCTCTTCAATAATAAAAATCTGTTATGTAATATGAATCACAATACCTTTGTAACGGCAGTTCCTTTCTTTAGGGAGAGAACAGCACTGACAATCTCAGGAAAACTAAACCCCAAAACTTAAATTTGACTTTACTTCTCCTATCTTTTTCGCTACTGCTGTTCTGGACTTTGTTTTGATACCATCTGCAATAAAAATTTTAGAAAGATAGTATAAAAATGTTGCTGTCAGGTGAAACCACAGGCGGAGTCCAAGATGCAATGGGAGGAAAAGACTCCTCACTTTTCCAGGCAGGAGAAGCTCTGCACTTTTAGCCAGAGGAGCGGGGTTGGCCAAGATTTTTCTTCTGACAATGCCACTGTCACTGCGTTCAAATTCCTGCCGTTGCCCTGGGGACTTCTGGGGCACAGAGAGGAGCAAAACACCCACGGACAGATCTTGAGGTTGCATCCCACGCAGCTCTGTGCTGCCTGCCACCAGCCAGCACACCTGGGGAAAGCAACAACCTGAGCTGTGCCAACTTCACCCAGGAGCCAGGACAGGCTTCAAAGATGGCTGTGGCATATGGTGCCAACCGTAATTTCTCCACCCTCCCTAAATCCACCACACGCCTTACAGCAGGCAGAATAGACTGGAGCCCTGGCTGATTGCCCATGGGCTACCCCACAGCACCAGTCACAGAACAGGTTTCCCTTCCAAAACTCAGTGCGTGCAGGATCCTTGCTGGGAAGTTTTAACCAAGACCCTCTTCTAAGGGAGTGAAACTGAGGCAACTCCAGCGAATCCTCAGAGCATTTCCAACCGAAATGCCGGATGGAAGCGGGGCAGGCAAATGCCAGCACACATGCTGCAGGGCTGACGGAGCAGCTGGGCGGCTTTCCAGCCGTGATGCAAGCACAGAGCCTGCTGCAATCCCTGCGCACGGAGCCTGTGCTGCTCGCACACTTCCAGGGGCCGGGCCAGGCTGTCTCAGGCTGGGATCTATGGCACGCGATCTGCTTTGACAAGCTGAGGGAGGAAATGGCTCCTTGTACCAGCTGACGGGGACCGCGGGGTTGTGTTGCACGGAGGCAGCTGCTAAGAGGCTTTATGAAAACAAACATTGCCCAGCCACAGCACCCCATGGATGTTCTTCAATGAAAAGCTCATTTTTTGGGTAGTCACACACTTAGGCAGAACTGGTCATTAGGAGCAGACTTTTCTGGCCACTGCTGCCTTTCAATGCAGGACCTGCTCCAGATGGTGCCGAGAGGCTGGGCTGGAGTCCTGGAGTTCGGCTGGAGCTGGGAGCAGCACAATGAAGGGCATGGCATGTGTAAAAAGACCACCTTGGAAACAGGAGGTGGGTTTTTTTGCAGAGGAATCAAGTGTGTATCAAACACTGGAAAAAGCTCTGGAAAATTAAAGAGAAGCTGGAATGGCTGTCACTGTCACATCGTGTGGTGCTGCTCTGCTTGTGAGGCGGCAAGCTCTGCTTTGCCTGGATTTGTTCTGACCTGCCAGGAGCTGTGTTGTAGCTCATTTCACTGTTACAACAGCTGTCTAATGACCAGGTGATTGTTACCAACATTGTCTTGGTTTTTGTGCATTACCTGGTGTGACACTTGCTGTGTATATATGATGTGACCCAGCAGATAGTGGGTGCTGGGGAGAAGCTTGTGTTACTGCTGGGCCTGGAGAGCAGCAACACACACGGGGGGTGGCTCAGCTGGGGTGCCACAGATGCTGGATCAACTCTCTCTGTAATGTCAGAGCCACTACCCAGGGTGAGCTCTTCTGTGAGAAGATATGGCTTTGCAAGTCTCACACTGCAGGGAGTTTGGAGGCTCCTTGCTTTGGCAGAGACTGGGGCAGAACAGGATCTTCTTGGAGATTCTGCAGTTTGAAGAGCATGAATGCCCCACGTGTACTGAAGACAGTCTATGCCCACTGGATTTGGAATCAATGATGAAAGCTGGAAGCTCTTGACTTGTGGCACCAGGAGGATGTTTCCTGTTCCACTTCCACATGTACAGGTCAGCATTGGTTCAGTACCCTCCAAGGAGATGTAAGGCTGAGAGCCTGGAATTTGCAGCGAAACATCTGAACAAACATCAAGGAGTTTTCCAGAGAAACATCTGAACTGCCTTAGCCATGCAGCAGCACCAGTGGAAGCGCTGGGTGCTGGCAGTGAGACTCCCTGTTGCAGGGGATGGTGATGACCGTCTGCCAACCTGACAAAGGAGATGTGCTGCTTGTCAGGTTCTCACATCTGGGGTGGTATGCAGAGTCTGCCAAGACTTGTCCAGCCCTATCACTCATCCCCACAGCTGCTGCTCTCCATGTGGGCATCAGTGATACTGCCAGGGGAGACCATGGGCATACCAAATGTGACTTCATGGCTCTGGATACAATGGCCATGAGTTTGGGGGCTGAGTGGGGGAAGTACCTGAGGGGGTGTCATGAGGGAGTCAGCTTTTATGACCCTCTTCAAGGATCAAGAACTGCAACAAAGAGATGGGATGCCCCTTAACTAAGGGGCAAAAATCTCTCTGCTAAGCAGACAAAAGCTGCCCAACCTGTGAAGAAGAGCTTTACACTAGGGACAATGGGTGAGGGACAGAAGAATTAACATTCAAGTGAGGAAGTGATGGACCAACTTGGCGTGCAGAAGTTGCAGTGTGATGTGAAGAGGAGAGATCTTGATAAATGGGAGATGGGCTTAGTCATGGTGTCTGTATAAAAGAAAGGATGTGCTGGGAGGACAGCATCCAGGGAAAAGCTCTCAAAACTCTGGGAATCAGTCTTATCTCTGTGCTTCTCTGAAGTCCCCTGCTTTCAGCAATTTCAGCACCCTGAGGCCAGTGGATATGTCTAGAGCAAGGGAGACAAGAAGGGAGCAGGACTAGTCACCGTGGATTTATGAAGGGGAAATCATGCTTAAGCAACCTGATAGCCCTAAGAAATGGCTTGGGGATTGAGAGGAAAGCAGTGAACGTTGTTTATATTGTACTTAAGGCTTTTGAACCCATCTCTGACAACTGCCTCCAAGTAGACAAACAGGTAGCAAGGTGGTTGAAAGGTTGGGATCACTGGCACAAAGTTCAGTGGAGGCAAGTCACTAGTGATGCACCCCAGGGGTTGGTACTGGGGACAATCCCTTTTCATATCATCTTTGTTGGTGACTGCAATGATGGGGCCAAGGACATTCTCAGGAAGTTTGTTGGCTGGACTTCGCGAACGAAGATCTTGGGATAAGCCTGCGCAATGGATTTTTTAAGTGAGGCACAGTGTGCGCAGAACTGGCCCCACTCCCTTTACTCCTGAGGCTCATCTTGCCACGGCCGAGCACGCTCGGACGGCAACAGTGAGTTCCTCCAGGATTCGAACCAGTGTCCTCAGAGGAGGAGCCGGCTCCACAGGGGCCTACGCCACTTGGCCAATGCCCGCCGCCTCTCAAGTGTAACATCTCAAATTAATATTAAGGGGAAAAAAAACCAAAAACAAAACAAAAAACCCACAAAAAAAAAACCAAAAAACAAACAAACAAAAACAAAAAAAAAAAAAACCAACAACAAACAGAAAAGCAATAATGTCAGGTTGTTGAGCAATCCTGGGAGCCCACGTAGGTCAGAGCACCAGGAGAAGACCTCACCTTATCCTCTCTGCCACTGAATGACACAAACGTGGCACTGCAGCCATGCCTGCAACACAAGCTGGGGCAGGACAGGAAGTTTACAGATGGTACAAAACTGGGAGGAGTGGTTGATATATGCCAAAGGGTTGTGCTGCCATCCCGAGGGATCTCAATAGGCTGAAAGACTGAGTTGACAGGAACTTCATAAAGTTCAACAAAGGGAAAAGTAGTCTGGCACCTGGGAGCAACAATGCCATATGCATCAGTGCAGATTTGGCAGAAAAGAACTAGAGATGGCAAACTGAACAGTATCCAACAATGTGTCCTTGCGGCAGAGGCAGCCAACTGCCTCCTCAGGTGTGTTAGAGTGTTGACAGCAGGTGGAGGAAGGTGATCCTTCCCCTCAGCACCTGAGACTCATACGAAATGCTGCATTCATGTTTAGGTTCCCCAGTACAAGAGAGACATGGACACAGTAGAGTGAATCCAGCAAAGGTCCAGGAAGATGATGAGAGGACTGGAGCATCTGTCAGGTGGGGAGAGGCTGAGAGAGCTGGGACTGTTCAGTCTGGAGAAGGCTCAGAGGGGTCTTATCCATAGGTGTAGACACTTTGGGGGAGCTTCAGAGCTGTGGAGCACACTGAAATGCCACAGCATCTCCATCATGGAGATGGAGATGCAATCTGCATCATGTGGACATGCAATCTGCTTTAGGTGACCTGCTTTGGGCAAGGCAGTGGACTAGATGATCCCTAGAGGTGCCTGCCCACCTCAGGTGCTCTGTCCTGTAATACCAACTGGCTCTGTGTAGAACAGAGCATCTATAATGACAGAATTAAAAATAAATACATAAATAAATACATCAGTGTAGATACAGTCACAGGACAATAATGCAGACCCAGGCCATGAGCAATTTCACCAGAAGCCAAATTACCAGACTTTTAGGAGAAACAAAAAGTATGCAACAGTGTATGTAAAACATACACTGGACATAAATGACGAACAAGGAGCTGGGAAAGACCAAGGTCTAGAGTATTTTTTACATACAGATGTCCCCAAGACTAAGGGATAAACCACAAATACTACACTCCTCCCCTCAACAAACTCAGTGCAAGCCTTCCCCAGCTTGAGACTCCAGTTGTTGACTCTAGGACTCAAAAGGGCATTGGAAGGGGCAGGCATTGCAAAGTTTATATCACTGAACTGCATAGTATTCAACAAGAATAATTAGCATCGTTGTAACTGGACAGCAAGTATCTGATTGGATTGCTAGAACTTTGAGTGTGAGTTCTTTTTGTCAGTCCAACAAATAGGTGGGAATGAAACAGCTTACTCTAACTTGACACACCTGAATGGCAAGAGTTACAGATGACATCCTAATTTTGTCACCATCCTGAAATCCTACCACCACTGGAGTCAGTCATAGTATTTCCCCAAATGGTGGATTCTGGTTCTCCAGTAGAATCAGGGAAAACAAAAGTGAAGGGATACAGAGGAAAGAGAGCCCCTGCAAATTCAGGATGGCTGATCATCCACACCACCTCAGCAAACTGAACTTGACTCAGTTAGCACCTACAAAGAGGGACAGAGCAGCTGTGCTGTCTCATAAAATGCTTCATGGCATGTTTTAGGCAAGTCCCTCTGCTGGCAATTGAGGATAGAAGATCTGCAGCTCGCTCTGCAAAGTCTCAAGGCTTCTCCAGGTGCTTTGATGCCAGTTGGGACAAATTCTAAGCATGTTTTGTGTGCTAGCTCAGCAAAACAAATGAAAGCTGTTTGCACTAAAAGCTTACAAGTGAAGCTTTTTGCAAGTCAGAAAGCTGGGCATGCTTTTCACTTCTCTAACCAGGATATGATCAGAAGGAATTTTATTGATGCCCAATCTTGAGAGGGCTCCTGAGGTTGAAAGTAAAACTAAGTTTTGCTTGGGTGGGGGGTAACAGGAGGGGAAAGGAAGAGGAAGGCTTACTGCAGAGAACACAAATATAAACTCTCTGAAACTGCTGCCTTGGCATTCAACATGTGCATTTTTTTTCTGCTCTCCTTTAGAGCAGATCAGGATAGTTGTGGGTTTGGGAAGGTTGGTCTGTGACATGCAAGGGTGAACAGTATGAGGATTATCCAAGGGAGAATACCGAAACAGCAGGTTGCTTCCCTTAAGCCTCCAGGAAGGAGGCTTTCCACTATCTCAGTTAATGCTTGCTACCAAAAAACCTTTTGTAAATACAAGATTAATTGTCCTACTTCTGTTTATATCTATGTACCAAGCCTTTTACTCCCATTTTTGAAGTGCCTCTGACATCCATTCACATTGTAATACACCATTACTTTTGTTTGGCACTTGGCTGAGATTCCTATCCATTCATTTTCCACCCTCTATCTTCTTCCATCAGCAGTTTCCTCAGTCAGCTTGCTCGCGTTGTTTGTCTGGGAGCTGTGGATGCGCTGATGCTCACAACACAGTTAGCACTACACAGACGTTGTGCTCCGCCACATCTGGGTTTTCCAGGTGCATGAGGCCCTGGTGGAAGTTACGCCCTAGGCAGCCAGCACTGTGTGCACACACACAGCATAAAGCTGGACTTTGAGAAGACCTTAATGTACCACCCACGTACAAGATGACCATTGCACAACACGCAACAGGACAGGTTTAACTCCTCATGCATGCAGCCACAGGCAGCACACAACTGAGTGTACTGCGTGCATGCTCCACTACTACGGCATTCCTGGTGAGGAAATCACCTACGTGTGGCAGGTCCCCAGGTGCGACACGGGGTGGGCAGGACATGCACACCTTGTGGTCACACTTCAGTGCCAAAAGGCGCACAATGTAATTCCAAGTGAAATAGGATCTTTTAATATCACATATCCAAACAATATTTCTCATTTCAAAATGCAAAATAGGTCCTTTGGAGATCAGCTGCTCTCCAGGCTGTGTTAGCAGGGTGGGGTACAGCTGACTGGCACAACTGTCGAGGTCAGACCTCATTTCTTTGGTAAGAGACATGCCAGGAACAACGCAAATGCAGAGTTGTACCAAAAGAGTCCAGTTAGAAGACTAATTATTACTCCACATCCCTTATTAGAGATTTGCATTTTAAAACAGTCATATACATTAAATAGCTCTCCAACATCTAAATAGCGAACATTTGAAGTAGCACATATTCCGCTACCCCCACCATTTTAAGAACAAGCAACACATGTGGGAGAGAAGGGAAGCATTAAAAACAGACTGTCTGTCTCACACAGTTTATTTAACAATAGGTAATAAGAAATCAATTTTTAACAGTCTATACAGTGATCGAAAGTTCTTATTTATAAGTAACCAACTTTAATTGCATGATTTACAACATTTGAGGGTTTTTTTGCCTTCTATTTTCAAGTTTTACAGAAAGTGGAAGAGGGTGGGAAAGGGGTATGGGAGAGAGAAAGCAAGCATAAAGAAGAAACCCCAGGGACTGTTTCTCAGGTGGAAATAATCCCATTGAAATTGTTTCTTACCCTCTTTTTTATTTTTTTTTCCACTTTGTTAGATGTAAAAATAACGAAAAAAATTCTTTCAAGAAAACAGAAACCACAATATATATACTACATCCATTTGGCAGCTGCCCCTGTGTATTTGCAAAAATGTTGTCTTCTCTCTACATGTACAAATTACTTTAATACTTGAAGTTATTTTTTAAGCTCAGACTCTTGTATAGAAAATTCTTGGAGGACAAAAGTAGACTTCAGGAGGGGACTGAGTTATTTAATATTTTTACATTTTTCAAAGAATTGACATATTTCCAACCAAAGAGGAAAACATTGGTATTTATTTTATATATATATATATTTA